>PVHT021183518.1:21530067-21578903 GCA_004024745.2 Catagonus wagneri | reverse complement strand
AAAAAAAAATAAAAATTCTTCAAAACGTGTAGCTAACCAGTCCATTTTCTTGCCTAATAAACATTTTTTAGAATGAATTGATAGCTGAAAAACGAATGACAAAATTTTGGGGGAGGGCCAGTTTCTGATTCTCAATGAAAAAATAATTCTACCTATCTTTGAAGGCCGTATTAAGACTCATGTCTTTCCTGAACCCTCCAGACTATGGGGATCAACCAGTCCGTGCAGAGACTAACATTCAAAAACCAGCGTTATGCCAGCTGAAGATCAGGAGGCAGCCCTGCCTCTTAGCAGCAAGAACTTTAGTTATTTCCACCATTGATGCCAGGCACTGTGCTATGTCTTAATCATACATTATCTCAAATGATCTTCCCCAAAACCTTCACAGGAAAGCCAGGTTCAAAGCTACATGACTTGCCCGAGATCTCACAGCCAGTAAGTGGCAGAGCCAGGATTTAAAACCAGTTGTTTTGTATCCGAAGACCATGCCCTTTATCTTCATGGTACCGGATAGACTTAATCCCTTTACAACTACTTTTCAGTGTGGCTTTGGAGTCTTAGAGGCCAGAGTTTGAAATTTGCTTCTCCTCTCATTATTTATCCTCTGGTTACCTCTCAACCTGAGCTCTCCTATACGTAAAATGAAAATATGACCTCTCCTTTTATGGAATGTTGTACAGATTAAATATCTTGGAGTTCCCATTGTGGCTCAGCAGATTAAGGACCCGATACCATCTCTTTGCAGATGTGGGTTCGATCCCTGGCCTCGCTCAGGGGGTTAAGCATTCAGCCAGCATTCCCGTGGCTGCGGTTTAGGCTAAAGCTGCAGCTCTGATTCAATTCCTGGCCGAGAACTTCCATATGCCACAGGTGTGGCCATAAAAAGAAAAGAAAAAAATGATTAAATGCGTGTAAACAATACATAGTCTTAACTACAGACTTCATTATTGTTTTATTTCCTGATTCAAGCTCCCAGCTTCCAGCCCTGGGGGCTCAGAATCTGTAGTGTGGTTCATAATGTGTGCTGATGGAGACTGACACTTACATGCTTTCTGTATCTTAGGGAAGCATAGGGGAAAGACCATGAGACAACTGCTTCACGCAACTCTACCAACCACTCCCCTTAACTGCAGCCTTACCACTGCAAAGCCTTTCACTCCACCATGGAGGATATAGGACCTCAAGTGCAATTATTCCTGGACGAACCAGCACAAAAAATACAACAATCCCATGCAAGTATTTAAGATACAAGATTTAATCATCTCCTAAAGAAAACTTGTTACAGAATCTTGTTACTTGTAACTCAAAATAAGGAGGCGAAGGAATGAGAGCAAACTTCAAACTTTGACCCCATCTCAGCTCCACAGCCTAACATCCATTTCTCAGATCCTATGACCCTGGAGGAGTCCATGTCTGAAAAAAGGCAGGGTCACTTGCTTAACAAATGGGAAAAGGTACCCAGCATCTGGGGAGCGCCTCCATCCCTACCACAACACACACACACACACACACACACACACACACACACACACACACACACACCCTCTATAGCAAGCTTATCTAGAGGGAGCAATTTACTTCTCTTCTCTAGGCCTTAATGTCTCCATCTCCAAAATAAGGTGGTTCTCCCTGAAATGATCTCTACCATCCCAACCAATGCAGACATTCTATGCTAAAATAACCATTCTTTCAATCAGAGGATAAGAGCTGGATATAGTCTTACTCCTGTGGAAAACTACACAACTCTAAGACAGCCAGTGCCCCCTCGCGTGTCTCCACTGGCTTGAGTGAAGACAGAGCCCCAAGATCTGCACTGGCTTCTCTCTGTTTACACTCACCACCTTGGTGATCTCATCCAGGCTTGTAGCTGTAAATACCCATCCCTTTGGCAAAGTATAGTTTACCTCTAACCATACCTATCCACTGAACTCCAGATTTGTGTAAAATAGCCATCTTCACTTGGACATCTAATAAATATCTCAAACTTACATGTGTTGAACTAAGCTTCTGATACTTGCCCCCAGGTCACCTCCTTTCCATTCTTCCCCATGTCAGCTAACATCAGTTTTACCCTTCCTGCAGCTCAGATGCCTGACTCCTTTATTTCCTCTGATATCCTACATCTGATATCTTGTGAAACCCCATTGACACAACTTACAGAATGTATCCAGAATCCAGCTATTTGTCCCCACCTCCACTGCTACCGCCTTGGTCCAAGTCACCATCATCTGTCATTCAGGGTGTTTACCATAGCTTGTAACTTATCTCCTTACTTCTACCCTGGACCATCCCCCCGACTCCCAGAGTCTTTCTCAGCAAAGTATCCGGCTTTATCCTCCCTAAAACAAAAGTCAAATCATGTCATTCCCCTGCCCAAGTCTTACAAGTGCTTCCTTTTTCTCTCATAGGAAAAGACAAGACCACTCTGGCCTTGCAAGGCCTCTCTGGACTCACCTTTTTTTGTTTGCCCATTTCTCACTTTCTCCTAAGCAGTGCCCTCCACGATGCTTCTTGATATGCTGAACAGTCCCTGCCTCAAAGCCTTTGAGTTTTACTCTTTCTTTAGCCTAGAATGCTCTTCCCCAAAAGATCACATAACTCAGTCACCTCCATTAGGTGTCTCCCTATTGAAAATGCAACCTCACCCCTACCCAGAACAGTCTCCTTCCTCTCTTGCCCTTCCTTAGTTTTCTACATCACATTTATCATCTAATATACTAGACATTTAACTGACCAAATGATTGATTCCGTCTCTCTCTCACTCACATACACACACACAAATGTAAGCTCCACAGTGATTTACATTAAAAAAAAAAAAACTTGGAGTTCCTGGCGTGGTGCAGGGAAAACAAATCCAACTAGGAACCATGAGGTTGCGTGTTTGACCCCTGGCCTCGCTCAGTGAATTTAGGATCTGGCGTTGCCCTGAGTTGTGGTGTAGGTCGCAGACTTGGCTCAGATCCTGCATTGCTGTGGCTGTGGTATAGACCGGCAGCTGTAGGTCTGATTCGACCCCTAGCCTAGGAACTTCCATATGCTGCGGGTACGGTCCTAAAAAGCAAAAATAAATAAATACATAAATAACCACTTTACTGAGTATAATTGACATATACTATAGCTTACATTTTTGCTCATTGCTGTATCTCCATTACCTAAAACTGTGCCTCACACATTTATAATAATAAAGGTTTATAATATTTGCTAATGAATCACTTGAGATGGGCAGTAAACTTCCAAATTATGGGTAAGAAGTTGGGAGGAGTGAATAACCACCCGAGTCTCTGAGAAGAATATGTGTGTCCAGTGTGAACATGCACGTCTTCTCACTTGCACGTCTATGTGACTGGAAACTAGACACACAGTTCTAGACTGCAGCTAGCTGAACTGTCCAGTCGCTGGTCCCTGGGAACTCTGAGGGAAAGGCTGCATTCACACCAAGTCTCTGAGAACACTACTCCTTGAGTCACTATGGGTCTGTGGTAATTCATTTGGTCCTCTCTAGAAGGCATGGTGGTTAAGCTAAGTCCAGCTCATCTGGGAACTCCATAGCTGGGTGAGCCAAACCCTGTTGGCTCCCCAAAGCCCCAACCTGTCATCATCCTATCTGGCACAGAGCAGGGACCCTGGATCCAGTTTACTTGAGGTTGAATCCAGGTGAAATTGAAGTTAGCTGACGTGGGGAAGAATGGGGAGGAGAGGACCTGGGGGCGAATATCAGAAGCTTAGTTCAACACGTGTGAGTTCAAGATATCACGGTTTGGGTAGCTTCCCTCTGTCTGTCACTAAGAGGCAGCCAAGAATTGGTGTGAGCTTTTCAAGATTCTGAATGTATGCATGGGTTTGGTTTTGCATGCAGCTTTAATTTCCTCATCTGAACAATTTCGCACAGCTCACAAACACCACCAGGGTCTTGACTCAGAATGAAGACTTAGCAGCTGAGATTCAGTACTACAGTGTCTTCTAGAAGAGGTAGTGCCTGGTCTAGCCCTGTCAGGGAGGTGGTGTGAACTGGATGGGATGTGGGTATTAAACAGATTCTCAAGTTTATTTATCATACAAAGTGGAACTCTTTGTCTTTACATATTTGTCATGATCGTGATACCCTTTAGAACAGGGACTGAATCTGGTTTATTTTTTCTTCCCTGACACCTGGTCCTGTGCCTGGAACGCAGCATGGTTCATTAAATCTGTTGCACCACATTTTTTACTAAGGAAAAAATCCTTTTTACTAAGGATTGATTTTTTACTAAGGAAAAATAAAGAAATTTGCTGCCTTGCCTCTTTCTCTGACAGCATAGTTCAGCCTCCATGTTTCTCTCCAGCATAGCAAAAAATGTCATCAAGCAACTGAAGTTTTTACAGCATAAGGGAGTGTGGTATGGTAGAAATGAATTGCAGAGGCAAAATATTCAAAGTACAGTTTCATGATAGTCGTCCTAAGAGTTTTAAACTATTGCTTCTGAAGCAAGAGACTATTCTGAGAGCCACTCTCAAGGAATAAAGCACAATGGCTGTGAGTCAGCCTATGACATTAGCCAACTTAGTTTCAGACCCTGGCCCTGACACTTTGCAAGCTGTGTGATCCTCAGTAAGTTACTTAACCTCCCTGAGCCTCAGCTTCTTCATCCCAGAAGTGGAGATTTAAAAAAACAATGCCCACTGTTGTGGATTGTTCAGGAGAGTAAATAAAATAATGTCTGTAAAGTGCTTACATAGCACGATAGAGTAAGGGCTTAACAACTGAAGGTTATGTGTGTCATTATTGTTGTTAATCAGGCCCTCATACACTTAACCTAGGTCTTCTTAGGTCTAGCTCCCTCTCAGTCTCAGAGGATGATGGTCCTTTTCGATGTCAGATCCAGGTTCTCTTCTCTGAGTGCACTGATGTTGCACTCCCAGCTTCCATGATCCTATGGAAATTCCAAGGTTACATTTTCTCTCCTGACTAGAGTACATCCTGCTCTCTCTCATCAGTGCATTCAGAAACTTCCCTCCTTCTTTCCATCTTCCACTCAACTAGACTTAACTTGTTAGTGCTAGACAAGGACTCTGCTTTCCCACAACCTCTTCTCTTCCTTCTTCTCTCTTCTCCCTTCTCCCCCCTCCCTTCTCCTCTTCCTTCTCCTTCTCCTTCTTCTCCTCCTCCTTCTTCTTTTCCTCACTCTCTCTCTCTTTTTCCCTCTCCCTCCCCCTCTATCTGTCTCTTTAATAGGCTTTATGAGGGGAGAATGACTTAGGTTTACAGAAAAAATAGGGACAAGTATAGAGTTCCCGCATACCTGCCTTCCCAGTGTCCCCTCTTACTAACTTTTTGCATATATTCGTTACTACTGATAAACCCCTATTGATACCATATTATTAACCAAAGCCCTCAGTTTACAATAGACTTCACTCTTTGTGATATACATTCTTTCCTCACCTCTTTTTTACCTATTTTTTAATGGATCTCCCTAATTCCTGACCTAGTCCCTCTTGTATTTCAAAGCCCCACCCTGCTCCATCTTTCATCAAAACTACATCAAGTCACTAATGTCTTTGCCTGATCTCCTCTGCTTCACAGTACAATCAGTGTCTTTCTGCATTCTTAAATGGTTGGGTCGCCATGACATATATTTAACATAAGCCTTCCTTATCCCAATTGATATTTGTTTCCCTCTGAGAGGAAATCTTTCCTCTGCAGACCCACTCTGAGATTCCCAGTCCACCAGCCCATACTTGCTTTTGCACAATCCCAGGGAAGAATCCACAAGGGAGAATGAAAGAAGCTGCTTTTCTCACTCTGTGCTGAGATGTGCACTCCTTGACAACTTACTCTCCACTAGTGCTGTCCTCATCAGACTGGAATAGATGGAAAATGAAACAAATACCAAGAGCTTCGGGCCCCCACCTTCCTTCCTTCCCAAAACTTCCTAATTAGCTTAACTACTTAGTTGATGAGATAACATGTATTCAGCTCCCTGGGCTTGAAAGGAAAAGCCCATCCATATAAGGTTAATGGTGTTGCTGTCACTAGAAGGTGACTTCCCATTCTTCTCAATTTCCCTGTCATACCTGATTATTTAACACCTCAGGAGTCCATCCTCAGGCTCAGAGATGTCCTCCTAGCAACAGCCCCTCTGGCAACATTTAACTCAGGCTTGTCTAATCACCAACTCCAAAAAAAAACTAGAAACTCAACACCTGCTAGAGTCATAATAAGAAGCTGATATTTGGGAAATGCATATTGCTTTATTAAAAACTTTCACTTCCAATTTATTGACTGAGTTTCAGGTCACTGACACATTTAGTCAACATCAACTTGAATTAGTCTGACTGAATTCGGAGAGGTATGTGTGTATATAGCTATATCAGATAACTGCATTTGTTTTACCCACAGGATACTGCTGATAAAGTTTTCGCTCTTTAATCAGTTGTTTTGATAAATGTAGTCATAGATTAAGCTACCGTTTTGTTTTTCTGCTTTATAGGAGCTGGTTTAGAAAAAAAGAAATCTCTTGGCACAATTTTTTAAAATGGCATTTTCAAATCACAAAGGGGATTTGCCATGTTCTCACAAGCTACAATGCCTTTAGGATGTCTTTTTAACTGCATTCTCTCCCCATTGTGCACTGCACAGAACTTACAAGCCCCAGTGGAGAGTTTGGAGCCAATTTTATCATTTAATAAACCCTGGAATGCCCCAGGCAGGATCATTAACTTGTCTCCCCTACAGACTAAATGTCCAAAAGCCACCTCCCCTCTGTGGGCTCCCATAGGGCCCTGGGTGTGCTCCATAGTCCACCCCCTGGCATGAGGAGACAATTAGGCCATTATATTTGCACCAAGAGCAAGAAGCCAGCTCAGTTCAGCTCTATACACAGGGACACACACACACAAAAAGGCACCATATATAGACCACTGGGACAATTTATTTGTCTTAAGAGTGTTTAAAACACACAAGCAAGACCCAGCAGGTTATAAATGGTCAGCTTTGTACAACTACCACACAAGTCTGAAGCGTATTCTATGTAGATTCCTCTTAGAAACACTATGGTGTGTCACACCATATAGGTGGCCTTGACAAGACTCTACTATTTGCATACATGAAAACCCAGGAAGTTAAGGACCAACCTCAACATCCTTCTCCACATTGTCTTTTTAAAGATTTGTTATTGCCTTACTCAAAAAGTCAGTTTGAAATTGCCATTTTTGGGAGTCCCGTCGTGGCTCAGTAGAAATGAATCCAACTAGTATCCATGAGGATGTGGGTTCAATCCCTGGCCTCACTCAGAGGGGCGGGGATCCTGAGCTGTGGTGTAGGCCGCAGATGTGGCTCAGAACTGGCATTGCTGTGGCTGTAGTGTAGGCCGGCAGTCACAGCTCTGATTTGACCCCTAGCCTGGGAACTTTCATATGCCGCAGTTGTGGCACTAAAAGGCAAAATTGAATGAATGAATGAATGAAGAAAGGAAGGAAGGAAGGAGGGAGGGAGGGAACGAAGGAAGGAAGGAAAGAAGGAAAGAACATTTTGGACCAGGAGAATGAACACCAGGTCTAGGCATCTCCCTGAGCCATCTGGGAGCCAGATCAAGTCCCTTAACTGGCCTGACCTCTTTCAGATGAATCCTCATCTGTCAAGTTAGGATAATAACTAGGAAACATAGTTTATCATTCAACCCAACCCGTTTATAGTTAAGGAGTCAGAGCTCTGGGATCAGGGACCTTGAGTTTAAATCACAGCTTAACTGCTTATTCGGTGGTAAACTGTGGATAGGTTCCTTGATTTCTCTATGCTTCTGTTTCCTCACCTGCAAAATGAGGATAACACTGTTGTGTCAGTGAACTGAGACAAATGTACATGGGAACTAAGTGTAACAAAGTATATACATTTGTTAGCATGGTGCAAAGTAAAAACACAATAAATGTTAACTATTTGCATTTGAATCATCACTATCCTCTGGTCAAAACAGTGTTCATGTCTCCCTGAAATGAATCAAGTGCCACACATATTATTATCCTTATCATAGGGAATCTGGCTTGCCACTTCCTTCAGTCTATTTCACTAAGAGAAACAAAGGGCAAAACCACTCTTTTTTTTTTCACTTTGGGGAGCTAATAGGATCTGAGAAATGAATATTTTGCCCTCAATTTTCAATGGATTTAGAACAAAAGGAACCTGTAAAACTCAGATAAACAAAGAACACAAACCACCTAGCCCTGCTCTCCCTAACTTCCTTGAGTCTTTTGCATCTCCTAGTGGTGATCTCCCAGAATAACTCTGAAAACTCATCCTTTACACAGAGGAAGGAAAAACTGGAGGAGTGATTCAAACATCTAGGGTAGTCTGAACAACACACTGAGACACTTCACTGGGTTTTTATTCAGTGGATGGGTGGGGATTATTTTCCTATCTTTATTGAGATATAATTGATGTCTTGTGTAAGTTTAAGGTGTACAATGTGATGATTTGACACACACATAAATTGTGAAATGTTTACCACGGTAAGGTTAGTTAATACATACTTCACCTCGCACAATTACCATTTTGTTGTGTTGATGTTATTGTTATTATGGTGAGAACATTAAAGCTCTACTCTCACAGTAACTTTCAGGTATACAATACAGTATTGTTAGTCAGTCACCATGTTGTACATTAGATCCCCAGGCCTTATTCATCTTATAATTAAAAGTTTGTACATTATGATCTCTATCTCCCCATTTTCCCCACTCCTTAGCGCTTGGCAACCACTATTCTATTCTCTGTTTTTATAAGTCCATTATTTCTAGATTTTACAAATAAGTGAGATCTTAACAGTATTTGTCTAACTTATTTCACTTAGCATAATGCTCTCAAGGTCCATCCATGTTGTCACAAATGGCAGGGTTTCCTTTTTTTATGGCAGGTAATATTTGTGTGTGTGTGTGGTGTGTGTGTGTGTGTGAGAGAGAGAGAGAGAGAGAGGAAGAGAGACATCTTCTCTTTCCATCATCCACCGTTGAACACTTAGGTTGTTTCCAGCTTGGCTACTGTGAATAATCCTGCAATCTCAAAGGGCACATTCTCTTTCTTTTTCTCTAGGAGTTTTATGGTATCAAGTCTATGTTTAATTCATTTTGAGTTGAAATGTGTGTGTGATGTATCATAGGGGTACAGTTTCATTCTTTTGCATGAGAATACCCAGTTTTCCCAACATCATTTATTGAAGAGACTATTCTTTCCCCACTGAGTATTCTTGCCTAGTCAAATATTTGTTAGCTGTATATGTATGGGTTTATTTCTAAAGTCTCAGTTGTGTTCCATTAGTCTACATGGCTTTTTATGCCAGTCCCATAACTGTTCTGATTACTGTAGCTTTTAGAGTATAGTTTGAAATCAGGAATTATAATGTCTCCAGCTTTGTTCTTCTTTCTCAAGATTGCTTTGGCTACTCAGGGTCTTCTGTAGTTTATTATGAATTTCAGTACCGTTTTTTTGTATTTCTATTAAAAATGCAGTTGGAATTTTGATAACGATTGCATGGAATCTGTAGATGGTTTGGGATAGTATGAACGTTTTAACAAGATAGCTCTCCTAATGCTATGAGCATGGAGTATCTTCCCATTGATTTGAGTCTTCTTCAATTTCTTTCACCATTCTCAGACACTTCACTGCTAAAGGTACAGATAGTAAGTCTAGCCTCTCTGTAAAGAGGCGTCAAGGAAACTGAGGGCCAATGAAATCTCATTTCCAGCCTTCTGAGTACAAGAGCCACAAGATACAATTGTGTTTTCTATGACTCCAAGCAAAACTATAAGTAAATGTTGACTACTAAACAGTCTCTAGTTCTCCTTTGCTATATCCCACACTAATCCATCCCCAGATCCCTTCCCAGGCAGGATCAGCGCCTTGTGACATTAACTGTAGAAGAGCTAAGGAACTAGCCTGCACACATGGGCTCCACCCCAGAGTTGGTGTATCCCTTGGAAGACATTGTCTCTCAATACAGAATTTGCCATCAAGTTCTCCAACCATCCCATCTATGCTGCAGAAGGATGTGTTCACCATTTTAGTTGATGGCAAAAAGTAGGTGGGTGGTTCTAAAAGCTATCACACACTCACATGATGGAGTATTATTCAGCCACTACAATGTTTCTGAAGAACTTGCTATAAAATGGAAAGTGTTTATGCTATAACAAAGTTTACAGCAGGAAAAAATTTTGTGTATGCAGTATCTTCACAACTATATTAACAATGCAAAGAAAGGAGTCTGGTAAGAGATATACCAACCTATTAACTGTTGTTTTTATGGATGGTAATACTTGGAATAATTTTTTTCTCCATTTTTTTAATCTTCAAAAATTTCTCTAATTGCAGTGTACTACTCTTATAATAAAAATAATAAGATAGATTCAGAATTTAACAGGAACCAAGATGACAACACAGGAAGCTCCTGAAATTCCCTCTTCCCATGAACACAATCAAATCTGCAGCTACACATGGAGCAATTCCCTCTGAGAGAAGTCCAGAAACTAGAAATGGTAAAAAACCAAAAATCAATTCTAAGAGAAAAACTGGAAAATTCACAAATATGTGGGTATTAAACAGAATGCTCCCAAATAATCAGTGGATCAAAGAAGAAATCAACAAATGAAAGAAGAGGAGTTCCCTGTGGTGCAGCAGGTTAAGGTCGCTGCTGTGGCTTGAGTTTGATCCCCAGCCCCGGAACTTCCACATGCCTCAGGCTTGGCCGAAAAAACTGGCAAAACAAAACAAATGAAAACAGAAACACAACACACTGAAACTTAGAGGATGCAGCAAAAGCAGTTCTAAGAAGGAAATTTATCACATAAATGCCTACAATAAGAAGAAAGGAAGATCTCTAATAGACATCCTAACTTTATACCTCAAAAAAAAAACTAGGAAAAGAAAAACAAAAACCAGAGTTGGTAGAAGGAAGAAAGACTAATTTTAAAATAAATTATATTAATTCAAAAGCATAAGGCTCTTAAATGAAATTATACTGTAAAAATATTCTTAAATCAAGACAGTGGGTCTTTACTCCCTTTGGAAACTAGGTCAGTAGGCCACTGAAGGATAGAGAAACAGGAAGGAAATCAAGAATGGCCTTGGCCTCTCCTCCGTTATCTGCCTATGGTGGTAGTATGTATGAGCATGTCCAATGCCATGGTCCCCTTCGGGAGCAATACAGATGGCCAGGATGGGTTCCAAGCAAAGAAATCATCCATGAATTAGGGCACTCATCCCAGCTACCCTGACTCGGGGCCTGGAAGACACTCTGAGAAAGGTCAAGCCTGGAGTAAAATAATTTCCCAAATAGGTATACTTAGCTCCCTTCCAGTGTTAACCCAGGATGGATGTGGCTGATCCCAAATTCTCCTGCCCAAAGCAGGGCCTCAAGTTCTCCCATTGGACAATAAATACATTCAAATCTTATCATTTAAAAATTAAGATTAAAATATTAATAACATTTAAAAATAAAATAATTTTGTTCTCCCATCAAGCTACTAAAGCCTTCCTTTTACCACCAATTTCTTTTTTCTTTTTTTTTCTTTTTACAGCTGCACCTGCAGCATATTGAAATTCCTAGGCTATAGGAGTCAAATTGGAACTGCAGCTGCCGGCCTGTGCCACAGCAATACCAGATCCAAGCCACATCTGTGACCTACCCTGCAGCTTGCAGCAACTCTGAATCCTTAACCCTCTAAGCAAGACCAGGGATTGAACCCACATACTCACGGATACTAGTCAGGTTCTTAACCCGCTGAGCCACACTAGGAGCTCCAATTACCACCAATTTCTTAAAAAGTTTTCCTGTACTGTACTCTTCTTTCTCACTGCTTAGGGTGAAAATTTATTTAAATAGCTATTCCTAGAAGTGGTATTTAAAAGGTTTAACAACTGGAGTTCCCATTGTGTCACAGTGGTTAACAAATCCAACTGGGAACCATGAGGTTGCGGGTTCGATCCCTGGCCTCGCTCAGTGGGTTAAGGATCCGGCATTGCCATGAGCTGTGGTATAGGTCGCAGATGCAACTCGGATCTGGCATTGCTGTGGCTGTGGTGTAGGCCAGCAGCTGTAGCTCTGATTCGACCCCTAGTCTGGGAATCTCCATATGCCGTGGGTGTGGCCCTAAAAAGCAAAAAATAAAATAAAATAAAAAAATAAAAATGAAAGGTTTAACAACTGAAATAGCATCAATCAGAATGAAAGACACCCCAAACAGACTGGGCAGCCATAGTTTGCTGTGCAGGGAGGCCGGGGACAGTGAACAGCAGCCCCAACTCATCTACTCCCCACTTGCAAACAAAGCTTCCAGGACTCTGCAAGACTGATTAACAAAAATATCCAATTTGATATTAACGTGATAGCTAGTATTGAATATGGGCAAATTCTGTCTTTCCTAGCTCCTCACAGTATTTTTCCAGTCGTCAAGTTCATGTCCTGACTTAGAATGTCTATGGATAGGCATCCCCACTCCATTCTTATGCTTTATAGTCCAACTCCCAACCATAGCCTGGAAATCCAGAATCACTGCATGATCCCTCCTTCTCTCCTTCCAAGAAACTTCAGGATAGGACGCTCAACAGCTGTTATGAGTTGGATTTGGCCCCCGCCTCCTCAAAAGATGTATTGAAGTCCTGACACCCTATACCTCAGAATGACTTTTTTTGGAAATAGGGTCACTATAGGTATAATTAGTTATGACGAGGTCACACACTGGAGTAGACTGGGCCCCTAATACAGTACGACTGCTATCTTTATATGAAGAATGAAATTTGATCCGAGAAACTGAGTAAAGATGGTGAGGAGGGGAGGCTGAAGCACTGCTGCCATAAAGTCAAGGAACACCTGGGGCTACCAGAAGTTTTAAGAAGCCATGAAGGATATTTCCCTGGAGAGTTAAGAGGGAGTGTAGCTCTACCAACACCTTAATTTCAGATTTTCAAACTCCAGAACTTTGAGAGAATAGATTTCCATTATTTTAAGCCACTTGGCTTGTGGTGCTTTGTACAGCAACACTAGGAAACTTACAGAGCGGCCATCTTGAGTTCTCTGCCATACCACAGACAATCTTGAATGCTCTCTCATGCTGCAGGGCCTTTTAAAATTTCACAAGAAGAGTTGAACTTGAGTTTTTTTCCTTTTATGGCTGGCTTCTTCCTCCTAAGTCTGTGGAGTTACCTTTTCTCTCGACAAGAAATCACCTCCAGTTTCCCTTGGGGCCTCCCTTCCCCCACTTAAAAGCTTAAAAAAGAGAATCCCTCTTTTCCATATTGAAAACCAAAATAGACTTTTAAATGAAAACTTGTTTTAAAATTAGCATGAGACATTTGAAAGTTCCATGTGAGCCATTTTACTCCACCCTGGGATACTTCATTTTAGGGAATAAGTTTCAACAAACCAAAAGTTGTATTTCTCCTTAGAAGTTTTGCTGACCAAAATCTCTGAAGAGATTTCATCTTATCTCATTTCTACTTATGTTTTGTTCAGTTTATTCCTCCAAACAATTTAGACATATTCTGCACATGATTTTACGCACACATACAGTTTTTTTTTAATTTGAGTAGAAGGAGTTCAGCTATTACTGGATGTAAATGATATGTAAACTTTGGATAAACTTATTACTAAAGATGAGTTTTGCCTTTATTAATATACTAGAGTTGAAAATTGTTAAATCTGCAAATGTAATCTATACCAGTGGTCTCCAAGTTTTTTTAAATTACTCTCCCATCAGTTTAAAAAAAAGTATATAGGTACTACAGTATCTAGATATTATTTATAAAATATATACATGTAAAGTACACTTCAAAATATACTGAATTTAGAACTTTCAAAGGATGATATTAAAAACTAAACATAAACAACAGTTCTTTTGTTCACATAGAGGACATCTTGAGAGCCATGCTTTGGAACTACTTGCTTGCATAATAGTACATATGACATATGTAAACAGTAAAATCCTGAGCTACTCTAAGAATGCTTATGGATATTTGAAGGGTATCATAGAAGTAGGCTATTGGGAATACTTTTCAGACTCTGTCACTCTTCTTTCACTTACACAAAACCCTTCCCACTGTCATAGCACAGGTTAGCAGGTAGCAAAGTTTAGAGACAGTCAAAACAGCAATTTCACCAAAAGATAATATTTGCAACCGATGACATATTGAAGATCAAATCTTAATTTTCAGAATGATATGGATCTGCACAAATAGTAATTATAGCAACATAGCCATACATTGGGAGGAAATGTAAGAGTTAAGGCTCTGGTTTTAGACCAAGTTGAGAGGAGGGGGGTAAGTCAAGAATGTTGAGAGTCATCTTTTTATTTTAATTTCTTACTATACAAACAGTGAGTGCATATGATTTGTAATATGCCACACAAAACCTGATGTAAATGTCCCTTTGATCTTTTCCAGATACCAGAAAGCCCATTAGTAATGCACTTACTTGATGAGAGGTTACATTCTAGAGTAATAAGTCTTTATTGCAGCTCCAGTTTATGGAGTGCTTGGTAAGTACCTTACAGACATTATGACACTCAACTTCTCAAGGTTGGTGTCCTCATCTACAAACAGTATTAACTATCCCAACAAGTGACTCCAGGGTTATACACCAGTTAGGTCCCAGAGACTAGATTCTAGGCTAGGACCAGTGGGCTTAAGCATTCCTATGTTAACCCTTGGAAAGAAAGAATTCTTCATTCCATTTGTCATAGAAAAGACATCAGATTGCATTTTCAACAGTCCTTGTTACTCCATTACATCTTCTTTCCTACTTGGCAAATCAGATTGAGCAAAAAAAAATCATTACGCAGGTGGTTACTCCATTCTTGCTTTTTTCCTTATCAGCCTCAGATAAGGAAACATCTGCCGGAGGAAGCATTTGAGGAGCATCCAGAATCTCCTGTGCCGCCAGAAGAGGCATCCTTGAACTCCTCTGTTTGAGTTCAAGACTGACCTTGTTGTTGCTGATAATACCTTACAAGTTCATTTTACTTTTGATCTTATTTTATTTAATTGCAAGGATTCTGCTAGACCGTAATGAGCCATTGACTTGGAGTGCCAAAGATTTTCTCTCAGTTTAGTGATTTGAACCTGGGCTGAGAAATAGGGGCGAGGGGAAGAAATTATTTTAAATGCCCTAATACCAACCAAATAATAAAAAGAGATTTCTTCTTACCTAATGTTATTATATTGTTGGGTAATATACCTATGAAAAAAATTATTGGAGTTTGAGAGGACCCAATAAACCATATTCTCTTCTCTGCCACAGTTCTAAATTTACGGAGAGAGGAAAAGGAGTAAAGCAGATAGAGAGCATATTAGCATTTCTATTATTAATAAAGGCTGTGTTGAACAGTGACAGTTTTGTCCCCGGAAGGCTCTAAAATAAGCCCTAGGAGCTCACCAGTTAAATTGATCCCCATGCCATTTTTCATCCATGGGAGAATGAATATTCACCCTCTGTTCTATTTTCCACTTTAAACGAGTTCATCCACAGTGTCCAAAATAGCAGTTCTGCAAAAAACAAAAGAAAAAAATCATAAAAAACACTGCAGTATTATATGCTTAGATACCATAGGTGTAAATTTAAGCCCACTTACCATGAAGTTCCTAGAGGAAATTAAAATCCTCAAATTACATTCCTTTACAAATTTAAGTCTTAAAAATGAAACATTCCAAAAGATTTCAAATTTAACATCAAATTCGCTTTCTTTTGTATGTTAAAAATTCAAAAAACCCTTTAAAATGTCTCTGGCACTATAGCTAAGTACAATGAAAATTTCTCCTAATAAAAAACATTTAATGTTGCTTAAAAATTATACAAAACATTTCTTTAAATGCCTAGCAACTGAGTTGGCAAGAAAGTAATGGAAACCCTTCATGGTCAAAGTGTTTTTTTAAAAAGCACAAATACAGCAAGGTAACTAAACATTGAAGCAAACAGCTACCCCCAAGGATCTACTGAATTTTAGTAATCTAGAAAATAAGTTTCAGTGAGCCATAAGCAGCAAGGCTTATGTCCTGAGGAAGATAAGTCCCCAGATAAAGGACTCCAGGTAAAGGCTGGATACCCACAGGATGATGTCCCTAGAGAAAAAGAAATAACTCACAGAGATAGACCATAAAGAACCTTGACTCCTAGTAATTGATCTAGAGGGAAAAGGCATATTCTCCAAGAATTTATGTCCACAAACTGATTCCCAGTTGGGTCGAAGACTGAAATTTATAGTATGAATGTGATCCAAAAAAAAAAAAAAAGAACTCAAGTTAAAATTTTAAAATAGTCCCATCTTGATCAAGCTGCCCCACTCCTGGGCATCTCTCTGGACAAAATTTTCATTCAAAAAGATACATGGGGAGTTCCCATCGTGGCTCAGTGGTTAATGAACCCGACTAGGAACCATGAGGTTGTGGGTTCGATCCCTGGCCTTGCTGAGTGGGTTAAGGATCCGGCGTTGCCGTGAGCTGTGGTGTAGGTTGCAGACGCGGCTCAGATCCCGCGTTGCTGTGGCTGTGGCGAAGGCCTGCGGCTACAGCTCCTGTTAGACCCCTAGCCTGGGAACCTCCATATGCCGCGGGTGCGGCCCTAGATAAGGCAAAAAGACCAAAAAAAAAAAAGATACATGCACCCCTCTGTTCATAGCAGCACTATTCACAGTGCCAAGACATGAAAACAACCTAAATGTCTATCAACAGATGAATGAATTAAGAAGCTGTGGTATGTATGTGTGTGTGTATATATATACCTTTTTTTGGAAAGTTGGGAAACTTGAGGACCTTAATACATTCTTTTCCAGTTGAATGTTGAAAAACCAGCACCATTTTCTTTCCTTTTTTTTGTCTTTATATATATATATATATATATATATATATATAAAATGGAACAGCCACAAAAAAGAACGAAATAATGCCATTTGCAGCAACATGGATGCAACTAAAGAGTGTCATACTAAGTGAAGTCAGAAAAGAGAAAGACAAATACTATGTGATATCCCTTATATGTGGAATCTAAAATATGGCACAAATGAACCTATCTACAAAACAGATACAGACTCACAGACATGGAGAACAGACTTGTGGTTGCCAAGGGGGCAGAGGGAGGGAGTGGGGTGGACTAGGAGTTTGAGGTTAGTAGATGCAAACTATTTTATTTAGAATGGACAAGCGATGAGGTCATACTGTATAGCACAGGGAACTATATGCAATCTCTTGTGATAGAACATGATAGAAGATAATACTTTTTAAAAGATTGTATTTATATATGACAGTCACTTTGCTATATAGTAGAAATTGGCACAATATTATAAATCAACTATACTTTAAATAAATAAATAAATATTTAAAAAATAGTCCCATCTTGGTAGTGTCACGAGTCACATAAAAGAACCAAAAATAGTCTGAAGGAATGCAACACAATCTAGTCTTCAAAGAATTTTCACAGATGAAACCTCTCAGGAACACAAGCTCATACTTAAAAAGCACCAAAAAATAAAAATAAAATCGAGAAAACATGTCAAGGTAAATGAGAGTTAATAGAAAAAAACACTGATCCATTTCCACAATTAATATAGACATTGTAACTATCAAATATAAAATATAAGCTATATTAAATGTTTCATAAAATAATTCTGAAATTATTATAAAGTTTTTAAAAAAGGTTAGGGTTGCCTATTATCAAAAGACAAGAAATAACTAATTCTGATAAATATGCAGAGAAAAGGAAACCCTTTTCTTGTTGATGGGTTTTATTGCTGACATAAAATGGGGATTGGACAAGTGGCTTAGGACTCAGAACACCAAAGGTCAACCCATCCTCTCTAGTCATGACCTCTAGTTGGTTCACTTGGTTGTAGAACAGAAGAAAAGAGTGTCTCTTTTAGTGCACATACAAATCTCTCAAGGAGATCATTTTGATGCAGACTCTAAGCCCCGTGCCCAGATATTCTGGTCCAATAGGCCTGGAGCTCAGAATCTATATTTTTAACAAGCATAGGACAATTATTAAAAATCATAGGCTTCAGAGATAAATGTACCTCGGTTTCACTGCTGCCTTAGGCCATAACTAGTCGTGGCACCTTGGCTAAGATAGCATCTCTGAGCTTCAGTTTCCATGTTTAAAAAAGGTTGTTGAAAAATTATAGTTATCTTAAATTGTTGTGAATCATTTACTAACCCCATACTTTGAGAAAGCAGTCAATAGGAAGTAGCTTTTTTTTTTTTCCACACGTTTGTGTGGTTTTGTTTTTCCTAGAGAGTCTAAAAGGATAGAGTTTTTCCAGCAATCCAGATTGAATACTTTTTCTCAGAATCAGGTCAGCAGCAAACATGCTGCTGGGTTGGATGGAGTGAACCCAGCAGAGAAAGCAAAATAATCAGTCCTGAAGCCCTCAAGGCTCTGTCGATTTGTATCTCTTGTGGGGGACCTTAATATTTGGAATTGAACTCCATGGACTCACAAATTTATTCTATTCCTGGCCTTCAAAAACAATTCTTAGGAAAAATAGGTAGGGGAAGAAACCACGAGGCAAAGATGACACCTACTGGCAGAGCAAGGCCCCTGCAAAAGGTATTTCTGTTGTTCACCTGCTTCCAACAAAGATTAATCCTTGCTCTTCATCCTGCTGCCCTCCTACATAGGAAATAAACAGAGATATTTATTTCAAGGAAACATCTTGTTGTCAAGGAAATAAACAGATGTGGACAAA
The DNA here is from genome assembly GCA_004024745.2 of Catagonus wagneri. NCBI lineage: Eukaryota > Metazoa > Chordata > Mammalia > Artiodactyla > Tayassuidae > Catagonus > Catagonus wagneri. Next base: position 21,560,213 of record PVHT021183518.1, on the reverse strand, counting down.
GGATTACATGCAAATATTTTCATCAGGTATTATTTATAAAATGAAATGCTGGAAAGAATTAGTCCAACATTTGAGAAATGGGTTAAATACATTTCGGTATATAACAGACCATTAGTCATTCATTTTAAGCTGTTTTCTAATCATTTTAAAAACATGAAGAAATGCTCACATAAATGCAAAAAGATTATAAAACAAATATATATAGAATATTAAGTAAAATTGATATATATATGCTTATAGAAGAAATCTAGATTGAAATGTAAAAATGTTAATAGTAGTTGTTTCTGAAATTAGTGTTTTCTTTATACACTGATGTATTTTTCAACATTTCTGAAAAAAGCGTGTATTACAGAATAGACAGTGAATAGAAAGCAAAGGAATAAAACTTGTTTTTAAAATTTTTCCAGCTTTATAGAGATAAAATAAATCTATAACCTTGTGTAGGTTTAAGGTGTACAATTTGATGATTTTATGCACATATATATTGCAAAATTACCACAATAAGGTTAACACTTCTATCACCTCACGTAATTACAATGTGTGTTTGTATGATGTGAGAACATTTAAGATCTACTCTCTTTAAAAAGGAAAGAAAGAAAGGAAGAAAGAGAAAAAGAATCTCAGAGTTCCCATTGTGGCTCAGCAGGTTAAAGACCCGATGTTTCAAGGATGCGGGTTCAATTCCTGGCCTGGCACAGTGGGTTAAGTATTCTGCATTGCCACAGGCTGCTGCATAGTTCACAGATGCAGCTCAGATCCAGTGTTGCCATGGCTGTGGCATAGGCCTCCACTGCAGCTCTGAATCAAATCCTTGGCCAGGAGCTTCCATGTGCTGCAGGTGTGGCCATAAAAAGAAAAGCAAAAAGAAAAAGAATCTCAGTGCCATTTTAATTGAGAACATGGGCCTCAGAACTTGGACAGATGGAAAAGTGATGAAGATCAGAGGTGAGGCATTAACACTCAAATCTCAGGAACTATGATCAGAGAGGCTGATGAGAAACAGTCTGATCCACATAATGACTTTAGCGACATCCGATACTGCAGTGTGGCAGGAGAGTAGATCAACAGAATGAGACTATGTCATTGTCTGAAAAGTAGAAAGTGTTTTGTTCTCCCTGGCCTCCTCATCAGGGCCTCCCCATCTTTACAACTGGCTCTCCATTGGTATTATCTCTGGGGAATTTTCTTATGTAAGTGACTGTGATTGAAGGTCTGTCCTGCTAGGTAGGTGACTGCAGCTCTGTCTCCTCAATGAATATATGACTAATACACTTCTTGCTTCCACCACTGTTCCTGGCAAAACCCTAGCGCTATCACACACTAGCTCTGTGAAATTACCTGACTTCTCTGCTCTTCACGCTTTTAATTGGGAAAATACAGATGACAGTAGCCACCCAACTAACATCCCACAGTTGTGAGCTTTGCATGAGACAAAGTGTTCTGAAAGCAATCCCATGCAAATCACAATCAAGGTCATAGTAGGCAACATCCCTTACTGGGTGATCATGTGCCAGTCACTCCACAAAGTGTTTCTTATTTATTTGATTAAGTCATCATAAGAAGTCTGAGTATTATCCCCATTTTACCAAAGTGAAAACTGAATGTATAATCTGCTCAAAATTAAACATCTTTTACATTGCAGAGCCAGAATTTGAATTGAATTCAGTCTCTAAAAGCCAGGCTCTTAAACCCTGTGTTGTACTACTCCATAAAATCTTAGCCCTTGAAGGGACTTTAACAGGTCATTAGGTTGAATTCCTATAGTTCTCAGATGAGGGTGCTAAGGCCCAGAAAGGGGACATTGAGTTGCCCATACAACCAACAAAAACACCATGAACTTCATAGAACAGCAAGATCCTCTGCACAATCTGCCAGCCAATGTGGTTTCTGGTCACCCAAGCCCAAGGACTGGGCTGAGGCTTCTGTTCTCAGTTAGTTCCACTTTTCTACTGCTGGTAACCAGAAACTTTTGGATCCACCCTGTTATTCAATGGCCAAATTACGTATTCTGAACAGATTAAAATTTTGAACTGGGGAAAGTGAATATGCATACAGTCAAGTTTTCACCATAGTCAAAGCCAAAAGAAGGGGGCAAGAGGTGGGGGCAGAGCGGCCATCAAGGGGGCTCCAGGGCCACCGGCCAATCTGAGCTCTAGATGTAGGATATCCCCCTAAATTATCTTAAATCCCTTGAGATTGGAAAGGGAAGCGGCTGATAATTACAATCACCATATCCGTAGGATAAAGCCATTGTCAGAAGCAACAAGTTGAAGGAAAAGCTAGCAAGGGGCAGAGTACTGGAAGTCAAGGGTCGGATACTAGAGGCAGAAATATGAAGCTGGGTTTGAGCATCCCCCTGGGCTGTGTTCCTGAAACAGTCAAATGATTTGCTCTTCATTAATACGTCACTGTCACTTCTCTGTTGCTGTGCTTAGCCAGTAGGCTGTGACAGAAGTGGCTGTAATATATGCCAAAGATCACAAACAACTTAAAAATCTACTTACACACCAAGCGCATATGGGAATAGAATTTACCACAAAAATCTTTTTCATTTAGTTTACTCCAGTTTCAGTTCTATGAATTCCCTCTGAAATGTTCCATTTTGCATGTGTCTGAAAGAGAAAATATGTAACAAGTATCCATTTCCATATCCTAATCAAGAATCAGATTATTTTGCATCATGAAATATGATTTAGGCTTTCAATAACCAAGGCTAATCTAGAAGTCATGCCTCAGAGTTCCTGCTGTGGCACAGTGGATTAAGAATCCCACTGCAGTGGCTTGGGTCACTGCGGAGGTGCAGGTTCAATCCCCATCCTCACACAGTGGTTTAAAGGATTGCGTATTGCCACAGCTGCAACTCAATCCCTGGATCAGGAACTTCCAAATGCCATGGACGCACCATTAAAAAATAGTAAGTCAGCATTTAGAGGTCATGACTGTACGTGAGGACTAACTAGTAGGATGACTGACTTTTCTTTTAGTCAGTCTGGCTTATTATCAATGAGGGTGCAGCAGACCACAGAGAGTACTGAATTGACCATTCTAGTGCACAACATTGGCTCTAATTACAACCTTGAATTTCTCTGGTCCTCAACCATACCTGGCCACAGCTTAAACTCCTGTGCTCTTGGCCGCTACTGCTCACCTTTCAGTGACTGCCTTGTAAAACTGTCTCGATTCCACTGCATTTCATTGATTCATTCATTTAACAAACCCACCATGTGCCAGGCACTATTCTGATGAACAAAGATCCCTGCCTTTGGTAAGCTCACATTTTAAAGGAGGAGAGCAGACAATAAAAAGCAAACCTATTAAATCAGTAAACTGTACAGTATTTTAGTGATAAAACAAAATGTAGAAAAGAATAAGAGGGCTTGAGTTTATAATTTTAAATAGAGGGGTCACAGAACACTGGAAACCAACTATAATGGAAAAAAATGAAAATCATTATAAAATTTAAAAATAAATAAATGGGTTAAGAAAGATTTCATTAAAAAGTTACATTTTAACAAAGCTTGGAAGAAAATAAAGAAATCAGCCATCAAGTTATCCGGGAGGAAAGTACTCCAGGCAGAGGGATCAGCATGTATAAAGGTCCTGAGGTAGAATCCAGTCTGACATGTTTCAGAAACAGCAAGGAGGCCAGTGTTGCTGGAGTAAAGTAAGCAAAGGGGGAGACCGGTCAGAGATGAGGTCAGAGTGGTATTAGGGGACAGATCATAAGGAGTCAGGCACACCACTGTAAGGATGTTGGCATTTACTCTTGAGTGAAATAAGAAACAACTATAGAGTGTGAACAAAAGAGTGACATGATCTGACCTACCCCCTTAAAGGATCACTCTTGCTGCTACATTGAGACTAGACTCTAGGGATTAGGGTAGAAGTAGGTAGACTTGATGAGAGCCTCTTACAGTAATCGAGGCAAGGGATAATGATGGCTTGGACCAGTGTGTCAGTAATGGAGGTGGTAAGAGGTGATTGGATTCTAAATGTACTTTGAAAGTAGATTTGACCTATTTCGTAAATAATTAGATACGGGATGTGAAAGAAGGTGAGAAGTCAGGAGTAACTGCAATGTTTCCCAAATAATTGGATGTGGGATGTGCAAGAAGGTGAGAAGTCAAGAGCTACAGGAAGAATAAACCTACCATCAACTGAGAGGAAGACCATAGGTAGAGCAGTGGTGTGGGGAGATCAGGAGTTCAGTGGCGGCATGTTGAGTGTGATCTCCAAGTGGAGCCGTTCAGTAGGCAGCTGGAGATATGAGACTGGAGGACAAGTGAGAGCTCTGGAAGTCATCAGTAGGTAAAGACCTGAAGCTAGATGAGGTCAAGAATGAACTAAGGGAAATAGAGAAGAAAAGAGGAACCAACAACTGAGCCCTGGGCCCTTCAACATTAACCAGCCTGGAACTAAAGAGGAATTGGCAAATCAAACAAACACTGGAGAAGATTCAGTTGAGTTGGAGAGAACCAGGAAAGTACAGTAAGATAAATTTAATTTCATTGGGCACACAGGCCAGGAATATTCTGTTCTCCAGTAACATTTTATTTGGTTCCCTGAACCAATGCAAATAAATTCCACACCTCTGAGTGCTGTTTCCTTTGCACCAACCATTTCAAACCTTCTTCCCATGATTACGATATAGGTCTGATAGCAGCCAGAGCAGTAGCCCTGATGTCAGGAAAATGGCTCAGACAGGTAGCCTGTCCACTGCTTTCATATATACCCCATGTCCAGAGGAAGAACTGCCAAACCAAACAGGTCCCACAGATTGTGTCCTACCAACACTATCAAAACACAGAATGAGAGAACATTCAAGCCAGCCTGTGGGGGCAAGCTGTCGGGGTGGCACGCAGTTTATGGGAGCTTGGCTGCATGTAGAAGGTGAAGCACTGAATCTCAGAAAGGAGACAGATTGACTCGGGTCCAGAGCATCCTACAACCTGAGACTTACAGCCTATTGCCCTTGCACGGGTCCTGCCTTATATCCTTGTGGGCAACATGCTGAAGTTGCCCTAAGAAGGAAACAATGTCTAGCAATTCGTTTCTGCAGATCTGAGAACAGGGAAATATCTCTAAGCTTCAACTCTACAATCTGACTTATACACTGACTCATATATGAAATTTCAGGAGTTCCCATTGTGGTGCAGCAGAAACGAATCCGACTAGGAACCTTGAGGTTACGGGTTCGATCCCTGGCTTCGCTCAGCCAGTCAAGGATCTGGTCTTGCCGTGAGCTGTGGTGTAGGTCACAGACACGGCTTGGATCTGGCATGGCTGTGGCTGTCGCATAGGCCGACAGCTACAGCTCCAATTAGACCCCTAGCCTGGGAACCTCCATATGCTGTGGCTGCAGCCCTAAAAAGACAAAAAGACAAAAAAGAAAGAAAAAGAAAAGGAAGGAAGGAAGGAAGGAAAGGAGGAAGGAAAGAAGAAAGGAAAGAAAGAAAAAGAGAAAGAAAGATTCCACTGTTATCAGAATATAATCTCTTGATTTAAAACTGTTTTTAATAAACTCTGCTCTCAGCTCATGGAAACAGAGAGGAATGGGAAGAAGGAAGAGAGCATAGGATCATAAGGATGGAGAAAGCCCCTCCACTACCCTACCTCCCAGAAAGAAGCGTCCAGAACAAAGAGGTAAGAAACAGCCTCATTACCTGGACTTTCCCCTGATGATAGATATAGGAGGGAGTCACAAGGATGAGTCAGAAACTCTTCAGCTGATACTTTAGAGCTGCCTATGCAAATTTTCTTGGGCCTTTACTACCACGAAGGAAATAGCCTAAGCCCAGAAGCCTTGGTAGTACACAGAAGGCTAATGGAGATGGAGTATCATTATGCTGAGGCTCTGAGCACAGTTTTCTCACTTAAAGCCTGAAGAACTTCAACTGTCACTTGCTTTCTTCCCTCCTCTCTCAGCTTCTTCTCACCATTTGCTCCCCACCCAAGTATCATCCAAAAACGTGACCCCAGACTTCCCATCCATGGCTCAGCAGTAAGAAACCCAACTAGTATCCATGAGGATGCAGGTTCAATCCCTGGCCCAGGTTCAATCCCTGGACTCACTCAGTGGGTTAAGTGTCTGGTGTGGCCATGAGGTATGGTGTAGGTCACAGATGTGGCTCAGGTCTGGCATTGCTGTGGCTTTGGCGTAGGTTGGCAGCTTCAGCTCCAATTTGACCCCTAGCCCGGGAACTTCCACATGACACAGGTGCAACTCTAAAGAGAGAAAAAAAGAAAAGAAAAAAACTTGACTCAGTGCTGAAAAATACTCAGTAATGTGATTCTTCATTTCATTTTATTTATATCCTAAATTTACTTGGATGTGTGGGAAACTCCTCCTCTCTACCACACCCCTACACACACACACGCACTGGAACTGGGTCCAGAACCCAAAGCAGTGTGTGATCAACTAAGCCATTATCTCTGAGAACTGAGTTGAAGAAGACTGAGAATCAAATCAGAGTTCCAAGCTATCCTCTGCAGGACCCTAGATTTCATGGAGTCCCTTTGGGGGTGAGTAGGGATGTGGGGGTGATATTGAATAAGGCTTAGCCAACAAAATTCCAATTAGGGAGATTCTCTCTCCCTAACTCAACCAGATCTACCCTTTTAGCCTTGGAATTCCATGTGAGATTTCCTCTGAAGAAAGGGCTGTACTACTTCAAACACAAAACTTTGAAATTGGTTGGAGCACATTCTACCCCTGAGACAGTGGCAAGAATCTGCAATACTACCTCCAAGGAAAAATTCAAAGCTGAGGATGAAAAAAACCACAAAGTAGATGATTCCAAAGAGCTTTTTCAACTATTTTAAATTATGCTTTTTTGTCTCTAAATCCTCTCCTAACTAAACTGAAATTAGCTGTGTAATGTACCAGAAATCAAGTTCTGTGGAGTCCAGTCTTAGCATTAACAGATTAATTTGTCTCGGTGTTCATTTATTTTTAAAATAAAGACCCTAAGATATAGCTCTATGGGTAAATCCATCAAAGGATTATTGCGATAAGTTACTCACATGAAATAACTCTAGCTTAACCTAAAATGGATTCTTAACATTCCCGAGGAAAATATCCGAAACAGTTCTGAATATCATAAAGCTTATAATTTGTCCTATTAAAAGACAACTTTAAATAGCCTGAAATTTTATGGTGATCATTTCACATCCTTACTTCACCTATCAATAAAGGATTAAAATCATTTATAAAGCTACTCTATGTCACCATCATTTTTCTAGACCTATTTAAGTGCATCTCCAGCAAGAGCAATTGGCTTAGGGTATGGGTGAGGAGGGGGATTCATTTTTTACAAACAAATGAGTTTTATAACTTGCTGAGTGCTACTGTAAGGATGAGTAGAGAACAACAATGAAACTGACAGCTGGCAGTCAGCTAGGCTTATCCACTTCTCCAAGCCAGTGTATTGGCTCAAATAATTTACTTCATGTCATTCTTTGTTAGCCAAAACCACAAATGTTAAATCTTTGACTGCCGAGGAAAGACTTCATGTACCCCTTAGTGCTCTGTAAACGTAGTAGGATAAAGTTTTCGGTGCCGTTTATATCAGTTTCTAAATCTATTTTTAATGTTAACTTTATAATCTTTGTGGGGTTTTATGTGGTTGGTTGGGTTTTTGTTTGCTTGCCTCTTTGTTTTTTGCTTTAAGCCATGTTGGTTTTTTCCCTCTTCTTGACAATTCTATGCTCTTAATTATCAAACAAATAGTCTAAATTCTCCCTGGCAAATTTGGGTATGTTGGGAGAGTGGGCTACGTTCCATGTGTTGCCTTTGAAATATGAGCACAATAAGATGACTTCACATCGCGTGAGCACACCAGCCGAACTCAGGCCAAGGGCTACAGTCATGACACAAGCAGTCCTTTCATCTCAGCTGTCTTCAGAAATGCCATAAAAATTTTTTTTTTCTTTTTTTTTCTTTTTAGGGCCACGCCTATAGCATCTGGCAGTTCCCAGGCTAGGGATTGAGTTGGAGCTGCAGCTGCCAGCCTACACCATAGCCACAGCAAAGTGGGATCCAAGCCAAGTCTGCAACCTACACTGCAGCTCATGGCAACGCCAGATCCTTAACCCACCGAGCAAGGCCAGGGATAACACCCGCATCCTCATAGATATTCGTCGCGTTTGTTTCTGCTAAGCCACAACAGGAACTCCCTGGAATCACCATAAAATATTGCTGCTGCATGTGGCGCCAGGATCCTGGGGCCAGTTTTCATGTTTAGGAGGAGTGTTCCATACCACCCTACCAGCTCAACCAGCTAATGACCTCTCCTCGCCACCTCAGACCTTCTTTGAAACTCAGTGGTGACTTTACACAGCAGAACCTGCTCCTCACAACCAAGCAGTAGGTTAGCTATTTGAAGGCTGAGAAAGATGTGCCAGAGAAAGCAAAGAAGTGAGACAGAAGGGAGATGTAAGGGGAGGCCGTTAAACCACTTCAAAACAACTTTTAGTATCTCAGGCTGGGTAGAAAGTGGCCCTGAAACTCAGAGTGAAACCTCAATCTTTCATACATTCATCTTTGAAGCCAAAAGTTGGTGAGAAGGCTGCCTATGAAAGCACAGTTCCAGACCCTCATGAAGAGCAAATTTAAGTAATTTCCCCAAATTTACTACCTTAACTTGACTTTAAATTACTATAGCCGCCATAGTCTCCCTCACCTTCTCTTTGTGTCCTTTATCCCCACACCTTCATTCCTCAGATTGAGGGCTTGCAAAGAAACGAGATTTCATTTTCAGCAGAATATACCGTGACTAAGCTTCATGTGAAGCTGCCTGTGTTTGAGAGAAATAGAAGTGCCTTGGGTCTTGTCCTTCCCTCCTTTAAGGAGTAATCACCTCCTGCTGAGCCAAGTTGATTGAGTGAATGTTCCATTTTCACATGATTCTGCTGCAGCATCGTAATGAATGCACTTCTTTGATGGAAGAAGTTCCATGAAATAGTTTGAGGATTTATAGTTGATGCTGAAAACATGGGCTGCTTTGTTCTTACAACAACTGCTTCACCACCTAAAACATTTCTCCAGTTTGAAGGATCTGTCTTTTCTCTTCCAGCCACAACCCTCAAGCTACAATAACAAACTCATGATTTTTTTAGATGCCAAGGTTACAGATACTCTTTTATGAATATTTTCCTTTGAACTCGCTTCTCTTGAAGAAGAAAAATAGCCCTGTGTATTGCAGGACTGACAGTAATGGACAAAACATACAAATCGTACTCTTAGGGGCAGTAAAGTACTCCAAAATACATATAGAAAAATTCCAAATACAACATACTACTTATGGAACCCTGCCTTTGCAGCTAAAAAATTTTAAAGTTATATTTCTGACTGGCATGTGTTATACAGAACGTATTTTAGAGATTAATATCAAAATTAATACCTTAAAAGTCTCCCTTATGGTATCATGATTGCATATAGTAAAAACTCTTGGTATAATTTTAGGATGTGCCACTTAGAAGGAAGGAAACTTTCACTGAATTAATCTGCTTATGTTTTTATTTTTCCTTTTATCTCGTTTCAACATACCCTCCAACATCCTCCTCTAAAAATAATTCAACTAATGTCAACTCAACAGATTATAGTAGATCTCCTATTTATTTCACTCTGCCTCAAAAAGAATTTATTATTTAGGCTTATAATTATACATGTCAACTAATCTTTAGGTTCCTTACTAAAACTTAACTTTCATTGTATTGGTATCATCAGTTAAATCTTTTCTTTTCTGGTTTTTTTTTAATATATGCTCTCTCTGAACCCCCTTCAAATGTTTTCTCTCGTCCAAAAATTAATCCAGAAAACTCAGCCTCTTTTAATCCTGCTTTGTGGCTTAGATTCTTTAGCCCTGGAACCACTCATGCTGATTTCTGTCATACCCACGCTGATGTAAAAATAGCCTTTGCCGTAGCAGAGAAATAATTCTACATACAAATCGTGTGCCTCTGAAGACTGACATAGTCAGGTGAACACAGAGAGCAGTGATTTAAGAATGCTCTCCCAGAATGATGAAAGACGTATAATAATTTCAAGATACAGTTGTTGCTTTGCACTTGGCATTAAGAATGGTCTGCAAAGGTCTTTTCATGTAAAGAGGCAGTACTGTACAGTGCTTCAGAGCATGAGCTTTAGAGCCAGACTGCTTGGGTTCTAATCCAGTGGTTGCCACTTACTAGTTGTGTGATCTTGAATTAGGCACTTTACCATTCTGAGCATCATAAAATAGGGTTAGGATTGTTGTGGGGATTAGATTGGTAAAAAACATATAAAGCATTTATGACACTGACACTGAGTTAGTACTCAGTAAAGTGTTAGCTCTTAATGTTATCTGACTCACAAAGGGACAACTTCCCTTTACATAATTTTAGAAGTTTTGTAAAATAAAAAATTCAATAAAAATCTAATTCTATAAAATTTACCATTGTGAGAGTACAGACAGATACTGTTAGATATAATTGTATGTAATTCTGGCTATTCTTTTGTAAAATTAGCAGATAAAATTATATTCATCCCTTTATTTAACCTGGAAAGGATATTTTCATAAGTAAATTCCTTCTCCAGTGACTTTCTTTGTTATTGAAATTAAGGTGCCACTGCTTCCCCACTCAGCTTGTCTGTCTTGAGACCTACCCAGCCCCAGCACATTAATTCAGTGAGGATTTATTAAATGCCTGCTCAGAACAGGAAGCACACCAGCTAACTGTGACAAATGAAATGCAAAACAGCAGCTAACTTCATCTGTATGGCAGGATCAATTTCCTAGTTTGTTTGACTGATCAAGTTTGCATTTCTAGGTAACTATTTCCTATAGCTAAAGAAGAAAATCATAATTTAATAATTACTAATAGGATAACTTTTTTTTTTTTTTTGCTTTTTAGGGCTGTACCCACAGCATATGAACATTCCTAGGCTAGTCTAGGGGTTGAATCGGAACTACAGCTCCCTGCCTATGCCACAGCCACAGCAACGCAGGATCCGAGCCACATCTGCTACCTATACCATAGCTCATGGCAATGCCGGATCATTAACCCACTGAGCGAGGCCAGGGATTGAACCCGTGGTTCCTAGTAGGATTCATTTCTGCTGCACCGTGACGGGAACTCCCATTAACAGAATAATTATTAATAAATATTATTAATAGGATAATTATTTCCTATAGCTAAGCCCATCAATTTCCTATGTGTTTCCAGCCCAATTTTGCTTCCGTAAGTCCTGAAAGAAATATGCTATAAATAATTGAAGAGCATATAATTTACCTACACAAAAATAATCGTAAGAAATTCCTATGTGACACAGCAGGTTAAGGATCTAGCATTGCCTTAGCTGTGGCGCAGGTCAAAACTGTGGAATGGATTCGAGCCCTGGCCTAGAAACTTCCACATGCCTTGGGCATGGCCAAAAAAAAAAAAGAGAGAGAAAATGATCATAACTGCTCTGCTCCCACTGTGTTATCTTAATATTAACTCTGGAGGACACACTAAACAGTCTCTGACTTCATCTCAACCCAAGATCAAAACAGCAGATAAATGTCTGGTAATTATATAATTTAACAGAAAAATGGCCCCAAAAATTGTACCTGGAGTTTGATTTTAACTACATAAAACAGTATTGAAAAGATGTGGGGAAAAACTAGAGTAAATAGTGATTCTGTTAATATAATGAAATAATAAGTTTTTTCCTTTTCTCCAATTTCTATATTTTTGGTACTGATTATATTATTTCACAATACAAATGTTGAATTTGTAAAACCCTGTCAAAATTAAGCTATACTTTACACAATTTTCACTTATATATAAAAAAGAAATTCACATGGCATTTAATTCTGATTTAATTTCCACGAAATAAACCATACAAAGATTTCTCAAAGAAATGTCTTCAAACTACATCTCTGTTTTGTATTAATTCCCCCCGAGTGTAAAAAAAAAAATTATAAAACTAAGTCTACACATTGCACATGACCATCATATTTAGGTACTATTTAGAAGACCGTGATACTGACTATATGAATCTTGAGTTAGCTTAATATTTTCTTATCTAAAGGAGTCTTTAAAAGATATTTATCTTCAGTTTTTCTTACATTCCTCTTTCTAGCCAGATGAAAATTAATGAGCAATTTAGGACATTAATTAGGACGTTAATCTAGGATACTCAAAGGTACCTATGGAATGAATCTATAGAAGGTCCACATGAGATTTGTCTGGAGTAACATTATTTAAAACGGTGCCTTGAATTCTGAATGTGATACTAGATGCAATTACCGTAAACTAAATCAGAATATTACAAATGAAGATATTCTAACACAAAGACTTGTAGGATTTTGTTTAGATTGTCAATGGTTGTTTTATCCAAATTTTCTTCATTGTCATCCATGGTGTGCCAGACTTCAGGGAAAGGAGATGGTATCAGATGCAAAACTGGAACACCTAACAAGAAGAAACGACTTGTAATTATGTGCATATTTCCAGTGGGTAAATTAGCAAGTTATCATTCTTCAAAGACATCTGAGTGGGAGCTCTGTATGCTACAAACACAGCTGATATTCATCATCTATGTACTTCCTTGTATCTTACCCTTATGCTCCAAAGTCATTCATTCATTAAATCAATGTTAATTAATTCAGAAAATAATTATAAACATTTACTATGTACCCGCCACTATTCTAGGAATTGAGGTTTCATATAAAGCAAAGACTTGCTCATATGTCACTTACATTCTGGTAGAGAAAGAAGCAAATAAACAAAAAAATATTTAGAAAGTGATAAGCTTTATAAAGACTAGTAAATTAAATTAAGGGAATAGAGAATGAAGGGCAGAGAACAGGGCCAAGAAAGAGGTACTTAAAGTCAGGGAAGGCCTCTTTGAGAAGCTAACATTTTAAATAGATGCAGTGAAGGAGAATGCAAGCTACATGAAGATCTGAGGTTAAGCACTCCAGACAGCAGTATTAGCAAGTGAAAAGGTCCTGAGGTAGGAGTATGCTTGGTCTGCTAGAGGAACACTGAGGAAGTTGTTCCTCAAACAATGTGCCAAATCCCAGCAATAGTTAAAGAAAGAAGTGGGAAATGATATTGGAGAGAGAGAACAGCATCAGAAAATGGAGGCCCTTGTAAGTCATGATAAAGCCTCTGGGTCTTAGTCTACATGATGGCAAACCACCAGAGCATTAAAGCAGGAAACTAACATAATTTGATTGATAGTTTTAAAAGATAATTATTGCTCCTATGTAAAGGATAGGGGAGTAAGAGCAAAAGCAAGAGATCATTTGGGAGGCTGCTGCAAGAATTCTTAGATTAATTTAGGCTTCCACTGACAGAAAGGATATTGCTTCCTTATTAACAGGAAAACACAAGAGTTACACAAGGCACAAAAATACTATCTAGAGTTCCCACTGTGGTGCCACGGAAATAAGTCCAACTAGTACTCATAAAGATGCATGTTCAATCCCCAGCCTTGCTCAGTAGATCAGGGATCCAGCATTGCCATGAGCTGTGGTGTAGGTCGCAGGTGCAGCTTGGATCCTGAGTTGCAGTGGCTGTGGTGTAGGCCAGCAGCTGTAGCTCTGATTTGACCCCTAGCCTGGGAACCTCCATATACCGCACCTATGGCTCTAAAAAAAAAGAAAGGGGTGGGGGAAGTACCTCAGGGATTTGGAATGGCTTTTATAAAAATAGAAGCTATGAGATGATTGGTAAATGATTTAACTAATCAGTTATTAAATTTAATGGTTCTTCACACTTCTAGATTATTGCAAATACACATAAAATAAAATAAATATAAGCAAAAAACACACATGTGCATACATGCATACATATACACACACATTACCTCTTCTTAAAAATGGAATATGGTCGTCCTGAATCACACCTCCATAACCATAATTCTGGAAATACCGTCTCTCCCAAGAGTGATCCTTGAGCAAACCTAATACATGGAGTTCATGTTCTGCAGGTGACAATTAGACAACAGATGAACATCTATTTTTATCTGGTCAACAGCATGCATGAGGAGCTTGAAATCTTGGCATATGCAGCCATTGTTTTTAAAACATTATAGAGTAGTGCACACATGACAATAAACATCTGAGCTGAACTTGGGTGTGGACATTTTGGAGAAGTTCTGAGAGAACAGTCACACATGGCTCTAGCTTTACAGGTGAAAACCTCCTTACAGTCAGAAACTCAATAGAAGGATGGAGAAATGAAGAATGAGAAAACTAGAGGAAAATGAGGGAGGGAACACAGGTACAAATACTTACAGATCCTCAATCCTGCATAAGGAATCTCTTAAGAGGAGATGTGGGGCTTGGAGTGGAATTCTCAAACAGAATAGGCATAAAGTACTTTACTGAGTGGTCACTCTATGAGAAAGGGATACCTGTTATGACTTGCATCAGGGCAAAGTGTGGTCTCTGATCAGCTGTACCAGCATCACTTGGGAACGTGTTAGAACTGCAAATTAACTGGACACACTTCAGATGTACTGAATCAGAAATTCTGGGGGTCAGGCACAATGATGAGGTGTAACTAGCCCTCCAGATGACTCTAAAGCACACTAAAATTTGAGAACCACTGGCCTACATTCCATCACTCTTATCATCTTATAACATAGAACCCATGTGCTACATGGTTACTCATAGCATGCATCTGTTATAAGACAATAAGAGATCACAAGAAGAGTTTAAGACAACTGAGTGAAGCTTCCCAGGATAGGGTTATTTTAATTGCTACATTTAAAAGGTAAAACTAGACCCAGTGGTAAGCCTTCGTATGTAATGTGATTTTAGCAACATCAAAAATCCCTTAATACCACCAAAACAATATTCCCATCTGTTTATTGATATTTATAATCCCTTTATCTTGGGATACAACTTTTCTTATACAATTAGAGATATGGTTTGAAGTATAAATACCACAGGTGGGGCAGCACATGGGTTAAAATTACATCAAGGTCTGAGTTACTAATATAAAGTCATTCTGGTGGAGGAAATAAATAAGAGAAGTGAACAAAATCCTTGAAAGAAAGCCAAACCCAACTTCTTGAGGCTACCATCAAAGTAAGGAAAACATGCTGTAAGGAAGAGGCCCGAGAAGCTTATATTAATAATACCATAATAGCAATTCGTTCAATCTAGGGATTGAAATTTGCCAAAGATAAGCAACTGAGATTCAGGTAAAAGTTTCTTTCATAATATTCTAGATCTGGATATTGGCAAATTCTGAACTTGCAGCAAAAGCATGAGTTAAGATGGCAGTGCTTTTCCCACTGCTCAGAAGAAAAACAGTTCTGTCCTGCTCCACGAAGTTTGTGTGGCTAGAAAGGAATTCCTAGCCTGATGTTCTTGCATCAAAAGCAGGCTCTTGGCCTGGATTCTATAATAAAAGTCTATTTCATGCTCATCTCTCCCTGATACCAATTGTTTTGTTTTGGAGTGTGTGTGTGTGTGTGTTTGTGTTTGGGGGCGGGGGGGCGATGGGGTGGAGGTACAAGAAGGGAAATAAGTTATCCTCCTTTTCCTTTTCCAAGCCCCAATCCTCTCTCTTGAGCCATAGATATATCTTTGTTTACTAGTCTGGCCTGGCTTAACCTGGTCTGGCCTACTCTCATTTATTTGTTACTAAAACTTCTCTTAAATGACTTTTGAAAGATTTTGGCTTTCTCTTATATCCCCATCTCTACTTCTTTGAAAAATAAGCACAGATTGTATTAGATTTAAAGGAAAATCACATCTACATAAAGCAGAAAATAGAAGATGATAAAGACAGAGATGGAAAAGAAACATTAAAGAATATCTTCTGGTATCATTATAAGGACATAGCAGTCACAATTATCCAACATGTTTTGCTGAGTTTTCCCTAAAAATGCATTCCATATGCTTCAAATAGGACTCTGAAAAAATATTTCCAAATAATTTCTAAGGATATGCTAATATGAAATGTAGTACTTTCTGTTTTCATTTCAAAATGCAGTTTCATGTAGGAAAATAAAGTGAGTCTTCTGAAAAAGATGAATAGTAATAATAAATAGAGCAAGAAAAAAATCCAGTAAAATATATTATATATTTAAATCACACACTTAAATCATAAAATGCAGTGGGGGAGTTCCGTGGTGACTCAGCAGTAACGAATCTGACGAGTATCCACGAGGACAGGGGTTAGATCCCTGGTCTTCCTCAGTGAGTTAAGGATCTGGCATTTCTGTGAGCTGTGGTGTAGGTCACATAAGCGGCTTGAAACCAGTGTTGCTGTGGCTGTGGTATAGGCTGGCAGTTACAGCTCCGATTGGACCCCTAGCCTGGGAACTTCCATATGCCACAGGTATGGCCCTAAAAAGACAAAATAATAATAATAACAATAAAATGCAGTGGGAAGAAATCAGGTTTGACTCTTTAATAACCAGTGGTGCTTACCAATTGCTTGAAGTCTATCAAACCATCTGGCAGAGTTTGGGAAAAAATTGGGAAATGTTGGGTTTGGAGCTCCAATTAAATCCAGTAAGATCAATAAATCCTAAGGCAGAAAAAATATTGTATAATCACTGTTGCTAAAACACATTTCATGCCCATTGATGGAAAAAAATTAGTCAAAACTATCTGTATTTGAATAACGGGGAATAAAACGGGGGACCGTAAACATGAAGAAAGGGCTTAATTACATTGTAAGTGAATCATTTGGGGAAAATTTTTAAATCTTGCTTATGCAATGTGGACAAATGGCAAATTGTAGATTCCTCATGTCTGTAACCCCAGAAGGATATCACTAAGGATAAATCAGAAGGAGGACATTGGGATAAATATTTCATAGAAAAAGTATACATTTGCTTTATTTTCAGATGGGTATGCAAGCCTGTTTGATCTTCTGTTCCATTCTAATTAGCCATTTTATCTTAGTATATAATAACACAGCTGCCACAGAAGAACACTTGAATAGTAACTTTTTAATCCTTAAAGACAACATTTAGGAAAAACTCCTTGACTAGGAGCTCTATGAGCTTAGTTTCTAGATCTCCATTTCCTTTTCTATTAAATGAGAACCTCAAATTTGCTGATCTCCAGCTATAAGCCTCTTTAATAGCCTAGTATTTCTTAACCTGTTTGAGCCATAAGACATTAGCAGGCTTTAGGATTCCCTGAAGATTATCGCCCAGATTAAAATCTCCTGATTTGTATACGTAAGACAAAGTATGGGTAAATATCTAGCATTGATCCTGACACATAATAAATATTTTCAGAGTCTATGACTCTAAAGACATAGTATCTCTTAACTCATGAATGATGATTAAATATTTTCATTGGGGAAGATCAGGCTTGTTTGAAACAGTATAGTCACAAGGTTGGATAAGCTGCTAAGAGTTTGTTTCGGGAGGGTGGGTGTCTTAATTATCACTATGAACTCATATATTTGGACTGGTAAACAAATAACTTTGTTCCTCCTGCTGATCAATCAGGTCTCCCTTCCTCCTCTGAGTCCTTTTTAGCTACTTCAGCAAAAGTGACTGAATGAGGTGCAGATATGTTCCCCTGACCCCGTATGAGCTGCCAGTGGGTAATGGGATGGAGAGGAAAGCAAACCTGAAATATGTCGGAGTCATAGAGGACATTCAGTGTGGCCATTTGGACTCTTAGGGTGAAGGTCAGTGATAGGGCAAAGGACAGGGATGAGTGGAGGGGTTAGGAAGAGGTTATCAGTTCACAGATAGGGTGAGGGTCAGGGAAGGATGGAGCCATAGAGAAGAATGAAGTCCATGCTGGGGTTAGCGAGGCCTCAAATACTGAGGGAGGGTCAAATATGGAAAGAGAGTCAGAATAGGAAGAAAATTCAAAGGTGGAATAAAGGACTGGGTATGGGGTATGGGGCCAGAATGGGGGATGGAGAGGTACCCATTACTTGGTAACAGGAGTGGGGTTTTAAGGCAGCATCAAAATGATTCCACCCCCACGTGAAAAATACCACATCAAAACTGACAAATCAAAATGTTCTATACACATTTCGAGTTCCTATAATGCTTTGAAGCCATCAAAGATTTCTTCACTCCCATTCCCATACTATGTTCTGCTCTTACACCACTTCCCAAGACCCTAGCCTCCTCTGGCTTGATAGGGGCTTCAAAGATAAGATTTGTTCCCTCCACCTTGATACTTACTGGAGGAAAGTGCTCCCATGAGACTAAATTGACTCTGATGTTTCCTTGTTCTGGTTTTTAACATCATGTTAATTAAGTTCAGTCAAACATAACTTCCAACTCAGAATCATTCTTTTTAGCTCTGGGATTCCTCAAAAACCCAACGCCTGCCAAAAATGTTCTATTATAAACACTCTGTTCAAAGAATGCCATGGCATTTATAAGTCTTTAATTGGCTTTTGATTTGGCTTCCTTTGGTTTTTTGTTTCTTTGTTTTTTGTCTTTTTGCCTTATCTAGGGCCGCACCCGTGGCATATGGAGGTTCCCAGGCTAGGGGTCTAACAGGAGCTGTGGCTGCTGGCCTTTGCCACAGCCACAGCAACGCAGAATCCGAGAGGTGTCTGCAACCATCACAGCTCACGGCAATGCCGGATCCTTAACCCACTGAGCAAGGCCGGGGATCGAACCCACAACCTCATGGTTCCTAGTCGGATTTGTTAACCACGGGAACTCCCTCGACTTGGCTTCCTTTGAATCAGACTGTGCAGCTGCAGCACCATGAAAATCACCCGGACTCACCATTCCATGCAGTTGGTTGGTGTCCTTTGCTCCAGGTGGGTGTGGGGTCGATGCCATCTTGGGAGCTAAATGCCGAGACCCATACAGAGAATCATGAGGCGACCAGTGAAGTAAAGCCTCTTCCCCATCAAAGAAAATTAGCTGGAGTGAGAGATCTGGCTTCGAGTCTGAAATATTCTTGTTTAAAAAAAAAGTAGAAAGTAGCGAAAATTTTCTGATTAAAGAACAGTATGCTTTCCCATTAACTGGACAAAAAAGACGTCTCATGAAGAAAAGGAAGAAGCCAAAACAAGTGAAAATATGCCAAATACATACCATTTCCTCTCTGAAAATCACATATCCCAAGTCTTCACCCGTATAAATCTCACCTTCTCCATTTCCCTCTGAAAATAGAAGTCTTACAGTTTTTTCTAACTCCTTAGAGAACTCTGGAACTGTGCAAGTGTAGTAGTGGACACTGTGACACAACACCCTCTTCCCTCTCAGAATGTTGTGTTGTCCCTGCTGCCAGCAGAGGTGTCAGAGAAAGCCTTCAGCTGTTAGTCCCTTTAAGGCTTGGCTCAGCCACAGGGCAACCTACACCCAATTGCTGGCCTAAGCAGATGCTAAGGGTTCTCTAAAGGCAGTGCTATCCCCAGAGCTCCCCAGGGGTTGGATGAGGCTGTTGCTGAACCTGCATGGCAGCCTGGCTTCTCCCTCTGTCTAATCCCATTTCTTCCCCCTCCCTGTCATAGGTGTTGAGTCAAGGCCACTCCCTACTAAGCGACTGAAATGCTAACCTCTGTGTCAGAGGGTGCATCCCAGGGAAGCCAACCTGAAACAGCCGTACATCTTTCTTGCTTCTCACCTTATTTAAGTCTGCAGTGTTGTATTGAGTCTAGGTTCAAGAATATTCCCTTGGAATGCAACAGAGACACAAAGAATGATAATTACAGCCTCTCTCTTGGAGGAACCTATACTTTAGTTGGGTTAGGGAAAGATAAAACAAATACATGGACATGGCAAAAGGTACCAAAGGTCACAAATGTAACATAAAACTCCTTTGGGAACTGGATAGATTGAGAGGTCGAATCCTTGGAATGTCAAGGAAGACTTTCAGAAAGAGACAGGATTTGAGTAGAACTTACAAGGGTGAGTAGGATTCTGATCAATTTTATACTTTCCATTGACAACCCTCACCTTTCATATTAGTCTTTCTGGTACCCTAACCCTACAATCCTTCAACCCCACTGGAATTCCTAACCTATTGAATTGTACACCTTTACCCCCATGATATCTTTACTTCACTCTATATTCAGCTTAAATTCTAGGCAATCATTCTAATTGCTCCCTGCATTACATACTCCACTCCCATGCCTCTGTGGTCAAATTCACTGGCAAAAACATAGTATTAAGTCCAACTCTCTGCCTGCTCTGTGCCTACACTCATGCAGCTGAACCTGGATGAAGAAAAATAAACAACCATTTGCTCTCTCCTCT
Organism: Catagonus wagneri; assembly: GCA_004024745.2. Classification (NCBI taxonomy): domain Eukaryota; kingdom Metazoa; phylum Chordata; class Mammalia; order Artiodactyla; family Tayassuidae; genus Catagonus; species Catagonus wagneri. The sequence continues at coordinate 21,540,022 of PVHT021183518.1, read as the reverse complement.
TCTCTTTAGTACTGGGAAATGTGCTCCCATTGGACAGAAATAAATCTGAGGTTTCTTTAATCTGTTGTGTATAAAATATCACCTCTTACCTCTTTAAGGATATTAAAATAGTGTTCTCTAAGATATTTTCTGCTCCAGAACCTTATGTCCTCCAAGTTCACTTTTCAATTTTCATTATGTGTTTTGCTTTCTTTCAGTCCTGCTGGAGACAATCCTCAAATGTCTGATCACCCTTTGTTTTCATTTACATTAAACAATAAGATATTAAAACACTGATAAGAGACACAGATTGGTTGGCTCCACTGCAGGACAATCTGATGCCCAGTCAGTGTTTTCACTGAGGATCCCCAAATGTCACTGTCTATGGGTCTTTTCTATGAAATGATTCATATTCTCCAGAAGAAGATCCTCCAGTTGCCTACCTGATGGGTATGAACTGACTGCTGGCTTTCTCAAGCTGGAAATGGGGGAAAGGCTGGGCTTCTCACTGCTCTGTGTGTAGTCTTTCACCTAATCTCATTGATTTCCATGAGGCACCTCATTACTGCTCTCCTGTATACCTGGTGTCCCACATCCAGAACCTCCCTGGTTCAACTTTTCCAAAAGATTATTTCATCATCTTCTGGTAGGTGCCAGGTGTGGAGTGGAATTCTTATATAACTAAGTGCTCCTTATACAGACTTGTAAACACTCTCCTCCTCCACCCCCTGCCTCACTTCTGCCTTCCTTACTATCTCCTCCCATCCCTGAGCCATTCAGGATTTTGTCAGGGGACACTGTCTTCTTTCAGTTCTTCCCCTTAAGGAAAAATGACTTCTCTTTACTCTATGTCCTCTGCCATTTCTCCATTCACCTTCTGTCTTCCTATGGTGATTCCCACTAGCCAATGTTCCCTGGTTTCTTTAAAGATGGAATTTTCCTTGATTGTCTCAGAGTGATTTCATAAGAAGAAAAATGTCTTTATCAACTGAAACCTAAGTTATCCTTGTATGGTAATCATTTCAATTGTCTTAATATTACTCCTTAATTAGACCCCAGGAAAAGGACAGTATATTATATTTTGAATCTCTCATAACTCCCAATAGTACTCAGCACAGGATGTATCTATCTGTAAAATATATATGCACTTAGGATTTAATAAGAACTAAGTAGGAGTTCCCGCTATGGTGCTGTAGGTTAATGATCCAGCTTGTCTCTGTGGAGACACCAGTTAAATCCCCGACCTGGTGCACTGAGTTAAAGATCCAGTGTTGCTGTAACTGTGGCTTAGGTTGCAGCTATGGCTTGGATTCAGTCCCTGGCCTGGGAACGTCCATATGCTACAGGTGCATCCAAAAAAGAAAAAAAGAAAAAAAAAACTAAGTAACGAAACATTTTCTCACTGGCAAAAGGTATAAGGTGCATACTTTAGTGGAGATATTCTAAGTTTCTTGTTGATTAAAGGGCCTTGACTGGTTCCAAAGTTCTCACTCCAAATCAAATAGTGTAATCACAGAACACCAGAACAGAATAAAAGTCTTTGGGACCAGAGCCATTCTGTTCATGCCCAGGGCAGAAGCAAAAATAAGATAGTTTTCAGAGTTCCCATCATGGCTCAACGGTTAACAAGCCTGACTAGCATCTATGAGGACACAGATTCAATCCCTGGCCTCGCTCAGTGGATTAAGGATCCAGCATTGCCGTGAGCTGTGATGTAGGTCACAGATATGGCTGGGATCCTGAGTTGCTGTGACTGTGGTGTAGGCTAGCAGCTACAGCTCCAACTGGACCCCTAACCTGGGAACCTCCATATACCTTGGGTGCAGCCCTAAAAAGACAAAAAAAAAAAAAAGATTGCTTTCATAGTCTGCAAGTTTGAAGATTCAGGTGCCTCAGAAATGTCAACAGCTAGTGTTTAGTACAATGATTTACTTTCATTCTCTTAGCACCATTTCATTTAGATAGGAGTATTTTGGACAATGACCCTTAGTCCTGTGAAGCAACTTGCTCTTTTTGTTTCTTTTTAGGATTGACAGGAAAATAACTGTAGCCTTCAATTTCTAGTAACTCAGCCTAGTATCTTGGTGCTAGAAAATCTATGTGGCCAGATTTGTGAAGGTCTTCTAGTCCTTCGTGGCAATATGACAAATACCTAGATATCAGTGTTAACAGAGTCGGCAAATTATCTGCAGTTTTTCCCCATCCAAGGCTGTATCAGCTAATGCCACCACAATAAGATGTAAAAAACTGCCCTGAACTCAGTGGCTTAAAACAATCATGAGTTCTGCAGGGTCTTCAGGTCAGCTGAGGACAAGTGGTCTAGGCTGGGTTTGGCTGGAGGAGCTCTGTTTCACCTTGCAGTCATCAAGGTTGGTTCTGCTCCACTAGCCTCTTATCTTCCTCCTGGGTAGGTAGGCCAGTTGGGACATGCTCTTTTGATGATGATGGCAAAGGCATGAGAGAGCAAAAGTCCGATTATACAAGGACATTTCCAGCCTCTTATGTTTATGTCATCTACTAGCATACCATTGGCCAAGGCAAGACAGATAACCAAGTCCAGAGTCAAGGAATGAGGAAGTACCACCTACTAAGGTAGGAGGGTACAGCAAAGTTATAAGACAAAAGAGGTGAATGTATAATTATAATCTTATTACCAGAGAGGGGAGAACTGTAAAGAACTGGAACCATCATCCAGTCTCCTATCTAGCCTTCTCCCAGATCACATGCTACCATCACTTACCCAGCCTATGACAGTTGAAGAACATAACTCCTTAATTCAAACCTAATACAACTGGAAGAATAAATCTGACACTCTCAAAGCCTGCATTTAAAACCAGTCTTTATTTTTAATTGCCTGTATCACTGCTTACCTCTATTAGAAAGGATAATTAAAAGAATGTCTGTGTATTTTGTTAACGGAAATCCCCATCTAACAGCTCATTCAGCCCTTTCTATTTCTGGTCGCCAAAAGCAGGTGTGAATTACATGTAAAAAGATAAAGGAGCTCACTCAGAGAAAACACACCCACACACGTACTGTTTCTTTAAGTCATACTTCACCTCATTTCATATGCTTACACTAGAAATGCAAATATAAAAAAAATTAACCTTTTACATCAGATTTTGAATTCTTTCATCTAATTGCTGGGAAAGGATGCTAGTTAAAAGCAAGGCAGAGCCTGGGACAAAGAAATTAGAGAGGTTTAGAAAACAAAACGAAACAAAAAAACAGTGAAAAGGATACTGAGAGGTTATAAACAATTCTTGCTTTCTTCAAGTTCAGCATATCCAACAAAAATAGAATTGAATATCTCTATTACTTCCATTACAAGATAAACCTTTTACTTCTTTACCCTCATTGTATCAAAAGCTAGCCCCTTCCTAAAGCTTTGGGGGACAGAAGGTATTTGTTGCCTGTGAACAAAGTTTTTTGTTTTTGCTTTCTTGTGTTTACTTGGTTATGAGTGATATCTGAACAAAATGTCTTCATCTAGCTTAGCACTTTTTTCCAATATGCCCTTAAGAACACAGAGACTGAAATAACATCTGAGAGTCCCAGAAGTATTTTAAGCTGAGAATGTAACAAAAGCTTTGCTATGCTACATAAAATTGAGCCGAGATTCACAGATAATAACAATAATGCATTTCTGCTTCATACTTTTCATCGTGATATGTCTGAATTACCCACTCACTACTTCAGAACCATTTTGCAGAAACTCCCGTCCCCAGCTCAAGGCCACTATCTCTCAGATTTGAAGGTTGTGATGTTTCATAACTAATAAAAAAGAAGAAATAAACATAGTGCTCATATATATGCCTGTACCAACCTTTCACCTTCTTTAGTTTTTTTGCAAAAAAAAAAAAGTTGCTTTAAATTTAATGTGTATTCATAACTAAAATCAGGGGCCAATTAATGAATACACTGTCGTGTATCTTAGGTTTATTGCCCATGGGTTGACATTTTAAATAATGTAGTCTTCCAGTTAATATTATCTCAACCTCATTTCATTTTGGAACAAATTAGTACAAAATTACAGAAAGTCTACATTTCTAAATGGCTTTCTCACTCCCCCAAGGATTCTAGTATTCACTCTGAATTACTGCTAATGTGTTTTATCCCAGGAATCTACAAGAGGGAAATAGATACCTTCAAGGAAAGGAGTTGCTTGTCTAAAGCGCGGGCAAGTTCCAGTATCATCGCACATGGCACAGCTGAATCAGTGGCTCCCACAAACACTCTGTTGTCCCAATGGGGAAAATACTTGGAGTCATAGTGACAGGCGAGGACCAAGTGTCTTTTAGCAGTGGGATTAAGAGTGCCGATGATATTTGAGAAAGACCGGTACCCATAGGGTGTCCGACTCAAGAAGGTGTCTACTTCCAAGACCCAGTCAGCTTGAAGTCTCTGAATTCTCTGCATGATGTGCTGGTCAAAAACAAAAACCAAAATTTCAGATCCATACACAGTTTTCATTTGTTTCAGAAATTTTATGTAATGCCTTTCAAGTTAAAAATGCAGTACATACTTAGTGTATCAATAGCAAGGGTGTTTAAAGAAAAAGCTAGTCCTCTCCCTCTCCCCTAACCTTCCCCTTGCTGATCCATCCCAAACAACTATTATTATTACCGATGTTAAGAGTCTGATGTATATCTTTCCACACCTTTCTCCTTGTTTATACAAACATGTATTAGTACACACACACATATATTTGGCAGAAGGATGTATATTCTTATAGGGATAGAATCCTATTCTACATTTGCTCTGCCCTTTGCTCTTCTCACTTAAAAATGTGTCCTGACATCTCCAAATGTCAGGAGACAGAGCACCAGTTCAGTATGTATTATAGCCCATTTTTAATATTTCCAGGAGGGTAACAAGAGAGGTTTGAGAAACTAGATGTCCTAAGGTGGGTCCTGCAGTGGTATCTTCCACTCTTATCTCTTTGAGGATGCTAACTGCACGTGGCAGCTCTTTTTGTCCCAAGCACTTAGCACGTGCCCCCAGTCCAGCCAATATTTCATAACGTAACAAACGTTAACAAAACATACTGATGTTCACCTGTTAAGGATAACAGGTGATTCCCATGGCAAGGGGATGGTTGGGGGATATTTGAGGTTCTGCCCACCCTAAGAATCAATAAACAACTTTGAACCATCATGGCATATCAAGTTGTCTTCCTTTGCAGTCAAGGCAGATCCAGACCTACTGAAAACGCCGGCAAAAAGATCTATTTTCCCATCTCTCCTGGTCACCTTGGGCCTTGTGAGCAACATGGTGACTGACAGGGAAAAGCAGCAGATGGAAAAAGAAACACCACTTCAGTGACTGGAGGAGTCTTCTTAAGAAAATCTAGAATGTGTGGTGTGAGAAGTTATGGGTGAGTTCATTGCTATTCCATGGGCCCTTTTCTATCGTTTTTCACTTTGCTGCATTTGCCTCACTGTGTTCCATTTATTTCATTTTGAAATATTGTATAGATTTGTGTGAACTGCCTTAAAAACTTATTTTTAAGTCACAAAACAAGCCAACTATCAACATATCCGGCTATTTGTTCCACAGTGCACATCCAGTGGGGATGGACCTTGAGGTGATAAACAAATAAGTTATAATGACTGGAAAAGAATGGGAGATCCGCACCCCCCCCCCCAAGGAAATACATGATTTTCTAGCCTAGCCAAGCCTTGTGTGACCTGCCCTAACTAATGTGACCTGACACGTAGGCAAGGGCCTTGGAACAACTGTGGCAGGAAGCTTCCAGGAAGAGGAAAACTAAGCCAGAGAGAGGACAGTGATTCTACAGTCAGTCCTGAAAAAGCCAAATAAACAAACAGTTTCACTCCCTGCTTTCTGTCAGGAGGTGGACTTTGGCCTAAAGTGCATGTATACACAGAACCTTACCTTCCTATTACACATTTACAGGTTGTCTTTTCATATAAAAATAATTTTTAAAAACTTTATAATTTTTTTGAAATCATCACTCATATCTCATTTATTTTTGTTATTCTCCGTAATTCTTAACACTGGGCTTGGTTCAGCAAATCAGCTGTCAGTAAATATGGGCTAATTATAACCAAGTTATTCTCAATGAGAATACTTAAAATTAGATGATATAGAACATTAGTGGTTTGACTAGAGAGAAATCAGTGCATCTAATACAAGTTTCCCAGAGAATCTGAAAATAAGTTATCCCCAGACTTAAGAGAAAATAAAATTTTCCATAAAAGGGTCATCTTAAAAAAGAAAAAGGCATATCCTCCAGAACATCTGGTATCCAGATGATGAACAGCTCCATAAAATGTGTTCAATACCAATAGCAGCCTGCATGCTTACAAAGTGAATTGGGATTGTAAAAAATATAGCTTTGCTCAGGTGAAGTCTCACATACAAACTCATTCCTCCACCTCGATTAGGTCTTGGCCAGAATTTCTGATATCTTTGTTGACACTGAAATCCACAAAGGCAAATGCCCCAAAAAGAGTTCTCCCTGAAGTAACCTTTTTTTTTACTCAGTATAAATATTTTTTTATTTATCTTAGCAACTAATTTCTGTACAAACAATCAAATTGGCTGCATAATCTAATTAGGTCACCAATATCCCTTATTATTTGCTTTTGGCTTCCAGACTTAGGCTGCAAGTTACCACTATAATTCTCTAATGTAGACTCCAAAGACTACTGCTCTTACTAGAGTGCCCCTAAACAGGAAGTGCTTGGCTGTAAGAGGGCGTCCCAAGCAGCTGTGCTTCCCTAACTCCAGGTAACAAAAGCCTCGGCCCACCAGGCTTGCAGAAATACAATTTAGAATACAGATTGTACTTTGGATTTCTATACCTCTACTTTTTAAGTGGGGAAGGGAGAAAAGAGACAAAGAGATGGACAGACCGAGATAGAGAGAGATGGAGATTGAGCAGAGAGAGAAAGAAAAGGATATAAAGATGGCAGGGGGCAAGGAGAGAGAGAAGAGAGAGGCTGAGAGTCGGGGTAGAGAGAAAGGAAGAGAAGATAAAAGTAAGCAGGACATTCTGCTTCCTGGGGAGGAAGACCCGAGGGGGTTTTAGGTTAACAATGGTGAATGATCCTGGGTCAAATTAATTAAACTTAAATTCTCATTTCCAAGTTCAGAGAAACAGTGTCCTTTGTAAACCAGATTGTTTGAAAGAAGCAGATTCTGCACTGTTTTGTGATACGTCTGCAAACAAACCATTGTCAGGGTTCTGAACCCTGCTGTTAGGGACTTCAGGTGCTTTCTCCCTCTCAGGTGAACCATATATTACTGTCTCTGGCTCCAAGCTGAAGGCCTCCTCCCAGGACCCTCCATTCAGGGATATACATTCCTTTCACTGAAGAGGCCTGGCTTCAGCTACTCAAATCCACTGGACTTCTAAGGGAATTTTAACCACCACGTTTCTAGTGTGCCTCTTTTAGACAAAGTTTCTGGCTTACTCCTTAGTGAGACTTAATCATCCTAATTTTTTAATTTATTTTTTCTTCTCTCTTCTAGAAATCACTGAAATCCTCAAAATTTAATACCTTCAAAGTATTAAATTTACAAATAAAGTATCTTCTCAAATAAAGATACAACAGGCACTTTGTTGTGCAGCAGAAATTATCACAACATTGCAAATGCACTGTACTTCAATAAAACTTAAAAAAATAATCCAACAAGCAGCTTTAGGCCAATTGGTCAGGGACAATATAAATGCAAACTATGGGATACTGTTCCCATATTATCCTCTGAAAGGGAATTCATAGCAGTGCGCCTCTTTATTGTTAACTGATAAAAGTTAATTCATTAACCAATTTTATATCAAGTCCACGTTATTTTTTTAGATTTTAGATTCTTCCCTAGTTATAATCCTGAAACTCTATAAATTATAAAACATCTGATATAGAGCTCAAAAAATGCCTCAGGAGAAAAAATAACTTTCCACCATGCTTGTTTAAATTTAGTTCTGAGTAAAAGGTACAAATCCCAGTCAAATTAAAGCTGTTAGTGTAGTTCCCTCATAATAACACAGTGTCATCTACTTCATCTTAAAAAGATGGAACCCTTTATCTCCCAAAGCCTAGGAGACAGCTTTCTTAAAACTCATGGTAATTTTCTTCCCCCCAAATTATAAAATTGAATCTCTTAAGTGAGATTTCTAACACAACCATCCTGTTAGAACTACTGCTATGTGAGGCAGGCCATGCGTAGGGCAGCCCTCAGCAGTTCCCAGCACATTCCAAAATATGCTCAATAAGTTTCTCTCTTGGCCTCCAACCCTAATGACATGGTATTACAGATTCCGTGACAATCTGAATATGTATTTTTAAAATCACTACAGAATCTATGTGTATTATTTGTGTACTCAATTCTGTTGAAGCTAAATAAAGATCAGAATATCAATAGTTGTATTTATGGATTTCTAGAGGCCACAGGCAAGGAACCTCAGGTCTGAAGGATGTATATACATTGCTGGGTAGATATTTGGCCTTCTGTGCACCTGGTATGGGGAAATGAAAAAGATAGAGATGAGTGAGCACTACTGACGTAAATTTGTTTCTAATGAGGAACTGAGGATTTTGGAAAGACCCAGTAAGTGTCTCAAGCTTCTTTTAAGAAAATGCTTGGGAGATGAGGCCCAGGGGAATATCGCTGAAATGAGTGCTATGTGCCTCACTCTCCAACTCGGGCCTGAGAAGATACAGGGTTGGAGACATTAGTGAGACACACCACAGAGCTGGTTTCTCCCAGCCATGGCTCCCAGGGATTGGATCGGGAGGTCAGGCAGATTGGTGTCCAGAGCCTGGCCTCATTCCTACTACATGTATGACCTTGAATAAGTTAACTTGTATACTTAAGCCTCGGATCTTTCTAAACCTGTCACGCTGGGAGAATAGTTGTACCCCCACAGTAGCTGTTGTGAGGACTGAATGAGAAGACCCATGCAAAGAGCTTCGTAAAGGGCCTGAGCTGAAAAGTGCCGGATTAAAGTCAGCCATCATCATCATCATTCCTCCTCACTCTGCCTAAAGCTTAGAAAGAACTCGGGTGCTCTTTAGGTTTCTGCCACCTAAATGCTTAGGGGAAGCAAGAGCTGTTTGGCTGGAACACAAGAGGCTAACGGGGCAACAGACCATGGCATCTGGAGCAGAAGCCATATCCTGGGTAGAAAGGAAGAGCCTAGCTGCTGTGCTGCTGAGCCTGGCAGGCCTCACTCTGGTATAGCCGTGGAGTGCCAAGATCTGTTGCCTGAGGTGTTAGGCAGGTGGAGTACTCTCAGAGGGGAATATGACACCCCAGTCTCTCCCCTCTCCTTCCCAAGAAGACCCTTAAAATGGGGCTAGTTTGACAAAACAGTCATTCAGAGGTGGGGTTTCAGGTTGCTTAAGAGGACTGACACTAAGGAGGCAGAGAGGATTCAGGTCCAGTACACCTTATGACTTAATTTGCCCTCTATAGCAATGTCTTACAAACTGCAGTGTAGCCATCAGTAGGTCTTGAAATCAAATTAGTGGGTCATCATGATCAGCTTAAAAAAAAAGGAAATCTTATAAAAACAGAATTAATATCAAAATAGATTGTAGGCAATTAGAGTATCTTTCATGAAACTTTTGAAACTACCTTTATGTTTGTGTGTATAAATTGTAAAATATACATTTGTTTACCATGTGTTAGAGTCAGAAGTTTGAGAGGCACCGCATGGGAGATAGTAGCTTATCTCTGATCGTGACTATCCCCTCAGGGAGAATCCAGTTTCCCAAAAGTGAATGAATGCCTGTTAGTAACTCACTCTTTTTTTTTTTTTTTTTTTTTTTTTGCATTATAGCTGGTTTACAGATTTCTGTCAGATTTTCCAACTGCACCATGTGGTGACCCGATTACATGTACATATATGGATTTGTCACATGTAATTAGATATAGTTCCCCGTGCAATACAGTTGGAGCTCCTTGCTATTCCATCATTAAAGCACTAGTTATCCCCATTCCCTCC
>PVHT021183518.1:21503293-21519227 GCA_004024745.2 Catagonus wagneri | reverse complement strand
GGCACAAGCTTCTGAATCTATGGGAACAGAGACGGCCACTTCCTTGTCTAGGAGAGGAAGAAAGGAAGGAGGGAAGAGACAAGGAAGAAGCTTTTTTAAAAAATCTCCACTGCCTGGGAGTGACCTAGAATGCAAAGGGAAGGGAGAGGATTCATCAGACCCCGTGAGATTATGAAGTGTTTTCCCACAGCTCATTAAGAAGGGATGGACAGGGATCGACATTTACTGAATACTTCGTATCAGTCACTGTCATAGGTGCTTTTCCGATTTTCCCTAACTTAATCTTCATAACTATGTGAGGTAGGTATTAATTCCATTTTACAGATGAGGAAACAAAGCTTGAACTGGAACTGTCAAACATCCTTTATAACAGCCCATCGTACCTCTCTCTCTCTCTCCCTCTCCTTCTCTCTCTCTCTTTCTCTTTCTCTCTATTCCTCACAAATACATAGCTTGCCTTATAGGAGACAGAGCATCATACTCCCAGACCGAGAGGTATAGTTGAAGTAAATTATCTGAAATAAATAAGATAATATTCACGGTAGCCGGTGAGGCAGCCATCTCCTCCAATCCATACCCTCAAAAGGAAAGGCTAAATACAATTGTATTTACTTTGTAACATAAAAGGTCACTTATCAAGATAATCCTAGAAACAAATAAAACACTATCACTGTTTTGTCTGTAGGTTTGTCTAAGTTGTCAGGACAATTACTTCATCATCCTCTTTTCCTTCCAAAATGAGGATTAGGGCATGGGCTGCCCTGAGTCATCTCCTAGTAACTTATAGATCCCAGAGGAAAAAAAAAATCAAAGTAAGGATATTGAAACATCTATTTTCCAAAGAGCAAAGGTCTAAAGGTAATGGAGTCATCCAGAAGGCTCACCCACTCTTGTCTTCTTGGGCTTGGCTATAAGAGTGAGTTTGAAAAGGGAGAGAGCTGACCAGGAAATACAGTTTCTGCCCTCCTCTGGAGCTACAGGAGAAGACAGGATAGAAATTCTTACTTTCCCGATGTTCAAAATTACTAATCCTATTCATGTCTCAGAGTTTTGAGTAACAATTCAAATCTTCAGGCTCAAACAAAATTAAATAGCTTCTTTAGTACATCCATGGACAGTGCTTCTGATAATCTGACCACCTCAGAATATTGGTATATATTCAGAACAAAACCACTATCACATCTCCCAATATATTTCCTCTTTTGCTGCTTAGACTAGCCTTGAAATAGTGGGTTTCCTGAGTAGCTGGATAAGAAACAGCATGATTATTTTTCTTACCCTAATACCTTTTTATTTTTCTACAACAATATTTCTATAAGAAAAGGAAGGTGGAAAAATAGCAAACGTATATGAAACAAAATACTAAAGATAATACACTAAGTATAAGCAATTCAAAATAGGAAGTACAAAAAAGCTTGAGTTAAACTGTTAATACATAATTTTGATGATTGTTTTCCATTGCCTAGAGTGCTCCAATTTTCTCCAGTTTGGGTTACATTTAAGTCAGTAAGATGCTGTTGCAGTTTGGGTTCCACAGGAAGTAGACTCTGAGAGGGAGCTTAGCATTCAGGATGTGTATTAGGGAGTGCCCTTGGGACAAACCCCTGTGGGAGGGAGAGGGAGGAACTGGACTGGACAGAGGGAAGAGTCAGTAGGGAAGTGCCCCCACACACACACACAGTTTCACCCCACCCCATGGAGAGCCCTGGAGCTGAAATCTGCCTGTCAGAGTTGTCCCATAGTGAACAAAAATGGCTGGATCTTCATACCCTCACCTCAGTGGGGTGACTTTCCTACTAACAGCTCTCTGCAGCCAAAGAAGCTGACAGCTAGGGGCTGTCTGCCAACAGTACTCCAACAGCTATAGCAGAGTCAGAAGGAAATCTGAACAGTACATCTCTATGTCCACCACTAATGCTTCCAAATAATATATCTTATACAAATCTAAAACATTTTGCATAGTAGGTGAAACTGATTTTAGTAAATCGTTTTTTACACATGCAGTCTTTTCTGTCAACTTTCCATAAGTCTACAAGTCCAATGCAGCTCTCTATTTATGTGTCCCTTCCTTTATTTGTATCTTTTCTTATGCCTTTTACCCCAGATCTCCATTTTTATCTTTTCTTCATTCATTCTTCTTTTCTCTCCTCCTTCATTCTGGAAACTTCCAGAAATCCCTTCTATCTGCTATTGTTTTCCTTACCGCAACTTTTCCTGTCTTCAGACTCTTTCTATGGAAGATAACCCATGACTACTACATTTAACTAAACAATTGCAGGCCCTTTTTTCATCATGGAAAAAATTATTTGTGTATGCAGTGATAGCATTAGTCACAAATTGAATGATTATCATCTTCATTACGGTATAGATTCTACACTGTAATCTGAAGCACATTAAGGACTCAACTGCTAAAAAGTTCTTACCCAGGCAGTTTTGATGGCGGGATTTTCATATACCTAGTCCCACTTTTAAAGTGGCACTGTTCGACTAAAGCAGTAATGACCAGAAAGTTGTATTAAAACAACAGTTCTCGGAGTTCCCGTCATGGTTCCGACTAGGAACCATGAGGTTGAGGGTTTGATCCCTGGCCTCACTCACTGGGTTAAGGATTTGGTGTTGCTGTGAGCTGTGGTGTAGGTTGCATTTGTGTCTCGGATCCGTCATTGCTGTCGCTGTGGCATAGGCCAGCAGCTGTAGCTCCAATTAGACCCCTACCCTGGGAACCTCCACATGCTGCAGGTGCGGCCCTAGAAAAGGCAAAAAGACAAAAAATTAAAAAAAAAACACATATCCATCTTTACATGGGCTATTTAAATTATATTATTTAATTTCCAAATAGTTGAAGATTTTTTCGTATATCTTTTGTTATTAATTTCCATCATGATTAGAGAGTGCAGTTTATATAGTTGAATCCTTTAAAGTTTTTGAGGACTGTTTTTAGCCCAGAATATAATTATCTTGGTAAATGTTCTGACATGAAAAGAATGTGTACTCTACTGTTACTGAATAGAGTGTTCTGTAAATGTCAGTTAGTTCTACGAAGTTGATAATGTTTCCCAGATCTTCCATATAATAACTGATTTTTTTTATCTACCTATTTTGTTGTTTTCTAAGAGAATGGTATTGAAATCTCTAACTATGATTGTGGGTTTGCCGACTTCTCTTGGTTCTATTTTTTTTTTCCACTGTTTTTTTTTTTTTTTTTTTTTTTTTTTTTTTTTTTTTTTTTTTTTTTTTTTTTTGTCTTCTTACCTTTTATCTAGGGCTGCACCCGCGACATATGGAGGTTCCCAGGCTAGGGGTCTAACAGGAGCTGTAGCCGCCAGCCTTCGCCACAGCCACAGCAACGCAGGATCCAAGCCGCGTCTGTAAACTACACCACAGCTCACGGCAACGCTGGATCCTTAACCCACTGAGCAAGGCCAGGGATTGAACCTGCAGCCTCATGGTTCCTAGTCAGATTCGTTAACCACTGAGCCACGACGGGAACTCCTTCTTTTAGTTCTATTATTTTTTTTGCCTTTTTTTAGGGCCACACCTGCAGCATGTGGACTAGGGGTCTAACTGGAGCTGCAGCTCACGGCAACACCAGATCCTTAAACCATTGAGCAAAGCCAGGGATTGAACCCACGGCCTCATGGATACTAGTCAGGTTCGTTACCACTGAGCCATGCCAGGAACTCCCATATTAATTTTTATATCTATCGTGTATTTCTGATCTTTCTTAGTAAGTGCATAAATGTTTAAGATTGTAATATCTTTTTGACAAATTTACTCCTTCATCATTGTGAAATGACCCATTTACCACTTCCTTCCTTTGTGAAGATACGTATGTTCATCTGGTATCATTTCCTTCTGCATAAAGTATGTCCTTTAACACTTCTTGTAGTGCTGGTATTGTGATTTCTGTATGCTGAAAATAAATTTTTTATTTTGACTTTGTTTTTGAAAGATGTTTTTTCTCAGTATGGAATTCTATGTTTACAGATTCTTTTTCTTTCAGTACTTTAAAGATGTTGGTCCAAGGTCTTCTTGCTTGCTTTGTTTCTCATGAGAAATCAGCTGTCATCCTAATCTTTGTTCCTCTGCATGTAATATGACTTTGTCTTAAGATTTTTCTCTTCAGTTTCTAAACAATTTGATTATGATATGGCTTGATGGAATTGTCTTTTTTTTTTTTTTTCCCTGCCTTTTCTAGGGCTGCACTCATGGCATATGGAGGTTTCCAGGCTAGGGGTCCATTTGGAGCTGTAGCTGCCAGCCTGCACCACAGCCACAGCAACACAGGATCCGAGCTGCCTCTGCAACCTATGCCACAGCTTATGGCAAGGCCAGATCCTTAACCCACTGAGCAAGGCCAGGGATCGAACCTGCAACCTCATGGTTCCTAGTCGGATTCATTAACCACTGAGCCACGACAGGAACTCCTGATGGAATTTTCTTTATGTTCTTGTGCTTGGAGTTCATAGAGTTTCTTGGATCAGTGAGTTTTAAATTTTTCATCAAATTTAGAAAGCTTTTAGCCATTATTTCTTCAAGTATTTTTGTGTCACCTCCACTTTTGAGGACTCCAACAACATATAGAGTTGTGTGAAGTTTTCCCACAGTTCACCAGTACTGTTTTTTTTTTGTCTGTTTTCTTTGTGTTATTTTTATTCCTATGGCTTCAAGTTCACTCATCTTTTTCTTTGCAATGCCTAACCTATTGTTAATTGCATTCTGTGTACTCTGCATTCCAGGCATTGCTTTTTTCCTTCTCTAGATGTTTGCTTTAGATTTTCTTCATACCATACATATCTGTCCTAACTGTGTTCAACTTTCCCTCTACGTTCTCAAACATACAGGATATAGTTATGACAACTGTTTTAATATCCTTGTCTGCTAATTTATCACATGTCCTCTCCATGTCTATTTCTTTTTTTTTTTATTTATTTCTTTATTTATTGGTCTTTTTGTCCTTTCTAGGGCTGCACCTGTGGCATATAGAGGTTCCCAGGCTAAGGGTCTAGTCGAAGTTGTAGCTGCTAGCTTACACCAGAGCCACAGCAATGCAGGATCCGAAGCGCATCTACGAACTACACCACAGGTCACAGCAATGATGGATCCTTAACCCACTGAGCTAGGCCAGGGATCAAACCTGCAACCTCATGGTTCCTAGTCGGATTTGTTAACCACTGAGCCACGATGGGAACTCCTCCATGTCTATTTCTGTTGATTGTTTTTTCTCTTAATTATGGGCTCCTACTTCTTTGCATGCTTGGTAATTATTTTAGATAACATCTGTTGTGAATTTTACTTTTTTGGGTGCTTTAAATATTTGAAGTCCTTTAAATATTCTTGATTTTGGTACTGAGGCACAATTGAGTTGGAAATAGTTTGATCCTCTGGAGGCCTGCTTTCAAGTTTTCTTAAACTAGAGCAGAGGACCCTCTAGTCCAGGCATAATTTGACACCTTACTGAAGCAATATCCAACTCTCTGGATATTCTACTTGTTGCCCTTGTATTTTGAGGTTCTTTTCATCCTGATTGGTGTAAACACAAAATATACATGAACCTATCTGTGCTCTGGAGTTTGTTATACCTGCTCCTTTTCAGTAGTTCTTTTCAGTAGTTTCTGTAGTTCTTTAACCCACCTTGGGTAGTTTCGTCACACGCATGTGCTCATCTGTACTCAACTGAAGACTTATGGAAAAACTGTTACTGATCCCTGAAGCACTCTCTCCTTGAAACTTCCTCTTTCTCCTCCCATACTCAGTAAATTCCAGCCACGCAACGTTCCTATGTTCTCAGCTCTCTTTATCTCATAATGACTGCCTAGTTCTGTTTGGATTCCTACAACCTGGGAAATCTCTCAAGACAGCAAGCTGGGGAAAGAATCCAGCTCATTTCTTTTGTTTTCCTTCTCTGTGACCTTCCAGTAATGCGTGTTTCCCAATATTTAAGCATCTTTTTTTGCCTTTTTTTTTAAGTTTTTATGGCCACACTTAAGGCATATAGAAGTTCCCAGGCTAGGGATCAAATGGGAGCTGCAACTGCTGGCCTACACCACAGCCACAGCAACACGATCCAGGCCACATCTGCGACCTACACCACAGCTCATGGCAATGCCAGATCCTTAACCCACTGAGCAAGGCCAGGGATCTAACCCATGTGCTCAGGAATACTAGCCGGGTTCATTACCACTGAGCCACAATGGAACTCCATATTTTTAAAGATATGAAGATAAATCCAGTCTCTGTTACTCCACTTTGACTGGAAGCAGAAGTTGCTAATCATGATTTTTTTTTACATTCTGCATGACAAAGCGAGAGGTACAAATAAGTACTTCTACTGCATACTAAAGGACAAGTGTGGCCTCAAGGAAAAGCATTTGTCCAGTTGTTTGAGATTCAGGATGAGGTATCTGCTTTTTTCATAAAATCCTATTTTTATTTGAAAGAATTTGACTGATGTCCTATTATTATTCAGACTTGGCTATTTGGCAGACATTTGTTTAAAAGTATACCTATGCCGGGAGTTCCCTTTGTGGCTCGGTGGTTAACGAATCCGACTAAGAACCATGAGGTTGCGGGTTCGATCCCTGGCCTTGCTCAGTGGGCTAAGGATCCGGCGTTGCCGTGACCTGTGGTGTAAATTGCAGACGCAGCTCAGATCCTGCGTTGCTGTGGCTGTGGCGAAGGCCAGCGGCTACAGCTCCTGTTAGACCCCTAGCCTAGGAACCTCCATGTGCCGCGGGTGTGGATCTACATAAAGGCATAAAGACAAAAAAAAAAAAAGTATACCTATGCCTTCAAGACAATAACTGACAGTATTTGTTGTCAAAGATAAAACTGAATCTTTCAAGTGAAAATCAGAGTTTTTAAAAGCTTATAGCTGCTAACATAAACTTGACAGGTTACTTATATGTAACAACTTTTCTGATAAAGTCAGTTATTTTAACAAATGCGATTTTTAAAATGATTTTTAATGAAATGTTCGACTTTTGGAATATCTGTATAACTAAGTGAACTGATAGTTTCCAAATGCTTCATGCCCAGCCACAGAGAAAAGATTGATTCAAGGCATAAGAGAGACCAATGGACTTTAATGTAATTGAGTAAAAATGTTTGTTTTTATGGTTTCAGATTTTGCATTACAACTAACTTTACCACATTATCAATTGTCATGTTTTATTTTAATAACAAAGAAGATTATCCATAATAGTCTGAAGAGGTTATGAAAATACTCCTTCCTTTTCCTACTACATGTTTGTGTGAGGCTACATTTTATTCATATACTTCAATCAAAATAGCATATTACAGCAGATTAAATGCATAAACAAATATGGTTATTTTCCAATAACTCGGACATTAAAGGAACTTTTTTTATATTTATTTATTTAGTCTTTTTGCCTTTTATCTAGAGCTGCACCCACGGCATATGGGGTTCCCAGGCTAGGGGTCTAACAGGAGCTGTAGCTGCCGGCCTTCGCCACAGCCACAGCAATGCAGGATCCGAGCCACGTCTGGAACCTACACCACAGGTCACGGCAAAGCCAGATCCTTAACCCACTGAGCAAGGCCAGGGATTGAACCCACAACCTCATGGTTCTTAGTTGGATTCATTAACCACTGAGCCACGACAGGAACTCCGGAAACTTCTTTTTTAAAAAATGATTTTTATTTTTTCCAATATGGCTAGTTTACAGTGTTCTGTCAGTTTTCTACAATACAGCAAGAAGACGTGGGCACACATACACATATACATTCTTTTTCTCACATTATCTTCCATTATAAAGTGACTAGATATAGCTCCCAGTGCTATACAGCAGGATCTCATTGCTTATCCACTCGAAATGCAACAGTTTGTATCAACTAACACCAAACCCCCAGTCCATCCCACTCCCTCCCCCTCCCCCTTGGCAACCACAAGTCTGTTCTCCAAGTCCATGAGTGAAGAAATTTCTTTAAATGTTAAAAAATGCCAGTCTTCTCATAAAATTCTTATTTTAGAAAATGTAACTTTTTTTCATAAAAATGTGTTGTTCATCTTGTAATGCTATTGTTTTAAATTAAACTCATAATTAAATATTTATAAAATGCCAGTTTTAATTTTCAATGCAATAAATACTAATGGAAATAATTCATATAAACTAAAGCTGCTAGATTGCCCTCCATGACTGTAACCAATGTAATGGAATAAAGCCATTGATAACTGCTGTGTTAAGGCTATTTTACTCGGGAGAAATAAAACAATAAGCCCGTAGTTTTCCTTTCACTACATATTGGAATTTTCTGAAAAGCTTTTTTTTCCTTTTTAAAGAAAATGCCTGGGTGTCACTCCTAGAGGATCTAATATGATTAGTCAAAATGTATGGCCCAGACATCAAATTTCCTTAAAACTCCCCAGGTCTTCTAACAGAGCTGAGAACCACTGCATTAATCACACACTCTGGGGAATATGTAGCAGAAACCACAGAGAATATAAAGAGGCTCAAATTATATCCCTGCCCAAATCTGTCCACCACTGCTTTCAATAATGAAATAAAAAAATTAAAATGTTTACTTCCACAGTACAAAGTCAAACTTGTGCTGTTCCCTAGAATCTCAGAAATCCAGATTTCCTGTAAATCTTCTCAACTCCTTTTAACAGAGCAGAGGTCAAGTCAAGGTGGTAATAAAAGTTAGGGGAAAAAAAATCTTTCATCTGATTTTCTAGCCCTCTCCCTTCCTGGCCCTTTAGAATAACAGTTCACTCACTCTCCTCTCAAAGGAGGGAAGGAGGACATTCCCCCAAAACCCTTATTCCTTTCACCAGCACTAATATTGGCCACAAACAAAATTCCTTTCACTCCTTTACTAATTTTGTCCTGCCTTTTTTTTTTTAAACCAGTTTTTCCCTATGGGCTCTGAAAACCAAAAAGTTTCAAGATGAGCCAAAGGAATGAATCTCTAGTAAGGAATTTTAATCCATTCAAGGAAATGATGAGGGCAGAGTGAATCAAAAGATGAAGTACCAAAGAGAAAGTTCATTTCTTTACAGCTTACAAAATAGAAAGATCTGATCTATACAATACCAATATTAACTGTAATATGAATGTTCAATCAACTGATTGTTATGGAGTGTGTATATACATATGGGGTATACATTTTTACTTTTTATTCAGAAAATTCCTTATAGGAGTTCCCTTGTGGTGCAGTAGGTTAAGTGTTTCATTGCAGTGGTTCAGGTTGCTGCTGTGGCACAGATTTGATCGCTGGCCTGTGAACTTCCACATGCCAAGGTGCAGACAAAAAAAAAAAAATTTTCAGAGTTCCCATCATGGCACAGCAGAAACGAATCTGACTGGGAATCATGAAGTTGCGAATTCGATCCCTGGCCTCACTCATTGGGTTAGGGGTCCAGTATTGCCGTGACCTGTGGTGTAGTTCGCAGACGTGGCTCAGATAGGGCTTTGCTGTGGCTGTGGTGTAGTCGGGCATCTACAGCTCCAATTAGACCTCTAGCCAGGGAACCTCCTCATGCCACAGGTACAGCCTTAAAAAGACAAAACAAACAAACAAACAAAAATTCTGCTTTTATTTTCCCACTTGATCAAAAATAGGTGAAAAGGTACCAATTTCTGGAAAATATTAATGATAATACATAAAAGACAAAAAGCTCTTGGCTCAAGAACTTGTTCCCATTCAAAGTTACTAGCTAAGTTTATACTGAATAAGTTAACAATATGATCAAAGAGGTTGTGTCAATAATCTGTTTTTAAAGATCTTCTAATTCTATAAATAACAGTCTCAGTATTAGTATTCTCATTGTTACTGTTAAGAATATTAAAGCACAGGGAAGGTAAGCAACCTGCCCAGGGGCATGCAAAGCCAGCTCAGTGCAGGCAATGTATTTTACTCCAACCTGTAGGCTTTTCCAATTTCAAAGGAGAAAATTTAAGCAACTAATAAAATCTGATTTTGAATATGCTGAGTTAAGCTTTTATTGAGTGTAAAACCAGAAACCTTTGAAATTATTTTATTTACAAGTTTTAAGCAGAATACTCATTTTATATTGTTTTTGTACTCATTTTATTTTTTTCTCCTTTAATCAGATGTCTAATAAAGTATGTATTAAAAGGGGAAAAGTGGATTTTCTCAAAAAAATTACTAAAATGTAAATTAATTTAATCTACAGTCGGGACTGAAGCACTTGGTGGTCTTTTGTTTTGGGATCATTTATGAATTTTCCAAGGTATTACATTCTATTTATCTGTTTTAATAATATGAAATTCTGAGGTTTTTCTACTCATCAGGCTACACAGATCATAATCAGATTTAACTGTAAAAGCAGCTTTCTCAGTCTTGTAATCTTGAAGCAGTGTTAATTGTGATTGTTAATTAGGCCCTTTCTGACTTTTCATGAAAGAGTATTCGCTGGAAGAGTAATTTTCAGTTCATACCAAAAAAAAAAAAAGCTTATTTTTAAGATTCAGTTAGGCCGAGCAGTCTCAAATGAAAGAGGAAGAAAGGCTCTAAAAATCTCTTTCCACAGGATTCAAAAATAGAACATTAAGAAAGCAAATAAAAATGACACAAATTCACAAAAAACAGCAGTCATGTAAAAATACTAGCTGACTATGCCACACATTGTTACTAAGAGTAATATTTGAAAGTTGCAACATAATGCCATGACCCAAATTCTGCCTTAAACCACATATTTCTCTATACATATCTTTATTTTTGCCTAAATTTGTAATAGGATGAATATATGTTGTTTGCTTTATTTCTATATCTGAAAATATTAGCAAAGTATTTTGAGTGTTTTAGTAATTCTAAAACAGTACAGATCGTGGTCATAAAAAAATCCTTTCAACCCTATTGTTTACATATACTCCACTGTTCAGACTGTAATAAATTAGATGAACTAATTCACCTTCAGTTTTAATGTTTGAAAAAGCATTTCAACAGAGTTCATTATCAGCACCAGGCCAAGAATACACCTAAATTTCCCTTTAAAATTATCTTAAATTATTCAACATATAATTTTAACAAAACTAATCCCCTTCTGTTACTGGCCAAACCTTGATCTTTTGTGGTTCTTGCTCAGAAATTCACATGTATCTTATGGGGAACACTAAAGTTTAAATCTAGAGATCTGTAAGAAAAAAAAAAAACAGATTGAATAATTGCCTTTCATAATATATTTGTTTAGTCCTCAAAGAAAATCCTTCTAATAGTTCAAGGTTAAATATGTATTACCAACTAAGAAGAAGCAAAGTTGTAATTAGAGAAAGTGATCTGGGAGGAAATTTCATAAGCAAAGGAAGTGGCCATGGGAGAACTATGCATCTTCATTCTCGTCTGAGTCAAAATGGTCCCCTTCTTTCAATTCTACTCAGAATGCAGAAAATGAACACCAATCAAAAAATAAGTTAATGGCTCAGATGGGAAATCCATGGTATTCAGGACCATGCTATATATATATAGAATGTAATAAACAGTATTATTCAAGATGTTTAGAGACTGAAAGTATGAGAGAAGAGTGATATAGTAACTATATAATAGCCTGGTCACATACATCTCTGTGTGCTAGTTTTTCATATGTTTATTAAGTTATTCACATTACATAATGCTATTATAGTACACACACACACACACACACACACACACCCCTTTAACATAAGCTTTTGTGCATAAAAGTCTTTGATAATATAGTCCTTAAAAGAGCAGGGACCTGACAGCATACTAAGTTCTCAATAAAATATTGCTGGTCTGAAAACAAATACCTTATGATTATTCCAAGTAGTACCTGCCAGAAATATGAAGAAATATGTGACTCATCACAGTACATAATAGTACAGCCTAACCAGTAACAGGAGTCAGACGATGATTTCCCTTGACCCTGCTACTTTCTTTAATTATTGTCCTCTTTCCCTTCACTTCCATTTTTAGTGTAGTTAAAACACCAATTCCGTATGCCTGTCCATGACTATGCTTATTTAGTCTGTTACAAAATGAGAAAAATTGTTTATGTTTTATTAATAAAGTAATTGTATTTAATCAAAAAGCTTTATTTATTTTTATACTCTTCCTTCTTCCTTTTCTTTTTTTTGCTTTTTAGGGCCACATCCACTGCATATGGAGGTTCCCAGGCTAGAGGTCTAATCAGAGCTACAGTCACCGGCCTATACCACAGCCACAGCAATGCCAGATCTGAGCCGCGTCTGCTACCTACAGCCCAGCTCACAGCAACGGCGGATCCTTAACCCACTGAGCAAGGCCAGGGATCGAACCTTCAACCTCATGGTTCCTGGTCAGATTCGTTAACTACTGCGCCATGACGGGAACTCCTCTTCTTCTTCTTTTTATTTATTTATTTATTTATTGTCTTTTTAGGGTCGCAGCTGCGGCATATAGCGGTTCCCAGGTGAGGGCTTTGAGTTGGTTCTGTAGCCACTGGCCTATGCCACAGCCACAGCAATGCCAGATCCTTAACCCACTGAGCAAGGCCAGAGATGGAACCTGCAATCTTCATGGATACTAGTCAGATTTGTTTCCACTGAGCCTGATGGAAACTCATCTTCTTTCATATTTGATGTTACTTTTTGTTTGTTTGTTTGTTTTTGCTTTTTAGGGCTGCATGTGTGGCATATGGAAGTTCCCAGGGTAGAGGTTGAATTGGAGCTGCATTTTCAGGCCACAGCCACAGCCACAGCAACACCAGATCCGAGTCTCATCAATGACCTTCTTCAAAGTTTGTGGCAACACCTGATCCTTAACCCACTGAGCAAGGCCAGGGTTCAAACCTATATCCTCATGGATACCAGTCAGGTTTGTTACCTCTGAGCCACAATGGGAACTCCTGATGTTACATAATTTAAATTAACATAACAATCAGTGTAGTTTCCTGATTTTTTTATTTTTGTGCTCTGCTCTTTTTTTGTTTGTTTGCTTTCTCCAGAAGTGAAATTGCTGATCTTATGATGGTTTGGCCTTTAGTTTTTTTGAAAAAACTCGATACTATTTTCCATAGTAGCTTTAACAATTTACATTCCCACCAATAGTGCAAAAGAATTCCCTTTTCTCCACATCCTCATCAACACTCGTTATTTACAGACTTTATATGATAGCTATTCTGACAGGTGTGAGGTGATAATTCATGGTGTTATTGATTTGTATCTCTCTAATGATTAGCGATATTGAGCATATTTTCATGTACCTATTGCCATCTGTAAGGCTTTTGTGGAAAAATGTCTTCTACCCAATTTTTTAATCAGGTTTTTTTTTTTTGATAATGAATTGTATGAGCGGCTTATATAGTTTGGATATTAACCCCTTAATCGTCATATAATTTGCAAATACTTTCTTCCATTCAATATGTTGTCTTTTCATTTTGTCAGTGGTTTCCTTGAGATCCTTCTTTCAATTCTTTTTGGGTTATATACCCAGAAGTGGAATTGCTGGATCATGAGGTAATTTCATTTCTAACTTTTTTTTTTCTCTTCAGGGCTGCACCTGTGGCATATGGAAGTTCCCAGGGTCGGGGCTGAATCAGAGCTCCAGCTGAGGCCTACACCACAGTCAAAGCAACACCAAATCCGAGCAGCATCAATGACCTACATCGCAGTTTGCGGCAACACTGGATCCTTAACCCACTGAGTAAGGCCAGGGATCGAACCCACATCCTCATGGATACTAGTTGGGTTCTTAGCCCATTGAGTCACAATGGGAACTCCAGGATAGACTTTCTTTGTCCTTATATGATTAATGAAAAGTGCAGAGTCTCTGGAATTAAACCTAGAATCCTGCCTCCTTCAGGATCAGAGGAGCACAATAAATATAATTCCTGTCCCTGGTCTTCCCACTGGGTAATTTTATCCATTCTCATATTTTTATTCTCCACACTGTGCAGTGACTCCCAAATCTTTAGTATTCAACCATGTCCGTGGAGCACTAAGACTGTGCAAGGCACTTTGCAAGAAATACAGGGAATTAGGTATGACCCTTCTCTCAAAGAGCTTACAGTTCAGTGAAAGAGCTATAAAGTGTCACAGGTGCTATGAAAGGAACGTGTCTGCAGCATCAAGAAAGGAATGGTATTCCTGAAGTAGAAAGGAAAAGCATCACAGAAGAGAAGTTGAACTGAACAAGTCTTGGAATTGTTTACCAGGAATAAAGGGAGGAAACAGGTATCACCTGAACAGAAGCACACTGGGGAACTGCCAGCAGTCCACCACTGCTAAAGGTGCTAGGTATACAAGAAATGAAGAGTAGCAAAAAGAGAAAGCAGGAGGAGGAAGTACCTTATATGCCATGCTCAGGAGTCGGCACAGTAAAGACCTTGGCTACCTATGTAAGAATTTTAAGCTCAAGAAATCATATGATCAATTCTGCAGTTTAGAACTATCACTGTGATGGCAGAGTGGTTAATGTCTTAAATAAGACAAGATTCAAGCAGGGAAATCTCTAGATGGTCATTTCGGCAGATCAGGTGAGAGCTAATGAAGGCCTGAACTGAGCAGTCTTGGAAAAGAAGAAAGGGCACACAACGCAAAGATGTGATGGTATGAAATTGATGGGACTTAGTCACCATTGGATCTGGGGAACAGGGAAAGGAGTTTAGGTGACCAAGAAGTTTCTGTCTTGGATGACTAACGGATGGGAGTACTATGCACTAAGAATGTAAACATAGGCAGAGAAAAAGCTTTCAAGGAAAAGATGAGTTCATTTAGGGATACACTGAACTTGCGATCTCTCTGTGGAAATTTCAGGTAGTTACAGAAAGAGATCAAGGCTAGAGATACAGATTTGTAACACAGAGGCTTGAAGCCCTGGGTAACAGATGCAGCAAGTTCTCTGCCAATGTCCCCGCGGCACTCACCATTCTGTGCCTGCCCACCCAGGGGCTTCCAAAAGCAAGTACCTATGAAGTGGTAGCGACTGCTAACAGGTATGAAGTTTCAGTTTGGGATGCTGAAAATATTCTGAAATTGGTGTGATGTTGTGTACTTTGTGAATATACTAAGACCAGTAGATTGTACACATTTACAAGGTGAATCTTAGGAGTTCTTTTATGGCTATGCGGGTTAAGGATCCAATGTTGTCAGTGCTGTGGCTCGGGTTGTAGCTGTGGGGCAGGATTGACCCCTGGCCCAGGAACTTCCATATGCCATGACCAAAAAGTGAAATAAAATAAAAAGTGAATCTTAGAGCTTGTTAATTATATCTCAATTTCTTTAAAAGTGTGTGTGAAAAAAAAAATTCTATGGCTTAGCTTGACTGAACTATTTGGTCCGCAAATATGCCCTTTTCACACCTATGTGCCTTTGCTTCTGTTACTTCTACCTAAAATTTTCTTTTTTCCCCCATTCCTCTCCCCCCATGTTTCCAAATCCTACTCTTTCTTCAAAGCCCAGCTAAAATCCTCTTTTTCTATGCATTTAGCCTTCCCATGTCAGAAGTTTATCTTGTACTTTCCTGAAATCTTCTACTTGTTTTACCTCCTATTTATGTATTTTTTTTTACTCTCTTCTCTGTATAATAGATTGTCACATATCTTACTTAATAAACTTTAGGTTCTTGAGAAACAGAGTTGCTTCATCTGTAGATATCAAATGCCTCACACATAGTAGCCTTTCAAAAATGTTTTTTAAATCAGTACGTCAACACTTCAGCTAAACATTTATTCCATCATCATCATCACTTAAGTCAGTATGATACAATTCAAAGTCTAGGGTTATATAATTAAAATTCTTTCCAGAGAGACTTGAGATTTTTTTTTTCATATTAACAATGAATTTTATTTCAGTTATAGGTGTACAAAGATCATAAGTCAATACAATAGATTTTGTGTCCCAAACCCACAGTGCATCCCCCCACCCCCCAGATTGTCTTATTTGAAAAACCAAGGTTTTCCAAAATCTGTGAGTCATTGTCTGTTCTTCAAAGAAGTTCATTGTGTCTCTTTAGT
>PVHT021183518.1:21479868-21502293 GCA_004024745.2 Catagonus wagneri | reverse complement strand
GATTCCTATGGAGACTGCTTTGCCCTGGGACCCAGTGCACGTGAAAGTCTGTGTGTGCCTTGCAAGGATGGGGTCTCTGTTTCCCCCAGTCCTGTGGAGCTCCTGCACACAAGCCCCGCTGGCCTTCAATGCCAGATGCTCCGGGGGCTCTTTCTCCCTGTGCCCGATCCCCAGGCGTGGGGTTTTGACGTGGGGCTCAAAACTCTCAGTACTGTAGCTAAGTCTCTGTGATGCAGTTACTTTCCAGTCTGTGGGGCTTCCCACCCGGGAGGTATGGGGTTGCTTCTATCGCGTAATCGCCCCTCCTACCTCTTGATATGGTCTCCTCTTTGTCTTCTGGAGTATAATATCTTTTTTGGAAGTTTACAGTCCAGTTGGTTGAAGGCTGCTCGGCATTTGTTTGTAGTTTTGCTGTTTTTCGGGAGAGAAGTTTAGCTCCAGTCCTTCTATTCCGCCATCTTAATCCAATCCAGAGAGACTTGAGATTTTGAAATTTGAGGTGCCATGATCAGAGTAAAAATTATAGTAAAATGATTATGTTAAAAATAAAGCCAACAAACATAAAACTATTCAGTGATTTTTATCCTGCACTGGAACACATGAAGACATTAGTGAAGAAAATGCTTGCAGTGATGGTTTCTGGTCAGTTGAAGATCTGTGCAGTAGGATCTTCCTTTGATGAAGTAGAAAGGAATTCATTCTATAGCCATAGGGATTCCTTTTCCTTTAAAACTATTATTATTTTTTTTTTTATGGACATACCCACAGCATATGGAAGTTCCCAGTCCAGAGATTGATTACGAGGGTCAGTTATGACCTATGCTACAGCGGCAGTAACACTGGATCCTTAACCTGCTGTGCCAGGCCAGGTACCAAGCCACTACAGTCAGATTCTTAACTCACTGTGCCACAGTGGGAACTCCTATTATTATTTTAAATTTCCCTCAAAACTCACGCTTAGCAACTTTTCTTTCCCTGTGCTGTCAGAACAGGAGGAGAAGTAGAGATGTAAAAAGCCCTAACACTTTAATGTGAATTATAAATAGCTAACATTTATTGGGCATTTGCCATGTGAATTTTTAAAAGTGTTTTCCATGTGTTAGCTGATTTAGTCTTTATACAAGTCATGGAGTAAGGACTACTCTATCCAAGTTAACTGATGATGATGGAACTGATGCACACAGAGGTTAACTTCCTGTGGTCACATAGCTTGATAAATGGTAAACTCATGATGTATCCTCATACAGACTACTTTTAATGCCCATTACATGTCTAGATGCATTTTTTTCATTTAATTCTCACAATAACCCTATAGGATGAGTAATTATCTCCCCTTATTTCATAGGCAAAGAAACTGATTCTTAGTGAGATTAAGTAGCACTTAGTTGCTGCATGGCAGAGCCTAGGTTGGACTCTGTCTTCAAAGTTCTATTCCAGCCCTTTCCCTCCAGTTGGCTCCTCAGGGCCGGTGCAGCTTCCAGACTGTGAGGGAAGGAGCCCACTTCCCTGAGGCTGCTGCTCTGCTCGGTGCTGTTGTGAAAATTAAATTTAATCCTGGCTCCCTATCCATGTCTGTTAGCACCTTTATTCTCTTTCTCAGTTGGCTTTTAAAATATATTGTAACCAGTTAACAGTATTTCAAAAGAGACGTTTTTAATTAATACTCAATTATAATGAAATCCAGAAGCACATTGTGCATTACCTCCTCTTTCTTGAGGAAACATGTTTTGCAACCACAAAGATAAACAGGAATTATTGTGGATAAGCAGGGTAATTGGTTTTTTATTGCAAATTACCCAGCATTCACTTTTAAGGATACCATGTGAAATCCTAGGTAGAATATAGGCAAAAACCTCTCCTTTTAGTTACCAGATTTTTCTAATCCCCTTTTTAGTTGAAACATCCTTACCACACCTCTTTTTAATTATATGCCTTTTATAAATATATCTGCATGTGTGTATATATATATATATGTATGTGTATGTGTATATATATATATTTTTTTTTTTTTGTCTTTTTGCCTTATTTGGGCCACACTGGTGGCGTATGGAGTTTCCCAGGCTAGGGATCTAACAGGAACTGTAGCTGCCGGCCTTCATCACAGCCACAGCAACGCAGGATCCGAGCCGCGTCTGCAACCTACACCACAGCTCACAGCAACACCGGATCCTTAACCCACTGAGCAAGGCCAGGGATCGAACCTGCAACCTCATGGTTCTTAGTCGGATTCGTTAACCACTGAGCCACGACGGGAACTCCTGCAGGTTTATTTTTATACATATAAATATATTTGCAAATATACCTTTGTATACATTGATAACATAATAGTAAATTTTATAAAGCTAAATATAAGTGCAAATAAGGAAAAAGGAGGCATTGTATGGAATAAACAGAGAAAGCTAATTAAAAAAACTGATGAATGCGCCTGACCCAGAGCTGGTGTTCAATAAATGACAGCTATAATTAGGAGGCTTTATATCCAAGCAGGGGACCATGGTCTTCTACAAGTTCAGTAAGGGGAAGGGCAGATAGAGGGCCCAGGGGCATCTAATATATACTCAGTCCACAATGAAGTGTGATAGGTGACATGAAAATTATTTATCAAGGACTAAGGAGCAAAGAACAACTATTTACAGCTTCCAAATCAAAGATAGTTTCAAGAGTGTAACAGTTCACACTAGTCTAGAAGGAGACCAACTAAAATCTCTTGCAGTCATTGAGGTATGGAAAGCGTGGACTAGGGTACTTGCAGTGGAAACAGGAAGGACATTTTGAAGAATATATCAAGTGCACGTCTGCTGAAAAAGAAGTAGATCCCGAAGTATCTTTTCCTCTTAATGATTTTACTAACTCTATATTGACACCCAAATGCTTTCTGAATTTTTCACCTATGTTTCAAGGTCATGGAAAAAGACAAAAACAAAATAATTTTCTAATAATTATATTCTATAGATTAAAACCAGATCAAGTTTTAAAATACTATTTCTTCTAGTGGGGCCTTAGCAAATCAGGTTTTTCAGCATGTAAGATTTTGAATTCAGTAACTCTGTATCTTAAGTCACAACAGTTTTGACTCTTTGCTTGTATTAGGTAACCATGTAAATGGTTATGTTGTGTGTCCTTAAGTACAAGGTGTGTGTGCCGGGGAGGGACAGTAAATGTTGAACAAGATTTGCAACTACAGCCACAGAAGAGAAAGACTGTAAGCTCCTAGTTTTCAGAAAATACCAAGAAGAAAAATCTTTTCTATCTTGGTCATTCATATTATATTTTCTCTCAGGGATAAAAAATCTCACATTTACTTATTAAACCTAATCTTTATCCCTTCAGTGTTCTTGGAATAGGAATGGAATGTCTTGAGGAAATTGTAGTTCACGTCAAGTAAAAAAATTGCAGATACAAAACAGTCTTATACTTAAATGTATTGTTGAAAGAGTCACCTGGAGTGGAGGAGATGGTTTTATTTTTAACAAGAGAAATGGAAAAGTGGAAATGAAATGACTATATATGTGTGTATATTCTCACACATATATATTCTCATACACACACAGATCCTTACATCTCTAAAAATAGCAGCTTGCTTCATTTAGAAAAGTTACTTTCAGGAAGAGTAACTTCTGTCTCTTTAAGGACCATGAGTGAAAATGGAAGTCACTAGTGAAATGGGACTGGCTGTAAACTGCTCCAATGAGATCCTGGGAATCTTGCTGAGAAAGGATATTTGGGGTTGGACTAAAATGTCAGTGGGAAGTGGAAGGAAGAAAAAGACAAAGTTAGGTAAGAATGTTTTTAAAAAACTAGAGTGAATTTACTTTCTATTTTAAAGTAAAAAATAGCAGAATAAGACAGTATAAAATGCAATTTTATTGAATTAGATTGAATTAGATATTACTGAATGTGAAGTACTTAGTATCTGCTAATTCCCCAAAATGTTTCAGAAATGTCTTTTAAAAATACAAGCTTTAGGAATTCCTGCTGTGGTGAAACAGAATTGAGTGGTGCAACATAGGTTCCATCCCGGGCCTGACATGGTGAGTTAAGGATCCAATGTTAAGTTGAAACTGCAGCTTGGATCTGATCCCTGTCCCTGAGCAGCCAAAAAGGAAAAAGAAAAAAGACCAAAAAAGGAAAAAAAAAAGGAACACTATAGCTTCAGAGTAGATCAGGGTTATACACAATTTTAGTTGCCCATCTTTAATATAAATTATTTTAAAATTCCCATTTAACTTTAAATCCAGGACCTGGTATAAAAAGTGGGGACCCACTTAGCTTTCTTTTCTTTCTGTTCTCAAAAACTCCCCTCGACTTCTGCCTGGGAATGGATATAGATCGTTGGCTGTAGCCCACCTGCTTGTTTCAATGTATTTTACTTGAGTACTTTTGCGATGAAATTTGGACATAAGGAGAACTATGGGTGTCAGCTACTCATGCCTTTCTCTCTCATAGCACATGTAAAATTAAACACCTCATGCATTTTTCCTAAATCTCACCCCACCTGCGTCCCCCCTCGCCCTTGTCAAAGTCACATGGAAGCCTAGGTTGAGTGATTTCGACCGTAGGGAACGCATTCGAGTTTAAAGACGGACAAGTAGGATACACAAAGCACACTGGAAGCAGAGACTTCTCAGAGACTGCTTTAGGCGGAAGGGCGCTCGAAACGTCTGCCTCGGTGTGGAATGCCCAGGGCTGCTGTGCCAGGCGACCACCTGGACTGCAAGCACTCGGGAGGGAAACGGGAAGCAGTGAAAAGATTTCTCAGGGAGGAAACTGCACTCTGCTGCAGACCTCTTACAAGTTCCGCGTCCAACTTAAACACCTCTTGGCTCTTGGCCACTGTCGCCTCCATCAGAGCGGATGACAAAAGAGAAAAAGCTAGTTCAGTAACAATAATGGGTATCAAGGACAGTGGGTAACTGGAATTAGTACACGGTCGCAGCCCGCTCCCCTGCGGTCACTGAGACGCCAGGACCTCAGAGGGTGCAGAGAGAGCCCGAAAGCCGGAGCTCCTGTTGCCCCTGCACTGTGTCAAGACGGTGAACAACATCCCCGCGGGGCTACCACCGTATCGAGCCCGCGGGGAGACTACAGCTCCCGGCAGCCCCCGCGCCGGCCGCGCGCCCCCGCCCCTCGCGCGCCCCCGCCCCGCACGCCCCGGTCCCCCGCCCTCGGGCCTTAGGACGGGACGGGGAGGAGGGAGGGAGGAAGGGGCGCCTGC
Organism: Catagonus wagneri; assembly: GCA_004024745.2. Lineage (NCBI taxonomy): Eukaryota > Metazoa > Chordata > Mammalia > Artiodactyla > Tayassuidae > Catagonus > Catagonus wagneri. Next base: position 21,497,078 of record PVHT021183518.1, on the reverse strand, counting down.
GGCGGGCGAGATTCTGCGAGGCGCGTGAAGCCTCGCTGGCGTCTGGTCTGGGACTCAGACGCTGGCGGGCGCGGAGTTTCTCACGACCTACAGAGCCCGCTTCTGTAAGTAGTCGCCTCAGGAAGCGCGGAACAGACACCGAAAAAGTTAGCGCCGCCGCGGCCGCTGCTTTGTTCTCCCGGCCCGTGGGGTGAGGCGGCAGCCCCTCCCCCACCCACCCGCACGCGGTGGCTGCGGCGGCGGCGGGACTCCGACTCCCCGCCGGGCTGGGTGGCGGCCGCCGGGGCTGGGTGGGAAGTTGGCTAAGCGCGCGGCTGGAAGAGCGAGCGGTGGGCGCCAGGGCAAGGGGGGGCGCCGCCGCGGCCGCCAGATGGGGCCAAGTTCCGGCGTGGGCGCCGACGCCAACTAGGAGTCGCGCTCCGCCAGCGACCACCGCGCGGGGCTCGTCGCTCACGTCGCTTTCCACGTCCCCTCTACGAGCTCCCCACACCAGCCCCGCGGCACTTACGCTGCCGAATTTTGGACCATCCTTTCTCCTTGATTTTCTCCACTTTACTTTGTACTAGTCTTCAAGGGTGAGTCAACGGTGCTTAGAGAACGTAAGCCCCCACCCCAGTTTCCTGACTGTGTGTAGTTTTGCAAGTTGCAGCGTTGCTCCGAGTAGGTTTCATCCCTGGGAGATTTTTCTTAAGATGAAACACTGAGTAGCGCGACTGTTTCTTTGAGCAATAAAAATAACCACGTACTATTCGATTGCCTGTTGGATATTTTATTTGAAGTCATCGCCGTCAGCAGCATAGGCCTTGGCGGTGTGCAAGCACGACTCTAAAGCGAGGGACAGCGTGTGTGAGACTTGCAGACTTTTCCATACAGATTGATGGCTTGGACGTAACTGTCTCTTCAGCCACACCCATCCCCACAGGAAATAAGACTATCAGTGTCATCTTTGATTAGGAAGGATATGTTATACCCTGAAATACTACTTTGTTGGACATAGCTTTAATGAGCTGTAGTCGCAAATGATATGAAAATGTTTTAAATTCCGTAATTTGTACCCTAGAAAATTTTATCCTGTACTGTTTCTACTTTGTACTTAAGGCTGTAGTTCCTAAAGTTTTAGCCGCGCAGATTTTGCTTACATCAAGCTTACGTACCAACTTTAAGGCAGTGAGGGTGGGGAATACTTATGAATTTGCTGCTGACGGCTCCCAAAAAGTTACCCGGCCAAGGTCTTGGCTACTTATACTTGATAAAGGAACCCTTTCCTCCTCTCTTAAGAGTTAGGATCTGGATGAAGAGCAGGCATGGACATTCAGCCAAAAAAAGTTACAAGTTTTAGGAAAACTATTTAAAACGTGTCACAGAAAGCCTGCTTTCATGTTAGGTTTTGCTTCTTAGGTAATAGAGATGTGGTAGGCCTGATCAGAGGAGCTTGAGTATTTGACAAGCCTTTTTCCATCCTAAATTATGTAATTTAGCTATAGCATTTAACTTTTTAGAATGAGTCGGATTCAAGAATGTTGTTTGGTTAGTTATCTTGAAATGAATTTTTTAAGCATTCCAGATTGGATTGAGTCTTTTAAATATACAGATTTTATAAGCTTTCAGTTTCATGAGATGACCTCTTTAAAATAGCAATTTCTCCCTCAGTGGATTGTTTTTCATCTAAACACTGCCACACAGAAAAAAAAAGAGCTTAAGAAATCAATTTTTTAAATATTAAAATTTTGAAATTATGTAACATTTTTAAAAATACACAGGAAAAAATGAATGGACATTTCGTTCTCATTTTAAAAACCTTCTAAAGTTGATAAAAATATTACTATATTGGAGTTATCTGCTCATTTTTAAAAGAAACTAGTTTTGTGGAACTTAATATTTGGGGAAGTTATTGGCTACTATAATTTTTATTATGCCTGTGACTCATAATCTGTGCAGATAGTGCTTTGAGTCCAATTATGTAATTCACATTGAACTTGTATGTGCACCTCTCAAGCAGCTGTTAATGAAAAAACTTGAGATACTGTACTTAGATGTTTTAATTTTAATTTCAGTGTAGAAGCAAGTTTTCTCCACTTGTGTGGTTAGTTTATAGTGGCCATATGTAAGAAATTACTCCTTGGCTACTAGGCAGTCAGATTTCTCACATACCACTGGTGCAAAGAGGGATGATGAAGGTACATTAAGCTCAACATAAATTCGTACAGCAGTGCCAGACTGGCAGTCCGTATCTTTGTTACTGGATAAACTTTTCAGTGCCTGAACAGAGCAGACTTGGTATGCTTTTGCTATACTCTCTCTGACAGTAGAAAAAAATGAGATTTGAATACCCCTGGTCAAGGTGAGCAGAATTTTAGCAGCAGTAATTTAAATTTAGTTGAATGCTGAGCTCTTAAGAGGAAAAACATTTATATTAATCTAAGGTAGCAGTTACATTTTTGAAAATAAATACATAGATGTAGGGATCGCTACAAACTGTGACTTTAAAAACCAACAAAATAATTTGATTTTTTAAATACTATATGCAAAATAAAAGCAACATCAGGATTATTAAGCAAAGCCAAGGCTGTATCAAGGTTTGGCTTTGCTTAATAATCCTGATGTTGCTTTTATTTTGCATATACTGACTTCAGGACACTGGTCAGTATTGCATTTAGAGGCCACACGCATTTTTGCATACTAAAATAATACAGTATATATTAACAGGAAAAAAAAAACGACCCTACATTCATTAACATTTCTGGTACACAAAACTAAATTAAAATGGGAACACCTGTTACTGATAGGGAGTCATGGTAAATATTATGCTATTCTGAATAGGAAAAGCATTTTACCTCTCCACTTTAGCCCTCACTGAGTACGAAAAGGATGCTGGCTACACTAAATAATGTGCTTCCTTTTGATGTATTACTAGCTGGATTTATTTTGTCTTCCTGGAATCCTCTTTGCTTCTCTTTCTGCTTCCCTGACTCCTGCTTATCCTTTAGATCTTAGCTTCCTTAAAGGTGCCTTGCTTGTGCAGTTGAAATTAGGTCCTCTCTGTCATACCACTTTTCATAATTTGTGATTTCCTTATTATTTATGTGAATATTTGTTTAGTGTGTATGTCCCACATCACACTATAAGCTCCAGAGAGCGTAGTATCCATGTCTGTGTTCACTGCTGGACAACCCACAGAGTCTCTTATAACAGTCTAGCAAATAATAGGCACTCAGTAAATATTTGTTGAGTGAAAATGCTGCCATTAGACCTTCATATAATTAGAAGCTTTTCTAAGAAATGAGATAATGTACATGGTAGGGAGGAGTTGAGGGAAGGGGAGAGAAAGGGTAGATCAACTTGGGATGTTGCCATGAAGTAACGCTAAGTTAAGTCCCCTGATCTCCAGGGCCTTTGTTTTTATCTAATCTGTCATCTAAGGGTAGGCTGGGCTCAAGATCCCTTTCATATGCCATCTTTTGATTCAGTTCAACAATAATGACATTATATAAGCTCATTTGAATGGAATATAGGACAGAAAATTCCCCAAAAGGATATTTGAGGTGTTCCAAATAAACATAATAGAAATACTTGCCAACTCATAACCATTAACAACAAACATATCTAATTGATATGTAATTTATAAGGTAAGATATTACTGTTGTCTCAGTTTTCTGATTGAAGCATGAAGATAAAATTAATTAGAATTATTAGTGTTTTGATATGTAGTCGTAATATTTTGCACCCTACATCTTGTTAAATCTTACAGATCAAATCAGTGTCCCATAGAACAAAACATGGAGAGGAAAAACAGATGGGATGAATGGGCAGAAGCTAAGAAGACAGCTCACCTAGTTTCTTCTATTTGTGTTCATGTTGAAACTTTAAAAAATATTTTTATACAAAATACAAGTTTATTGATTCTTATCAATAGTTTTGATAGTGAATTGTAATTGTATGACAGTTAATATTATTTGGTTAATATTAGTGGGTATTATAAAATGGAAATTCAATGGGAAGACATCTATCAAAAATAAATTATCATTGAGCACAATAGTATCTTGTATTTTGAAGTTTTTAACCTGCATACAGTATTATTTATAGATATTTTACTTTTTTATGACAGTTGTTTAACTTCTTGAAGCTACTCAAGTCAGGACTTCATGTTAAGGACCTCATCACCTCAGAAGAAAATTGTTGGAGGTGAAATTAAGTGGTGTAAAGGAACATGGGCTTTGGAGTCAGGGAAACTTGGCATGAAACCTAGTTCCATTATTATTAGCTGTGTAGTTGTGGGCAAGCAACGGTTCTGAAACTGGTTCCTTTTCTGTAAAATAGAGTTAAACAAATCTCCTAGGGTTATAGCAAAAATTTAATGAAGTATTATATCTCTATTACCGTGTTTAGTGTAAAGTAGGACCCTAATTGATAATTCCTTCATGTAATTACTGTGAAAATTGCCAAAACGTATGAGCACTTATAATAAGCCAGGTTCCATTGTAGCTACTGTATGTGCAGTAGCACAGTCCTCCTAACATCCTGTGAAGTAAGTAAATAGTGCTGTTTTCATTTTACCTCTACCCTCTGCTGTGATACAGAATAAAACAAGTTATTCTCTTAACCCCTTTTCAAATATATGAAGACTATTATTCTGTTTGGTTTTGTTAAGCGTATATTTGTCATATAACATTGTTTTCACCTTTATCTGGATACATTCTCTTTATTATTTTTAAAAATCAATATAGCTCTTTAAAATGTGGACTATAAAAATTAATACAACGGTAATGTATGCTGACTAGTAGCCAGTATACAGATTGATGCTGATGTGTTCTCTATGTCCTGGGGGTTTCGGTTTATGTTAGTTCTTTTAGTCACCCATTATATTAGCAGCTCCTATTAAATTCTTGGGTTGATAACTCATCTAATGAACAGGTTCTAAGTCAGCATTTCTCCATTTATGTATTGCGCATTTAACTTTTTAAACTAAATGCAAAGGTTTACACTCCTCGTAATTACAGTTCACTTGAATTTTAGTTTATTTCTCCTGATCATACAATCTGAGGATTTTATAAGCACATCTTCTATAGCTTTATCATCTTATAAATAATCAAAAACAATATGGAGCCAATAGTAGAGTTATAAGGGACTCCCCTAAAGGCTTCTCTCCTGAGTTGGTACAGAGCAGCAAACTTAACCAACTACACTAACATCTAATGACATATTTACAAAAATAGCATGGAATACCTTCTTGAATACAGGTTCTGTCAGAATACACTTTTTTTTCCCTGTCTTTGCCAATTGTGTGATCTTGGGCAAGTACTTTTAATCTCTAAGCCAGTTTTCTTAACTGTAAAATGGGTTGTTGTGAGGATTAAATGAGGAAATTCATATGGAGTGCTTAGAACAATGTCTGGCAGATATAGGTCAGTTACTGTGAGTTGTTATTATTTTCTCCAGCTAAAGAGGCTAATCACGTGTTTTCAAGGTGTAAATGTAGTTGCTTTGGCGTTAGTTGTTCTGTTTGAATTTATGCTTTCATCTAGTGATCACATTATTTTCTAGGTATTCAAAAACCAGTTGCTGGGAATTCCCGTTGTGGCTCAGCCAGTTAAGAACTCAACATAGTGTTTGTGAGGATGTGGGTTCGATCCCTGGCCTCACTCAGTGGGTTAAGGATCCAGTCCTGCTGCAACCTGCAGCCAACATGGGTCACAGATGCAGTTGGGATCCCGTGTTGCTATGGCATAGGCTGGCAGCTGCAGCTCTGATTTGACCCCTAACCTGGGAACTTCTGTATGCCACAGGTGTGGCTGTAAAAAGAGAAACAATTTTGCGTTCATAATTTATTCTCAAATTTGACCAAGTGGTTAATATTAAGTTTATATATCTGTAGTTTCTGAAATCTGCTTCCTCACTCCTCTAGCCCACAAAACTTGAAGCAGCTCTTAGCTATCTCCAGGTCATGATTATTTCTCTCTTTCTGAACTCTGTCTCCAAGATAATAGGTGTCAACTTTGTGATTGCACTAATTGCTTTAGCAATGTGGAATGGATTGTAAGTGTGTTTTAATCTGTCTTATTCACCACGCTCAGGTTTCAGTTCTCAATGCTCTTCTACAACTTTAGTTTAAAAACTGAGAGAAGGTAAGCAAAATACAAGTTGAGCAATTCTGCCTTCTCTCTGTGCTCTCTCAACCTTAACAACATCCTCTCTGAGCAGTGATTCTCTCAGTTCCTTGTTCTCTTTGAGAAGTAGTCTGTTATTGTGGAGACAGCAGTTGGTAGGAAAGTGTGAAACTTGGGTCCGAATTCCCACTCCACCTCTTTTTTTTTTTCTTTCCCCACTCCACCTCTTAATAGCCATGTGATGCTGGGCAAGTTACTTTATCTGCTTATGCTTCAGTTTTCTTATCTGCAAAAATAATAATATTCGCCCTGTCAAATTTCAAAGTATCGTGAGATAAAGTGTATGAAACATTTACAAGATGTTAAGTGCTATACAATATAAGATGGGATAAAAATTATTTATTTGAACGTAACTCTAAAAGCTTTTCTCTGGAGTTCCCTTCGTGGCTCAGTGGTTAACGAATCCTACTAGGAACCATGAGGTTGCGGGTTCGATCCCCGGCCTTGCTCAGTGGGTTAAGGATCTGGCGTTGCCGTGAGCTGTGGTGTAGGTTGCAGACGCGGCTCGGATCCCATGTGGCTGTGGCTGTGGCGAAGACTGGCAGCTATAGCTCCTGTTAGACCCCTAGCCTGGGAACCTCCATATGTTGCAGGTGCAGCTCTAGATAAAGGCAAAAAGACAAAAAACAAATAGCTTTTCTCTTTTGGCAGTTTTTTCTAGGACTTAGTTTTTCCTCAGCTTTCTCATTCCTGACATTATATCTGTATATTTTTGCTTCTCTGTTATGTTCATCCTACTTTATTTAGCTCCATTAACTACTCTCGGAAAGTCAGTCTGCAACGGCACTGGACACTTCACTCTTTATCATTAGAATTGTTTATAGGTATATAGATGGAATGTAAGTAGAAAGATCTATCTCTTGTGAGCCTTTCACTTAGCAATAGGGTCCTTGTGTAAAACTGTGATGCAAATGTAGGTGTGCTTAGTGTTCTCTTTTTTACTTTTAGAAATTTTTTATGATGTTCCTGTCATAAGGATGTCTTTGGCACCTCTTTGTGTGCCACATAACTGTGCTTAGTATATGCCCTCCTGCTTCCTTAGTTTTCTGAAAGAAATATGTCTACAAAGCAAATCAGGAGTCATATTTTGGCAGAATTAGACTTTTAAGATAAAAAGTCCTCTTGTTTATGTAAAGACAGTATTATACATCTTTTGTATTGTCAAGTGGTATGTATTTTATTTCTATGACAATGTTACTTTTACTACTCTTATTTGTCCCTTCTATTTTTCTGTTTTTGTCATAACTCCATTATATATTTGTGGAATAAAAGTACTTGACCTTTAGGTTTCAGTTATTAGTGAGGATACCAGGGGTATTTTTAAAATGTTTTTATTTTTATTATTTTTTTAGCAGTCCCTGAAATTATGCCTGTAGAAAAAATGGCTCTGATAGCTAGGCCCAAAACATAGCTACCCATTAAGATTTATTGGTGAATTATAAACACTGAAGCAAAAGTTATTTTAAAAAGTATAAGGATCTTGCATTTTTAAAGTAATGTCAAGTGAGTATAAAATATTAAAAGTTTTAAAAAATTTCTTCCAGGCTGACTACATTTCAGAAAGCATCAACTTTTTCTCAGTGGACTCATTCGTCAAATGGAATGTGCCTATACTATTTTAAAAAGCTTTGTGCTTAATCCTGGAAAAATTTACTCCCCCAAAATGAAAATGAGGACATTTGAGAAGGTGATTTAAGGTGTGGACCTTTGAGAAAGCATCCAATTGATTCAGTGACCTGAAGGATAAGTACTAAATAGATTAATCCTAAACACTTATTATTTTTTAACCAGGAGGATTTCATCTTGACAGAAAAACTTTTATTCATTATGTATTTTCTGAAATTAAAAGAGAGAGACAAGAATAGACTTAAAATAGATGGAAATGTTTAGTAAATAATCAATGTCAACTCTCTTTTGATGAGGATACTTCAGTGATGTTAAGTCCTTTCCAAATTCCTAGCTGTGGTTCTAAAGACAAGACTCTTTTTTAATGGGACTGATATTAAGGGAAGTAAGACGTTTTGTGTATTCAACTCACAGTTGTAGAACTTGCCATCATCAGCATGAGTGGCTTAAAAGAGGAAATAAAGAAGCTTTCAACTAAATCCAAAAGTACAGTCATTTTCCTGCTACTGTAACTTTAAAGCCTCTTCATAACCATTGAAAAAGAATTGACAACTGTTTTAAAAGATTAAAGAAAGGCAGATGTCTGCAAACAATTCTCCTCCATCAGCCCAGAAGTCTGTGTTACCTGCAAGTCTTCCTTCTGTGCTTCCAACTCCTTCTCCGTGTTCAAGTCCTAAAACAGGACTCTCTGGGCGACTCTCTAATGGAAGCTTCAGCGCACCGTCACTCACCAACTCGAGAGGCTCAGTGCATACAATCTCATTTCTCCTGCAAATTGGCCTTACACGAGAAAGTATTACCATTGAAGCCCAAGAACTGTCTTTATCTGCTGTCAAGGATCTTGTGTGCTCCATTGTTTATCAAAAGGTACTGTGCATGCTATTTATGTCAACACTTTTTCTAATTAATATTGTTTCTCATGCTTTTCTATATATTATTCATGCAACAATGAGTTAACACATGTGGGTTAATCAATGGTTTATATTCTAATTCTGAGCATTTGGGGGAGAGTCCTAATAGACTAAAAAGCCCAAAGTCTGAAATTTCAGTTGTGACAACTGGGGCCTGTATCCAAGCTTTAAAATACTCCTTATTCAGTCTTATCTCTTTAAGAGCAGGAACCTCAGTGTAAAGTCTAGGGACTTAAGAAATCTCATTTGTTTTCAGAGTAAACAGGAGATAGAAGGCAGGAGGCATCAAGGTTACTAACCAAAAGAATGGGACACAGCAGCAGCTGAGCCCAGGTCCACACCTTGTTCTTCCTAGGTGCCCTGTGTTCTGCCCTTTTGTAGACCCTCTTCCTTCCCTTTAGATCCTGATTTCACCTAAACTGCCAAAGGATCACACTCTTTGTCTGTTAAAAAATAGGTAAATGAGCTTTTAATATATATCTGACTATATGAAAATTTGAAAACTGAGAGTGATTTTATTTTGTTTCCATCTACCCACCCACTGCCCTACCATACCATTTTAAAAGGAATCTTAGCTAAGCATCTTTAATAATTGTGCTTTGATAGATAAGCTTATATGTTCTATATTTTATCATAAAACTATATATATAGGTAGTGTGAATTGGTTACATTTCCTTTTAATGGACCAAACCTATGTTTCAAATAAATTAATATACTTTATGTTTTAAAAATCCTATCAGTAAGAGTAACATGTTTGGATTCACGCTTCTAGTCTTTTTTTTTATTTTTTACTCTTTTTGCTTTTTAGGGCCGCACCCATGGCATATTGAGTTTCCCAGGCTAGGGGTCTCATCGGAGCTAAAGCTGCTGGCCTACACCGCAGCCACAGTAACGGAGGATCCGAGCTGCATTTGCAACCTACACGACAGCTCATGGCAACACCAGATCCTTAACCCGCTAAGCAAGGCCAGGGATCAAACCTGCAATCTCATGGTTCCTAGTCAGATTCATTTCTGCTGTACCACAATGGGAACTCCCACGCTCCTAGTCTTAATGTTTTTGTTTTAGTTCCTTATGCTTTATATGGTCTGTCATTATCTTCTGATGTAGAAGAAGTTAACAGTCCAGAAAATGTTATGTGGTTTGTGAAAATGACCCATGTCTCCTGCATGTTAACAATGACTTACCTATCTAAACGTGGCCTGAAGTAAGAGTAGATTTTCCTTTGTAGAGCTATCGAACCATCTATGTGTCTTTAAGTATCTGTGCTTTTAATTTCTCTTTCATCAAAGGTTACCAGAGGTTTTTATAAATATTTTGCAACTAGGTTTTTAATTTCTTTTTTATTTTATTTTATTTTTTTTTGTCTTTTTGCCTTTTCTAGGGCCGCACCTGCAGCATGTGGAAGTTCCCAGGCTAGGGGTCTAATCCGAGCTGTAGCTCCCGGCCTATACACCACAGCCACAGCAGCGTGGGATCCGAGCTGCATCTGCAACCTACACCACAGCTCACGGCAACGCCGGATCCTTAACCCACTGAGCAAGGCCAGGGATCAAACCCGCAACCTCATGGTTCCTAGTTGGATTCGTTAACCACTGAGCCACGACGGAACTCCCTAGGTTTTCAATTTAAAGGTAAGATTTTTTACTTAAATACAGTTAGTAACTTTAATATTTCTTTTACTTGAGCCCATAGAAATTCATAACTAATATTTTGGCAGAGTCCATACTGTTCAGTTTTCAATCTTTGGAAGTTTTACTTAGTTCTTATGTTTATACAGAGGCATACTGACTTCCTACAGTATTTTAGAATTAATGTTACTTCCTCATTAATACAAATGTAAGAAGTGGGTTAGATGGATCAAGTTCTTGGGAAACTAGATTAAAAATCATAATCCATGAAGTTTTTTTTTTTTTTTTCGCTTTTGTTGTTTTAGGGCCGCACTCGCTGCATGTGGAGGTTCCCAGGCTAGGGGTCTAATCAGAGCTACAGCTGCCGGTGTACACCAGAGCCACAGCAATGCAGGATCCGAGCCGCATCTGCAAGCTACACCACAGCGCACAGCAGCGCTGGATCCTTAACCCACTGAGTGAGGCCAGGGATCACACCCGCAACCTCATGGTTCCTAGTCAGATTTGTTTCCACTCTTCTACGATGGGTATTCCCCCATGAAAAACTTGAGTGAAGCCAAGGAAATAAACAAGATACGGTTTAATAAAAGATAATTCAGGATAAACTTTACTCAGATATAGATAGAATTATTGATTATGGAGATATCCAGCATAAAATAAATACGATAGTGAACTGAATTTGAATCAATATAGCAATATGGGGGTGTATTTGGCAAAAATGTATAGCAAATATGTGACCTAAACTTACTACACACTTGTTTTAACAAGTGCTGTAGTCCTAACTATTAAGTGTAGTGAAAAATGTTGGGCTTGTACCTAGGTCAGCTCAAATGTTTATTAACTGTATAACTTGGTGTAAGTGATTTGACTTCACTGGATTACATTTCTAGATCAATCAAATGACTTAGCTGAAATGATTTCTAATGTGTAATTCCAGCTGTGAAATTCTGAATCATTTAGGTCCTCACTGCTAAAGACAGATAAAGGAGAAAGGAGTTTCAAGGAATGACCTGCATAGGTGCTAACTGGTAAAATATCTCAGAGGAACCTGCTCAAATTCTGGGGTTTTATAGAGAGATTTCATGGATCCCTAACTCATCTCGGAGATGGAAAAACCATGTCAGAAGTTCTTTTCTTTTTACCTTCTTTCTTGTCTTAGATTTTTGCTTACTAATCATATATTTCCTTTACCCACACATGCACAGCTCCATGTTAACTCCCAGGACTCTCGTAGGTATATTTGCTTTTCTTATTTCTGTTCTTAGAAGTAATGTATTGAACTTTCTAAAGGTAGGGTACTGCTTAAATTTAGAAAGTAGAGTAACCAGATGTTGTCCCTTCCTGCAAAAAGCTTATAGTGTGGTGAGGGAAACATTCATCAGAATTAAAACATGAAAGGTAGGAAGAGAAGTTAAAAAGTTATCTTCTTGGGTTGATAAAGGATATAGAAGGCTTCCTATGAAAGTTATCATTTCATCTGATAGATAAAGAATAAGATTTCATCAGTTCCTGTTGTGGCTCAGTAGGTTAAGGACCCAGTGTTGTCTCTGTGAGGATGCAGGTTCAATTCCTGGCTTCACTTAGTGGGTTAAGGATCCAGTGTTGCCACAAGCTGTGGCACAGGTCACAGGCACGGCTTGGATCCTGTGTTGCTGTGGTATAGGCCAGCAGCTGCAGCTCCAGTTTGACCATTAGCCTGGGAACTTCCATGTGCTGCATGTGAGGCCATAAAAATAGATTCAGTAATATGAGAGGTAAGGAGTGCTTTCCAAGGCAAAAGAACCTAGATGAACAGAAATATAGGAGGGAGAAAAGGAAAATTATAATTGACAACATTTATTGAGTGCCTACTCTATGTCAGGAGTTCCACACACTCTTTTCTTTTCTTTTCTTTTGCTTTTCACTTCTTTTTAGGGCCACACCCACCACATATGGAGGTTGCCAGGCTAGGGGTCAAATTGGAGCTACAGCTGCTGGCCTACACCAAAGCCATAGCAATGCGGGACCTGAGCCGCGTCTGTGACCTACACCACAGCTCAATGCAACACTGGATTCTTAACCCACTGAGCGAGGCCAGGAATTGAACCCCCATCCTCATGGATCCTAGTCAGATTCGTTAACTTCTGAGCCATGAAGGGAACTCCCCCACACACTTTCTACTTCAGCCTCAAAACAATTTTTGGTACATCTCATGCAGTTAATATTTTTCTTGTGTTGATAACTTTTAAGCTGTCTATTCTCTTAACTTTCAGATATGAAATATTTTACCTACAGCCACCATGCTGTACATTACATTGCTAGAACTTAAAACTAAGTACCTCGTTAGGTACAAAACTGGTACCCTTTGACCACCTTCACCCATTTCCCCACCATCTACCCTGTCTCTAGTAACCCCCAGCTCTGGTTTTTCTAGATTCCACATGTAAGTTAAGTCATACAATAATTGCCTTTCTCTTCTTGACTTATCTCATTCAGCATAATGCCCTTAAGGTCCATCCATATTGTTGTAAATGGTAAGACTTCCCCTTTTTTAATGGCTGAATATCTCATTTTGTGTGTGTGTGTATTTACACATCACGTTTTCTTTATCCACTCATCTGTTGATGGACACATAGGTTGTTTCTTGGTCGGTCTATATAAAGGTTTGTCTGACTTACCTTTTCAAAAAAAAAAACAGCTATTAGTTTCATTTTTTTCTGTTGTCTTTTTAGTCTCTATTTCATTTATTTCCACTATATTTGTTATTTCTTTCCTTCTATTTTTTTATAGTTCCTTGAAGTTAGGTTGTTTATTTGAGATCTTTTTTCCCCCTTAATACAGATATTTATTGCTATGAACATCCCTCTTGGAACTGCTTTTGCTGCATCCTGTAAGTTTTGTATATTGTGTTTCACTTTGCTTGGCTTTGCTTTGCTTTGCTTTTTAGGGCCACGCCTGCGGCATATGGAGGTTCTCTGGCTAGGAGTCGAATCGGAGCTGTCTCCACTGGCCCATACCACCACCACAGAAATGCGGGATCCAAGCTGTGTCTGCGACCTACATACACCACAGCAATGCTGGATCCTTAACCCACTGAGCAAGGCCAGGGATTGAACCTGCAACCTAATGTTTACTAGTCAGATTCGTTTCCTCTGCACTACAACGGGAACACCAGTTTCCATTTTCATTTGTCTCAAGATATTTTTTGTTTGTTTGTTTCTCTTTTGATTTCACTTTGACCCATTGGTTGTTCGGTTGCATGTTTAACATATTTGTGAATTTTGCAGTTTTCTTGCCTTGTAATTGATTTGTAGTTTAACACCATTGTGGTCAGAAAGGATGACGCTTATATGATTTGTCTTAAATTTATTAAGACTTATAACTTGTCTTATGACCTAGTATATGATCTGTCCTGGAGAGTGCCCTATGTGTGCTTGTGAAGAAGGTGCATTTGTCTACTTTTGCATTGAATCTTCTGTAAATGTTGTGTCTAGTCTTATTTGTGGTTTAAGTTCATTGTTCTCTGCTGATTTTCTGTCTGTTGAAAATGGGGTATTAAAGTCCCTATATTACTGTATTACTGTCTCTTTCTCTTTTCAGGTTTTTAATGTTTACTTTATATATTATGTCTATTTTGGGTACATAAATATTTACAAATGTATATCTTATTGGATTGACCCCTTTATTATTATATAATGACCTACTTTGTCTCTTACTACAATTTTTGGCTGTAAGTCTGTATTTTGTCTTATATAAGTTAGCTTATATACTTTCAGATATACTGTATTCTACTCTTCATTCTCTTAACTGTGTTATTTGGAGAGCCAAAGTTTCTTAATTTTGATGAAGTATAATTAATTTTTTCCTTTATGGGTAGTGCTTTTGTTTCATGTTTTTAAAAACTTTGTCTAAATGAAGATGAGAAAGATTTTGTCCTGGGTTTTTTTCTGAAGTTTTGATTTTAGTTCTTTTATGTCTGTGAACAATGTATTAGTTTCATAGGAGTACTGTCTGAAAGTACCACATTACATGGTTTAAACAACAGAAATTTATTTTCTGAAAGTTCTTGAGACTGGACATGTTCAGTCTAGGTATTAGTAGGGTTGGTTCCTTCTGAGGACAGTGAGCAAGAATCTGTTTCATGCCCTTCTCCCAGCTTCTGGTGGCTTCAAGTATTGCTTAGCTTGTATATGTTCTCCCTGTCTTCACTTCATTTTCCCTTTGTAAGTGTCTGACTCTGTGTAGAAATTTCCCCTTTTTATAAGGACACAGTCATATTCAGTTAGAGCCTACCCTAATGACCACATCCTAATTTTATAATTTTTTTTTTTCTTTTTAGGGCCGCACCTGCGGCATATGGAGTTTCCCAGGCTAGGGGTCAAATCGGAGCTGTAGCCGCTGGACTGCTCCAGAGCCAGAGCTGTGTCTGCGACCTACACCACAGCTCAAGGCAACATTGGATCCTTAACCCACGGAGCGAGGCCAGGGATCAAACCCATGTCCTCATGGATACCAGTTGGGTTTGTTAACTGCTGAGCCATGACAGGAACTCCACCACATCCTAATTTGATTGTCTGCAAAGACCAATACAGAGGTTTAGGACTTTAATATCTTTGTATATGGTGAGTTAAGGATCGAACTTCATTGCTTCATCTAAGACATCACATTTTTCCAAGACTGCTTGTTGAAAAGACCCATATTGAATTACTTTAGTACCTTTGTTGTAAATCAGTTAACCACATATATCTTGACTCTTTCTCAACACTGTTCTGCTCTGTTGGCCTATGTGTGTATCCTTAAACTAATTCCACATTATCTTGAACTCTTTAGTTTTGTAAAGCTATGAAGTCAGGTCTGTAAGTCCTCCAACTTTGTTCTTTTTTTCAAAATTGTTTAGCCCAATCTGTGCCCTTTGCAGCTGCATATAACTATTAAAATCAGCTTCCCAAAAACTTACTGGAATTACATACATATGTTGTCTTGTGTTTCATGTTTCTGATGCAGTTGTAAATGGGCTTTTTTAAATTTCTAGTTTCTGATTTTTCATTTTAGTATATAGAAATACAGTTGATTTTTGTACATTAATACTGTATCCTGCAACCTTGCTAAATTCACTTACTAGTTCTAGTAACTTTTTTAAAGTTTCTTTAAAATCCTCTACATAGATGATTTTTTTGTAATTAAAAGTAGTTTTATTTCTTGCCTTACAGTATTTCTTTTTCTTGTTTTGTAGTGGAGGCTGGAACCTCCAGTACAGTATTGAAAAGAAGTGGTAAGAGTGGACATTTGTGTCTTATTCCCAATCTTAGAAGTAAAAGCATTCCGTTTCTTACCATTAAGTATGATGTAAAGTTTTTTTGATGTTTTTCGTCAGGTTGAGAAAGTTCCTGTCTATTCTTAGTTGACAGAGACTTTTTTTCTTGAATCGTTGTGCATTTTATTTAATACTTCTTCACCTATATATTTTTCTCTTTTACCGTTTATATGATGAATTATTTTGGCTTACTTTGAAATGTTAAACTAACCTTGCATTCCTGGAACAAATTCTTTTGGTCATTATATATTATCATTTTTATGCTTTTCTTGATTCAATTTACCTATATTTTCTCAAGATTTTTTTTCTGTGCAAGATCATGAGGAATATTGGCCTTTAGTTTTTTCTTCTGTTGTCTTTGTGTGGTTTTGGTATCAAGGTAATGTTGGCCTCACAAAATGAGTTTGGAATTATTTCCCCCATCTTAATAAATTTGTGTAAAATTGATATCGCTTCCTGAAATGTTTGATAGAATTCACCAGAGAAGCCATCTGGGCCTGGAATTTTCTTTATGAGGAGGTTTTAAACTTGGTTCCTCTTCTTTAATGGACATAGAGCAATGCAGGTTGTGTATTTCTTTGTGAGTGGACTTTGGTAATTTGTATCTTTAAAGGAAATTTTTCGTTTCATGCATGTTGTCAAAATCCATTGGCAAAAAGTATGCATTATGTTCTTTTATTATCCTTTAAAGTCTATAGAATCTCTGGCCAGAGTCTCACTTTCATTCCTGATATTGGTAATTTCTGCCTTTCTTCCCCTCCTCTCTTTCTTGTTCTTTCTCACTAGAGGTTGTTATTAACTTTATTTGCAGTGAACAGTTCTTGTTTTTTTTTATCATTTTTTTCCCCTTTTTTCTACCTCCTTTGGATTTAACTAGCTTTATTTTTTCAATGTCTTACGGTGGAAGCTTAGGTCATTGATTTGAGTCTTTTTTTCCCTGATATAAGTCAAGTGCTATGAGTTTCCCTCTAAGCACTACCTCAGATACATACCACAGACTTTGATGTTTTCATATTCATTCTGTTCACATTATTCCCTGATTTCTCTTGTGATTTCTTCTTTGATCCATAGATTGTTTAATTTGGAAGAGTTTGGAAGTTTTTCAGTTACTAGCTATATTTTAATTTGGGCTCGAGAATATACTTTATATAATATAAACCTATATAATTTATTGAGTTTTTTTTTGTGTGTGTAGAACTCTGCTCTTCAATAATGTGACATTTTGCAATTTTTTTTTTTTTTCCTGAGGAGAACTTTAATGAGTCGATGTAAAATTTGCAATTGATATCCTAATATTCAGTTGCAAAGTTGGGTCCAAAAATTGTTGTCTTCTTTTTTTTTATTTTTTACATTATACCCAGCTGTACAGCGTGGTGACAGGGTTACACATCACAAGTGGTTAGACATAGTTCCCAGTGCTATACAGTAGGATCTCCTTGCTTTTCCAGCCCAGAGGCAACAATCTACAGCTATTAACCCCAGACCCCCCTACCATCCCATTCCCTCCCCCACCCTTTTGGCAACCACAAGTCTGTTCTCCAAGTCCTTGATTTTCTTTTCTGCATAAAGGTTCATTTGTGCAGTA
>PVHT021183518.1:21449580-21478868 GCA_004024745.2 Catagonus wagneri | reverse complement strand
CACTCAGTATGAGGGTCTCTAATTCCATCCATGTTGCTGCAAATGACATTATTTTATTCTTTTTTATGGCTGAGTAGTATTCCATTGTGTATATGTACCACATCTTCCTAATCCAATCATCTGTCGATGGACATTTGGGTTGTTTCCATGTCTTGGCTATTGTGAATAGTGCTGCAATGAACATGCGTGTGCAGGTGTCCTTTTCAAGGAAAGTTTTGTCTGGGTATATGCCCAAGAGTGGGATTGCTGGGTCATATGGTAGTTCTATGTATAGTTTTCTAACATACCTCCATACTATTTTCCATAGTGGTTGTACCAACTTACGTTCCCACCAACAGTGCAGGAGAGTTCCCTTTTCTCCACATCCTCTCCAGCAGTTGTTGTTTGTGAACTTGTTAATGATGGCAATTCTGACTGGTGTGAGGTGGTATCTCGTAGTAGTTTTGATTTGCATTTCTCTAATCATCAGTGATGTTGAGCATTTTTTCATGTGCTTGTTGGCCATCTGCATCTCTTTGGAGAACTGTCTGTTTAGGTCCTTTGCCCATTTTTCAATGGGGTTGTTGTTTTTTTTGCTGTTGAGCTGCATGCGTTGTTTATATATTTTTGAGATTAGGCCCTTGTCAGTTGCGTCATTTGACACTATTTTCTCCCATTCTGTAAGTTGCATTTTAGTTTTCCTTTTGGTTTCCTTTGCTGTGCAAAAGCTTGTCAGTTTGATTAGGTCCCATTGGTTGATCTTTGCTTTTATTTCTGTTGCTTTGGGAGACTGACCAGAGAAAACATTTGTAAGGTTGATGTCAGAGAATGTTTTACCTATGTTTTCTTCCAGGAGTTTAATGGTATCTTGTCTTATATTTAAGTCTTTAAGCCATTTAGAGTTTATTTTTGTGCATGGTGTGAGAGTGTGTTCTAGTTTCATTGATTTGCATGAGCTGTCCAGGTTTCCCAGCAATGCTTACTGAACAGACTGTCTTTTTCCCATTTTATGTTCTTGCCTCCTTTGTCAAAAATCAGTTGACCGTAGGCATCTGGGTTTATTTCTGGGTTCTCTATTCTGTTCCATTGGTCCGTATGTCTGTTTTGGTACCAGTACCACACTGTGTTGATTACTGTGGCCCAGTGATATTGCCTGAAGTCTGGGAGAGTTATGCCTCCTGCTTGGTTTTTGTTCTTTAGAATTACTTTGGCGATTCTGGGTCTCTTGTGGTTCCATATAAAATTTTGGATTATTTGTTCTAGTTCTGTGAAGAATGTCTTGGGTAATTTGATAGGGATTGCATTGAATCTTTAGATTGCTTTGGGTAGCCATTTTTACAATATTTATTTTTCCGGCCCATGAGCATTTTGCAATTTTTTAAAAAATGTATATTCTGCTTTTGTGTAGTGGAGTTTTCTATAGGTATTAATTAGGTAAAGAGGTTGTGTTTACTGTATCTTCTCTTTTTAGTTGTTCTTTCATCTACTAAGAAAGGAGTATTGAAATCTCCCAGAGTTGTCTGTTTTTCCTTTCAGTTTTAATTGATTTCTGCTTCATGTTTTTAAAAGCTCTGTTATTTGTAAGCACATTTGGGATTTTTACAGCCTTTCGTAGATTGATCCTTTGATCCCTTTTTCAATATAACTTTTCTAGTTTATCTCTGATAATATATCTTGCTTTGAACTCAGCTTTGATATTACTTTAACCATTCTGGCTTTTTTTGTTTTTTAATTAGTGTTTGCATTGTGGTTATCTTTTTACATTTACATATTGCTTTTGCTTATAACTTTTCTTATATCTTCATATGTACAGTGTGTTTTTTGTAGAGTTCATGTGGTTGGGTCATGGTTTTTAAATTTAATCTGTCAACTTCTGCTTTTAAGTATTTAGACCATTTATATTTAACACAAGTTTTAATACAGATCCATTAAAATTGTTTTCTATTTTTCCCTTCAGGTCTTGGATCGTTTTTTTTTTTTTCCTGCCTTCTTTTGAATTATGTTATATAATTGCATTTTACCTCCACTACTGGTTTATTATACTCTTTTAAAAATATCTTTTAAAGAGTTCCCATTGTGGCTCAGTGGAAACGAATCTGACCAGTATCCATAAGGATTTGGGTTTGATCCCTGGCCTCGCTTTAGTGGGTTGGGGATCTGGTTGGAGATGTGGTGTAGGTTGCATATGTGGCTAAGATTCTTCGTTACTATGCCTGTGATGTAGGCTGGCAGCTATAGCTCTGATTCAGCCCCTATCCTGTGAACTTCCATATACTGTGGGTGCAGCCCTAAAAAGCAAAAAAAAAAACATCTTTTAGCAACTGCTCTAGTGTGGGCGTCAGCAGATCTGTGGACCAGATCTGACCTATTATCTCTTTTTGTTAGTAGAGTTTTTATTAGAGCACAATATGCTTGTTCATTACTGCCTTTGTTTACTTTCATTCAACAATAGCAGAGTTAAGTAGCTGTGACAAAGACTGTTTGGGCCACCAAACCTAAAATATTACTTTCTGGCCTTTTACAGAAAGTATTTGCCAACCCTTGCTCTGGTTTATGTAATATGCATCTTTATCTTATCATAGACTATCTTCAGACAGTATCATACCATATCCTATACCTTAGGATAGTGTGTTTCCATTTTCTATTGTCATTCGTGTTAGTGTTATCATACACTTTATTTCTGCATGGAGTCGATTTCATTATTTGTGATAGTTATGTTCTATAAAGTGACCTCAAATGCTGAATTAGTGAATATTGAACCATTGCTCCTAGGGAAGATATAGGGTTAAGTTCCTGTGAGCATCAGGTCACATTTTCATCAACCAATAAATGTGTAATCTGGTTTTCTCTGTGCTTCTGCTTAAAGACACCTTATTTAATATGTATTATTGATTCATTAACATTGATATCATGGCCAGAAGCACTGTAACTTATGCCTGCATGAAGCGTAATCTAACACACATATTTTCTCCTAGCCTTCCTGCACTTGGGAATATTCATTAGACAGCATATAAGCACTATGCTTGGGAGCCATTTTTTTAATTCAGTGAATTTTATTATATTTAGTTGTACAGCCACCACCACAACCTAATTTAAAACATTTCCATCCCAAACCCCCAGTCCATCCCTCTGCCTTCTTGGGAGCCATTTTAAGCAGAGAAATCACCATGAAAAAGCCCCCAGTTCAGAATATGTGGCACCAAATAGACCTTGAAAAGGACATGCATCTTACACTGTGACTGATGAAACAAGAAGGCAGAGCATCATCTTGTTCAGTTTCAGCTGGGAACATGCACAGAATGACCAGTTTTTCCACCTTCTCTGCCTGTGTGCAAATGACTGCAAAAGCACAGAAAGTATTGATTTGGGAGTTGCAAATAAATCTTAGCAAGTAGGTACATTCACAAATACAGAATCTTAGACTTCCCGCGTGGCTCACTACATAACTGCTCGGTGTTGCTTCTGTACAGATACAGAATCTGCAGATAATGAGGATTGACCTTTGTTACAGATCCCACAACATATTATTTTTCTTGCTTTTAACATACATTGTTTTTAAAAAATTAAAATTGAGAAAAGTGATCTTTTGTAAACACTTTACGTTTTCAGTACTCTTTATTACTTTGTGTTAGATATGAATTGTATGTAGTATGTCCTTTTTTCTACCTTCATTTAGGTTTTTCTCTTTAGTTTTCAGCAGTTAGAGTATCGCGTGCCTTATTGTGGTTTCCCTTCTATTTCGTTACTGGGGTTTGTAAAGCTTGGTCTTGAGCTTATAGTTTATTCTGCTTTTGAGACTTTTTGTATTCATTGACACTTTTAGTCTTTTCCTTTGTCATTTTCACTACCCTTTCAAAATTCTAAACATGTACGTTGCTTTCCTCCTAATCTTCTTTCTATCTAATCCAGGCTTTCACTTGAAATATGTACTGCAGTAAGAAAGCTGCATATGAATTGCATCCAGGTTGTGCCATGACCACATCTGAGCTACTGCACTATTTTAAAACCATTTTCAATCCCAGCCTGCTGTTGAAAATAGGTTGGAGTGTGAACCAAGAAGCTACTTGTCAAAGATTTCTATGATTCAGTAATTTTTGATAAGTTGGTCAGTTTGTTACAAGCAAATGAACATTATAATACACATACTTGGACAAATGCAGAATTTAATGTTTGTATCTTTTTCCTGTGAAATCTTATCCAGTACAATCTATTTTTAAACAGTACACAGGAAGATTTTCTGATTACCCTCAGTGAGCATTTCCTAATGACCAGCTTTTTTATTTTTTTGCTTAGGATCAAAATTTTCAAAGTGTGTCATATATATGCAAAAATAGTTAAATTTTCAAAAATCTTTTACCACCAGGTTACAGTGTTGTGAAGGACCAAGCTTCGTACATGTTTATAAGGTCCATGAATGTGGTTGTAAGCTTATGTGCAACTCAAGTGTGACTTACTCGTCAACCGTGACTGCACCTAAGAACAGGAGTCCTTTTCCCGGAGCAGTGAAGTCATGCTCTTTGGGAGTGAAGAGTTTGTAAAATGCTCTATCTGTAGTTCTAAGGCGCAATCAGAATCAAGAACTTCTACTCCAGGAGTTCCTGCTAGTGGTGCAGTGGGTTAAGGACCTGGTGTTGCTGCAGCTGTGGCCATCTTTCTGGCGGCTGAAAAAGGAAAACAAAAACAAAACACCTCTAATTAGTAGGCATAAATGATCAGATAAGTAATAATCTGAAAATTTTTTTGCAAATATTTAAGCAGCATATTTTGTTGTATGAGTTTGCCATCGTTTTCCTTAATGTATTATATACAATAATATGTATTTTTTTTCTTTTTTTTTTAAAAAATTGGTTGCCACACCCATGGCACATGGACGTTTCGAGGCCAAGGCTCAAACTAGAGTGTAGCAGTGACAGTGTTATGTAGTTAAATTATAGGCCAGCAGGGAAGTCACAATAATAAATTTTTAAAACATCCTATAATTCAGAAGTTGATTATAATTCAGATTATAGATTAATTATAGTTGAAATTTTTATATTAAAAATGTTAGCGGTTTCATTTCGTCTGCTTGGCAGTTTACAAAGAGCTAAATAATAGTGTCTTTATCTGTTATGACTTCATGCAATTGAACAAATATTTGTGGTATACTTATTCTGTTCAGTCATAGTGCCGGATACTATGAAGTCTATCAAGATAAAAGATAGATTCCCAGCTGCTAATAATTTGTACTCTAGAAAAAGAGAAAATGAGTGAATGTCAAATTACTGTAAGATCGCTGTAAGTCCTGAAATGAAGGTACAGAAATGGTAAAAAGGAAGAGCTATTGTCTTGGGAAGTTATAAAGGCCTGTTTTAAACCCTTCTGTTTATTTTTTATTATCACTAACTATAGTCCTTCACCTGGGGGAATAAACTGCTGCTGCTAGAATAGTGCCCTGCCACTACTTATAACTTGTATGTAGCAATAAATAAATCAAGATGCCTTTAACACCCTCAGTCATTGGTGAGAGAGCAGAAACCAGTCTATTTATGCACATATGGACTCTTCATTCTTATCATGGTCAAGTGAATAAAGCTCTGTGCTTCTGCTTCCTAGCAGTGCTCTGAATTTTAAATGAGCTGGATCTAGTTATTCAAGAAATTAATGGTGATTTCTGTTCTCCCCACTTCCCTACAATTAACTAGACAAACATTTTTGGTTGCTAGCAATGAGCAGGTGACAGAAATATGTGATTACTTATGTAAGGTATTTTTGCAAGAATAGTTAGAAAAATATGCTGATGATTCCCAGAGGCATATCTCTGTTCCAGATTCCTTCCTAAGCTCCGTGCATGCCATATTCTGTCTCATTACTAGGCCTTTGTGCCTGCTATTCCTTTCCCTGAAACACCCTTCCCCTACTACATCCTCTGCTTATACCTCCAGGAAGTTTTTTCTGACCTCCTCAGTCCAGGTTAGGTCCTTGTATCCTGTACAGCTTGTATTTTTTAATTTTCATCATATTGGTTGTAATTGTTCCTTTGCTTAAAAGTATCCATTATAGAAGTTCCTTGTAACACAGAAGGTTAAGGATCCAGTGTTGTCATTGCAGTGGTTGGGGTTGCTGCTGTGGTGTGAGTTTGATCTCTGACCCAGGAATTTCCATGTGCTGTGGGGCACAGCAATCAATCAATCAATCAATCAATCAATATCCACCATAAAACTGTAAGCTCTGTGAGGTCAGGTATCATGTCCATAATAGGTGGTCAACAATTTTTTTTTCCTTTTTTACGGCTGCACCTGCAGCACATGGAAGTTCTCTGGCCCTGGAGTCAAACTGGAGCTACAGCCTGGGGCCTGCACCACAGCCAGCCACAGCAACACTGGACCTGAGCCATATCTGTGACCTACACAGCAGCTTATGGCAATACCAGATCCTTAACTACCTAACAAGCACAGGGATCAAACCTGTAACCTCACAGAGACATTGGTTCCTTAAGCTGTTGAGCCACAACAGGCACTCAACAAATATTTCTTGATTGAATAAATAAAGAAGATAATCCACATGAAGCCTTATAGTATAGTAGTTAAAAATTAAGTTTTGGGGTCACTTACTGGTTGGGTAACCTTGGTTTCTTATCTAGAAAATGTGGTTTAAAATAGTACTCGTTTAAAAAAAAAATAGTGCTCATTTCATGATTGTGTGTGTGTACATGTGTATGTATATTAATGATATATTTATAAAATACGTAGCCCAGCACCCAGTATATAGTGATCATACAGTAAATGTTAGTTTATCGATAATATTGTTAGTTTGATCTTACTGGCTTCTAAATTAAAAAAGTAAACAACAAAACTTTAACCATACTGTACTTATGGGATCCTTTCTCTTTTGAGAGCTTATTGGAAATTAGTGATGATCTAGAAATAAATGAAAGCTACCACCAATTAAGTTTATGTTAACTTTTGGCTTTGTGCTTTATGGAATATACATTTCATATTTTCTACAGTGTAGAAAACAGCTGATTCCTTACTTAATTTAGTGGGTAAATTACTCACTATTTTTTATTAGCTTTACTGATGCTCCTTTTTATTGATTCTGAAAACTGGAGGTTAATGATACATCGGTTCTGTGATTTATTTAATCTTCTGTTCTTGGGCATATGTGTTAGTTTCGAAAACCTGTGACTTCTGTTTTAGAATATTACATTTCTCAGGGGATAAGGTGGTTATATGGTTCTTTTTTTTTTTTTTAATCTTTTTAGGGCCATACTCGCAGCACATGGAAGTTCCCAGGCTAAGGGTTGAATCAGAGCTCTAGCCGCCGGCCTATGCCACAGCCACAGCAACGCCAGATCTGTGCCACATCTGCAACCTACACCATAGCTCATGGCAATGTCAGTGTCAGATCCTTAACCCACTGAGAGAGGCCAGAGGTCGAACCTTTGTCCTCATGGTTACTAGTCAGATGTGTTTCCACTGAGCCATGACAGGAGCTCCCTATATGTTTCTTTAGATTAATGTGATTGTAGGTAATGACTTCAGAACCATGTCGTTTTGAGTTCAACTGATTTAACTAGTTGGTTATTTACTATTGTTGAGCAGTAAGTGAGAACTTAAGAGTACATAAGAATCTCCATTGGGAAAAAATGATTTAAAGTATTTATTGATAATTATCTTGAGTAAATGAATCAAAATGCAAATAAATTTTGCATTTTTTGTTTTATATTTTTTATGGCCTTACCCACTGCATATGGAAGTCCCCAGGCCAGGGATTGAATCCAAGCCACACCTGCGACCTATACTGCAGCTTTGGCAACATTGGATCCTTTAACCCACTGCACCAGGCTGGGGACTGAACTCATGTCTCTAAAGCAACCTGAGCCGCCGCAGTGGGATTTTTTTTTTTTTTTTTGCTTTTTAGGGCCACACCCACAGCATATGGAGGTTCCCAGGCTAGGGGTCTAATCCGAGCTGTTGCTGCCACCCTATACCACAGCCACAGCAGTGCCAGATCCGAGCCGTGTCTGCGACCTGCACCACAGCTCATGGCAACGCTGGATCCTTAACCCACTGAGCAAAGCCAGGGATCAAACCCGCAACCGCATGGCTCCTCATCGGATTTGTTTCTGCTGTGCCACGAAGGAAACTCCTGCAGTGGGAATCTTAACCTGCTGTGACACAGTGGGAATTTGTAAGTAAACTTAAAAATTTTTGTGAAATGTATTATCCTGTTCCTTCAAGTATACTTTTTACTTCCTAAATTATTTTTTCCATTCAAATTTTATTGAATTCTTTTTACCTTCATATATTTTTCCTAAAGTTTATCTGGGAGAAGAAGTAGTAAAAACCTTTAAGTTAAATATCTGAATACTAAGAGAGAAAGTGACAAGAAAAGCTACAATAACTGAAACCAAATACTACAAAACAGTAATAGGTCCATGGTATATTTTAGGTACATGCCAAGGGAAGCATGAGAAATAACAGGGAATCATTTTGCAGAAGGTTGAGTTTAGAAAACTAGTTAAGCAGTTGAAAGGACATTAACATAGATCTCAACTTAATACTTGATACCAGGATAAATTTCAGAGGAATTAAAGGTTGCATATGAGAATTGAAATCAAAGGAAAAATAGGATAAAGTGGAACTGAATATTTATCAAACGTATAGAGAGTAGGTATCTCACTTTCAGAACAGTGAAAGAAAACAGAAAGGAAAAGAACAGGGAAAAAGAAAAATCATAATATCAAAAAAGAAAACAGAAAAGAACAGTTTGCAGATTTAGATATTCTAAAATGTAATATTTACATATTTAAGAATAACAAAAACAAGATTGGGAAATACTAAAGTAAGTTTTTTATATATTCTGTAAAGATCTCATATTGGTAAGGAAAACACTGATCTCTAAACATTTGGGCAATTGATATAAAAATATATTTCACAAAAATGTTAGTAAGGAGGCATGTGGGAAAAATAGTAATAAATACAGGTTTAAGTATTTTGGTTGAATTAGGGGGAAGATGAAATTAGCGTTTCCAATTTAGGTGAGGGTGTGGTAAAACCTCAGAAAAAAGAACAGTCAATAATTCCAGGCTTATGAAAGTTAAAAACTGGATCAAATTCTGAGTAACACAGATAATAGGTACATGTACACTGAGATTTTTCCCTCCCCAAGAATATATATCTATAACCAACAAATCATTTATAGTTGAGCTCTGCTTAAAACTTGGTTGTGACCAAAAATGCTCAGTTTTTGAATTCAGTCCAGTTTCATGACACATCCTGAGGGTGGAGTGGGTGGATTTTCTTTTGTTGTTGTCTTTAACTTTAGCCAGAAAGTTAGCTTCCTTTTTTTTTTTTTGAAGAGTTGAAATGTGTCCAACATTTACCTTACATTGAGATTTGTTCTGTCTTTTTCTATCCCCCCTAAATGCCTTATATGTGGTAGATATTTGTTAAATATCACATTCTACCTGCTTTCACTGCTAAAAACATGATACTGCAAATAATCTGGAGTGGTAATTACTTCCCTTAATGTAATAATTTATAGTTGTTAGAGCTGCAAAGAGAAAGGAATAAGCAGAAAAGCACCAGTGTTCTTTTTCATCCAGTTTCACATATCAGTGCCTTAGCTGTACCCAACCAGCCCTACTAGCTTAGATGGTCAAATATTTTGTTTCTAGAGTTCTGTCTTTCTGGGATTGTACAAAAGGCCAGATTCTTCTAGAATACTCTGAAATTCTCAAAGTTGTATTCACTCTCTGAGGATACCAGTGAACCCTTTATTTATTCCTTTTAAGAATGTAGTTTGGGACTATTTTGTTGGCAAATACTACAGCCCCATTTTCTAATTTTAATGTATAAGATTGAATTAAAACAGTGGTTCTCAACTGGATTGATCCCTCAGGGTACATTGGGCAATGTCTGGAGACTGTTTTTGTTTTATTTTGTGGTTGTTACAACAGGGCGAGTGCAGGGGGTGGGGTGGGGAGAGGAAGTGCTACTGGCATCTAGTGGACGGAGGACAAGGATGCTGCTACAATGCATAGGAGAGCCCCTCCACTGCAGAGAATTATCTGGTCCAAAATACCAGTAGTGCTGAAGTTGAAAAACCCTGAGTTAAACTGTGTAGAAATAGAATTTCTGAAGTTTGGAAAACGGAAAACTTCTATTAGCACTATCGTGGGGTCTTAAATTAGTGAATATGAATGTCTTCTACATGTAAATTGTAGCTTGAGAGCTTTAAAATAGGATTTCTAGTTTGGCTTGGATGTGTTTGTTTTAAGAATTGTACAAAGTTTCTGTTATGGGTATAGATATAGTTAAACAAGAAAATAAAATTTTAAACTCTGTATATTGGATTTCTATATCTTCATATTGGTCTAGAAAGAAAACTAACAACAAACAAGATCTTTGCCTTCTAGGAGTCTATAAGCCGAAGGGAGTGCTTTTTAAACTGATGAAATCCAAAGAAATAATGGATCTGGCAGTCAAGACAAGAAGGCAGACAGATCTGAGCAGTAGGTAGAACTAGGATTAAGCCAAGTAGAAATTGACTGATCACATCTCTGCTGGGAGGTTGCTACCAGAGAGATTACAAATGAGCAAATCAAAACTGAGGGAGCAGGACTTGCCTGTCTAAACAGATTGTTCATGCATGGATTCCTGATGTCAAAATTACATTAGCATTTAAATCTAGCAATTAAATTAGCATCTAAATTTAAATATTTTTTGATCGATGTGTATTAAAAAAAAGAGTAATCTGAGAAAGGTAACAGTGTTTTCAAGTCAAACAGACACAGGTAAAGATTTTGATTCTGTAGCTTTCTTGTTTTTTGTGATTATAGACCCTTTTCTCAGTCATTTGACTTTTGATCCTGATTTATCAAGCTAGGGTCATAATACCTACCTCCGTTTAAAAATTATGGTAATTTAAATGTAAAGCCCTTAATACATCATCTGGCTCATAATTAGTAATTTGAAATATTAATATTCATAGTTTTAAAATCTCTTTAAATATGGAAAGATCTTTGATCCTGTAATGTTCTCAAGTTTTTAGTACATACCAAAGCATGTATGCCATTCTTCTAACACACTGACTTTGCTTTACTCTTGCCCTTTGATTTTTATTTTAGCATTTAGCACATGACAACTATTAAAAATAGAGATCAGTGATTGTCCATTGTGGTGCAATGGGATTGGTGGTATCTTGGGAACCCTAGGATGCAGGTTCCATCCTGGCTGGGCACAGTGAGTTAAGGATCCGGCGTTGCCACAGCTGCACCTTAAGTCGTGGCTGCAGCCCACATCTGATCCCTGGCTGGGATTACTTGTTTTAGGAATTTTGAGGAAATTAAATGAGATAGTTTATGTCCATTGCTTTACATAATGCTTGATACATAGTAACTGCTGCACTGGATGAATGTTAAGTACCTTGCTTTCCTACTGCCAAGACGCTTAGAAATAAAGCTATGCTGCTGCAGCTACTGTGTTAACTTGTTGAATGAAAGTAATAGATGCAGTTAGAGTGAGAAAGGAAGTTGACAGACAGCAATTCATTTTAAACCATGATGATGTTTACTGAAATTGAAACAATTCTAACTAAAGCTGTCTGCTTTTAATTGATTTAAAACATTTGTTTTTAGTTTTGACTATCTACATGACTCTAGACCTGAAGGTTCTTTGTTTACACATCCTAATTTAGGAGTGATTTTGGCCTGTTCTTTGACAGAAAAATGTTGTCTCTGCAGAACTAGTGTAATTTTCAGGTCCTGCCAAAGGAGAGGGAAACCCCCAGCTGTATCTTTTATATTCTAGAAATCAGTTCTCATTCTCTGTTGTTCGCCGCCCCCCATACTTTTCCACTACAGCTGTGTTGCAGTGGCTATGTGACATCCTACTCTTTATTCTATGCCTACATTTTTTTTTGTCTTGGGAAAACAGTATCAGGCAACCATTAACTAATCTGAAGGCTCAAACTGGAAGCTTTTTTTTTTTTTTTAATTCTGCTGGGTACAATTCAGGTTGAGACCTTGGCTAGAATAGAAAGTTCAAAAAAGTTTGAATTAAAAATAATCAGTTTTGGGAGTTCCTGTCGTGGCTCAGTGGTTAACGA
Source organism: Catagonus wagneri (assembly GCA_004024745.2). NCBI lineage: Eukaryota > Metazoa > Chordata > Mammalia > Artiodactyla > Tayassuidae > Catagonus > Catagonus wagneri. The sequence goes on along the minus strand of PVHT021183518.1, from coordinate 21,466,799 downwards.
ATCTGACTAGGAACCATGAGGTTGCGGGTTTGATTCCTGGCATCGCTCAATGGGTTAAGGATCCAGCGTTGCCATAAGCTGTGGTGTAGGTCGCAGACGCAGCTCAGATCCCATGTTGCCATGGCTGTGGTGTTGGCTGGTGGCTACAGCTCCGATTAGACCCCTAGCCTGGGAACCTCCATATGCCGCGGGTACAGCCCTGGAAAGATAATAATAATGATAATAATAATAATCAGTTTGGGTGGAAATGCTATAAAACTGGATTGTGATGATCATTGTACACCTATAAATGTAATAAAATTCATTGAGTAAAAAAAAAAAAAGATGTGATATGGATATACAATGGATTATTACTTAGCCAAGGGGGTGGGGGAAGCTCTGAATCCTCAGTTAAAAAAAAAAATCAGAACTGAAGTTCCTGTGTGGCTCAGTGGTAATGAACCCCACTAGTATTCATAAGGATGCCGGTTCAATCCCTGGCCTCACTCAGTGGTTAAGTATCTGGTGTTGCCATGAGCTTTGGTTGTAGGTTGCAGATGGGATTCAGATGTGGTATTGCTGTGGCTTGTGGCTTAGGCCAGCAGTTGCAGCTCCAATTCGACCCCTAATGTAAGAACTTCTACATGCTGCATGTTTGGCCCTAAAAAGAAAAAAAAATCAGAACTAATTGAAAAACAAAGAAAAAAGAAAATGAGAAGAGATTTCTTTAGTTTGTGTCAAGGAAAAATAGTATTAAGTGAAGCAGCTCCTTTGGTATGCCATTTTCAGAAAATGCTGTTGGAGATTAATGATGAAACAAGGTCCACATTGAATAATTTTATCATTAACTTATCTAGATTTTAGTGCCTTCTCTCTGTGTATAGAAACAGTCTTTAAATTCCTCCTTCAGTTAAATACTTTCTAAAAAGTGATGTTAAAGTAGTTATATTAGTTTCTGGGAAATATGTTGTGTTAAATTAGTTACCTTTGCTCATTCGTCGTCAACTTTTTTCAGTAAGTTCCTGTTAGATGTACTAAATTCTAGGTATTAAGTTCTAGGTATTAAGTTGTAGTTATATCTATGTACTAAGTTCTAAGTATTCACTAGGGAACAATGAAAAGTGAGTGCCCTTGCCCTCTTAGAGCTTATTTACTAGATCTGGTTTATTATTAGAAAGACTTATTGTGAAGATTTAATTGGCATCCAATTTTAAAATGACTTCAGTACTCAACTTTTCAAATTAAGAGAATATAAAAAAACCTGTTGTGGCTCAGCGGAAACAAATCTGACTAGTATCCATGAGGATGCAGGTTCAATCCCTGGCCTCGCTCAGTGGATTAAGGATCTGGCATTGCGGTGAGCTGTGATATAGGTCACAGATGTGGCTCGGATCTGGCATTGCTGTGGCTGTGGCATAGGCCAGCGACTGTAACTCAGATTCTACCCCAGCCTGGGAACTGCCATATGCTGTGGATGTGGCACTAAAAAGACAAAAAAGAAAAAACAAAACAAACAAACAAAAAAAACCCAGTGCTGGGAATGTTCTGTGTCTTGACCTGGGTGATGTTTGCATGGGGAAGGAGAAGGTGTATAGTTCTTCATCTTTTTTTTTTTTTTTTTGTCTTTGTAGGGCCACACCCGTGGCATATAGAAGTTCCTAAGCTAGGGGTTGGATCAGAGCTCTAGCCCCAGCAATGCCAGATCCAAGCCGCATCCATGACCTACACCACAGCTCACGGCAATGTCAGATCCTTAACCCACTGAGTGAGGCCAGGGAGCGAACCTGCATCCTCATTGATACTAGTCAGATTTGTTTCCCCTTAGCCACGATGGGAACTCCCATTTATTTATCTTCTAATTAACATTAGTGTACTTTACTCATTACACTTCGATTAAAATGTCTTTTAAGTGTACAGTGATAAGTTATTTGTTCAGATAATGTAAAATTCCTTTTTCTTTTTATAGCTGTACCTGCAGCATATGGAAGTTCCCAGGCTAAGGGTGGAATCGGAGCTGCTGCTGAGTCATATGCCGCAGTCACAGCAGCACAGTATTCAAGTCACATCTGTGACCTGTGCCACAACTTGCAGCAATACCAGATCCTTAACCCACTGAGTGAGGCCAGGGATTGAACCCACATCCTCACAGAGACTACGTCCAGCCCTTCCCCACTGAGCCATAGTGGGAACTCCCAGATAATGTTAAATTCTGAAGTTCTGAAGTTCTTTTTATTAATATGTGAAAGTTATATTTGACCCAGTAGAAGTTTTTTTTTTTTTTTTTCTGGCCGTGCTCATAGCATGTGAAAGTTTCTAGACCTGAGATTGAGCCTGAGCCATAGCAGTGACAGATCTGGATCCTTAACCACTAGGCCACCAGGGAACTCCAGACCAAGTAGAATTAATTAAAAACTTGAAATCTTTCTTGCTCATCTAACATTCTGTTGACAGAATTTTAATGATATGGACTTTAATAACTCTCATAGTGTTGCTTGAGGGAATTTTATTTGCACATATTAGAATCTTTTACTTATGACAAGTGTAAGTTAATATAACTAGTAACTTCCACAAGGTGATTATAGAAAGATAAGATGATTTTTTTTTTTATTCTTGAAGCCATCTTTAATGCAAAACCGAAGACAGATGAGATTGAAAGTAGAAAAAGTGAGTGTTTAAGGGGTGAGAATTTGATAACTTCGTGATGAAATTCTGTTACTTTTCTGTATGGACTGGAAACTGTCTTCATTTTGCAGTCAAAAGAAGTCATTGGCACAGTTTGTATAAAGCAAACCCAGAAAAGCCTGGGGGAGTTTGGAAAGAGGCCAGAGTAGAGGCCTCTTTTGCTCCTACTTTGCTAGCTTTTTTGCAGTTTCTTTCTTTTTCTCTTTCTTTCTTTTTCTTTGTGATTTCTTTCATTTCCTCTTTCTTCTTTAATCAAGGCAGAGGTAGGCTAGGAAAGGAAATATAGGTATGTCTAATTTTCCAAAGGTTGTCAGTTTCCTTCCACATTGTCCATTCCCTCTATATATGACTCCTTTATTTTCTAGAACAGGATTTCTCAACTTCAGCACTGTTGACATTTTGGGCCGGATAATTCTTAGTTCTGTGGAGTGTACACTGTAGCAGCATCCCTGGCCTGGACCCACTAGATACCAGTACCAAAAGTTGTGACAACCAAAAGTGTCTCAAGACATCACCACATATCTTCTGGAGGGCAGAGAATAACCCCATTGAGAACTACTGCCCTAGAGGAGTAGACTAAGTAAATAGCCAGTGACAATTACTGACAGTTAATTAAGCATGTTACCACCTATACAGCTTTTCTAATCTTGTTCCCTATCACAAATAGCTTTTTTTTTTTTTTTTTTCCCATGAGAAAGGAACGTTCAGAAGGCATTATACCATTCCATTAGGTAAGACTTGTATTCTGGAATAATTAATAGAAAGGAGCCCATTAAAAATAGAAATCCAGGGAGTTCCCGTCATGGCTCGGTGGTTAACGAATCCGACTAGGAACAGTGAGGTTTCGGGTTCGATCCCTGGCATTGCTCAGCGGGTTAAGGATCTGACGTTGCCGTGAACTGTGGTGTAGGTTGCAGATGCGGCTCGGATCTCGTGTTGCTGTGGCTGTTAGACCCCTAGCCTGGGAACCTACATATACCGTGGGTGTGGCCCTAGATAAGGCAAAAAGACAGAAAAAAAAAAAGAGAAATCCAGGAGTTCCCGTCATGGCTCAGCAGTTAGTGAACCCGACTAGCATCCATGAGGTTGTAGGTTCGATCCCTGGCCTTGCTCAGTGGGTTAAGGATCTGGCGTTGCCATAAGCTGTGGTGTAGGTCCTGCGTTGCTGTGGCTCTGGCATAGGCCAGCGGCTACGGCTCCAATTGGACCCCTAGCCTGGGAACCTCCATATGCTACAGGTGTGGACTAAAAAGACTAAAAAACCAAAAAAAAAGAGAAGAAAAGAAAATAGAAATTCACAATATAATCAAGAATTGATTTTCCTTATTTTTTAATTATAGTTGACTTACAACCTTGTGACAATTTCTGCTGTATAGCTAAGTAACTTAGTTATGTATACATATATACATAGGATTGAGTCACATTCTTCTTTTATATTATTTTCCATCATGGTCTATCCAGGGAAATTGGATATAGTTCTCTGTGCTATACGATAGGACCTTGTTGTTTCTCCATTCTAAATGTAATGGTTTGCATTTACTAGCCCAGAACTCCAAGTCCATCCCACCCCCTCCCTCCTCTCTCTTAGCAACAAGTCTGTGCATCTTTTTCTGTTGTGTAGATGGATTCATTTGTGACATATTTTCTATTCCACATATAAACGATATCATATGATATCTTTCTCTTTCTGACTTAGTGTGATAATCTCTGGTTGCATCCATATTGCTGCAAATTGCATGATTTTGTTCTTTTTAATGGCTGAGTAGTATTCCATTGTTTATATGTACCACATCTTAATCCATTCATCTGTTGATGGACATTTAGGTTGTTTCATTGTCTTGGCTATTGTGAATAGTGGTGCTGCGAACATAGGTGTGCCTATATCTTTTTGAATTACAATTTGTCCATATATATGCAGAGGAGTGGGATTTCTGAATTATATGGTAGTTCTGTTTTTAGTTTTCTGAGGTACCTCAATACTGTTTTCCATAGTGGTTGTAACTAACTTACATTCCCATCAATAATGTAGGAAGGATCGCTTTTCTCCACACCCTCTCCAGCATTTGTTTTTTGTAGACCTAATGAATAATGATGGCCATTCTGACTGGCCACTGACTGATATAAGGTGATACCTCATGCTAGTTTTGATTTGCATTTCTCTAATAGTGAGGTTGATCATTTTTTTCATGTGCCTACTGGCCATCTGTATGTCTTTGAAAAAATGTCTATTTAGGTCTTCTGCCCATTTTTTGATTGGGTTGTTCGTTTTCTTTTGTTTGTTCGGTTTTTGTTTTCTTTTTATGGCTGCACCTGCAGGATACGGGAGTTCCTGGGCTGGGGTCGAGTCGGAGCTGTAGCTGCAGGCCTATGCTACAGCCACAGCAATGCCAGATTCAAGCCACATCTGCAACCCACAACGCAGCTTGCAGCAACACCGGATCCTTAACCTACTGAGGGAGGCCAGGGATCAAACTCAGATCCACACAGACACTATGTTGGACTCTTAACCTGCTGAACCACAACAGGAACTCCAAATTGTTTGTTTTTTTGTTGTTGAGTTGTATAAGTTGTTTGTATATTTTGGAGATTAAGCCCTTGTCAGTTGCATCTTTGTAAATATTTTCTACCAATCTGTAGGATATCTTTTTTTTTTTTTTTTATGGGTTCCTTTTTTGTGCAAAACCTTATAAATTTGATTAGGTCCCATTTGTTTTTGTTTTTATTTCTTTTGTCTTGGAAGACCTAATAAAATATTTGTAAGATTTATATCAGAATGTTTATGTCAGAGAAGACTGACAGAGAAGAACTCTCTTCTAGGAGTTTTATGGTATCATGTCTTGGTTTAAGTCTTTAAGCTGTTTTTAGTTTATTTTTGATGGTGTGAGGGTGGTTTTTTTTTTTTTGTTTGTTTGTTTTTGTTTGTTTTTTTGCCACGTTTGGGGTGTGTGGAAGTTCTTGGGCCAGGGATCTGAACTGCTGCAGTGACAACCCCAGATCCTTAAGCTGTTGCTTCGTAGAGAAACTCCCCAGTGTGTATTCTAATTTCATTGATTTACATGCAGTTGTCTAGTTTTCGCAGTAGCACTTGCAGAAGAAACTTTTTCCCATTTTCTCGCTTCCTTTGTCAGAGATTAATTGACTCTAGGTGTGTGGGTTTATTTCTGGGCTCTCTGTTCTGTTCCATTGGTCATGTCTGTTTTTGTACCCAGTACTACACTGTTTCGATTACTCTAGCTTTGTGGTATTCTCAGAAGCCTGGGGGGAAAAAAAAAAGTCTGGGAGAGTTATGCCTCCTGCTTTGTTTTTTCCCCCCTCAGGACTGCTTTGGCAATTCTGGGTCTTTTATGGTTCCACAGAATTCTTTGATTTATTTGTTCTAGTCATGGGCAATTTGATAGGGATCCCATTAAATCTGTAGATAGCTTTGGGTAGTATGGCCTTTTTAGTAACATTAATTCTTCCAATCCGGAGCATAGGATATTTTTCCATTTCTTTTAATCCTCTTTAATTTCCTTGATTAATGATTTATAGTTCTCAGTGTATAAGTCTTTCACCTTCTTGGTCAGGTTTATACCTCGTTACTTAATTTGGGGGTATGATTTTAAAAGATATTGTTATTTTGTATTCCTTTTCTAGTATTTCATTGTTAATATAGAGAAATGCAACTGATTTCTGAATGTTAATCTTGTATCCTGCTGCTTTGCTAAATGTGTTGAATGTGTTGATCAGTTCAAATAGTTTTTGTGTGGTGTCTTCAGGGTTTTCTATATATAGTAACATGTCATCTGCATATAGTGACAGTTTTACCTCTTCTCTTGCAATTTGGGTACCGTTTATTTCTTTTGTTTAATTGCTGTGACTAGAACTTCTAATCCTATGTTGAATAATAGTGGTGAGAGTGGGCATCCTTGTCTTGTTTTAGACTTTAGCGGGAAGACTTTCAGCTTTTCTCCTTTGAGTATGATGTTGGCTGCGAGTTTGTCATAAATGCTTTTTATTATGTTGAGATGTATTCCCTCTGTACCACACTGGTAAGAGTTTAACATGGATGGATGATGAATTTTGTCAGATGCCTTTTCTGCATCTATTGAGATGATCATGTGGTTTTTGACTTCTTTTTTTTAATGTGGTGAATTACATTGATTGATTTGTGTATCTTGAACCATCCTTGTGAATTTGGGATGAATCCCACTTGGTTGTGATGTATGTTTTTTTTTTTTTTTTTGTCTTTTTAGGGCTGCAGCTTTGGCTTATGGAAGATTCCCAGGCTAGGGGTGGAATCAGAGCTGCAGCTGCCAGCCCACACCACAGCCATAGCAACGCCAGATCTGAGCCGCATCTATGATCTACCCCATAGCTCATGGTAATGCCAGATCCTTAACCTACTGAGCAAGGCTGGGGATCGAACCTGCATCCTCATGAATACTGGTCAGGTTAGTTACCACTGTGCCCCAACAAGAACTCCAAAAAAACCCCGTGCATTCTTATATGTTACTTTTGGAGGTATAAACTGGTAGGGTCTCTATAAAGAGCATTTTCACAATACCTAGAAATGTCACATGTGCATGTTCTTTGACCTAGTAAATCTACTTCTAGGAAATTATCCTACTCATATACTCAAAAATTAGGGAGTTCCTCTTGTGGCTCAGGGGAAATGAACCCAGCTGGTATCCATGAGGATGTTGGTTCGATTCCTGGCTCTACTCAGTGGGTTAAGGATCCAGTGTTGCTATGAGCTGTGGTGCAGGTTGCAAATGCAGCCTGGATCCTGTGTTGCCATGTCTGTGGCTGTGGAGTAGGCTAGCGGCTATAGCTCCAATTTGACCCCTAGCCTGGGAACTTCCATGTGCTGCAGGTGCAGGCCTAAAAAGCAAAAAAAAAGAAAAAGAAAAATGGGAAAAGGTGTGTTTATATAAGATTATACATTGGTCACTGTTTGTAATTACAAAACATTTATTCCTGTTTCAAAATATGTATATCCTTCAAATCGAGCTAAATTCTGCTAAAATGCAAAACAACTGATCCCTTGAGAAACAAAATGAATAGAAATGTATTTGCCTCTCTCATTACCCCAACAGTTAATAAGACTTCCTACTGTTAGCTAAAGATGGGTACATGGCTTAGCCTTTACCAGCAGCAGCTTCAACCATTTGTGATGCGAGTAAGAGTAAGAATGTGGGAATAATTAGATTATGCTGTTTAGAGTTCCTGTCGTGGCTCAGTGGTTAACGAATCCAACTAGGAACCATGAGGTTGCGGGTTCGATCTCTGGCATCACTCAGTGGGTTAAGGATCCGGCGTTGCCATGAGCTGTGGTGTAGGTTGCAGACGTGGCTCAGATTCCGCATTGCTGTGGCTATGGTGTCAGCTAGCGGTTTCAGCTCCATTAGACCCCTAGCCTGGGAACCTCCATATGCCGTGAGCGCGGCCCTAAAATGACAAAAGACAAAAAAAAAAGATTATGCTGTTTATTTGGGAGATGGCTATATCTGATGCCCCAGTTGTCAATACACTGGTCAGTTTTCAAGATCTCCAACTATGATAGGTACAACTATGAAGAAAAATATTATGAATGCACGGGCTGTTAACAGCTACATTGTAGATTTGATCATCTCCAAAAGCATTGTTCCAGGTGGGCCTAATTTAGCACCAATTAGTAGACTTAGGGCGGTACCCACTGTTCCAGCCCAAGCACCAAATATTAAGTACAAGGTACTGATATCTTTATGATTAGTTGAGAGTAATCACTGGTTTATGAACATAGGTAAAGTGGCTGAGCAAGCATTGGACTATAAATCTAAAGACAGGTTAAATCCCCTTTTTGCCAAGTCCTGTGGTGAATTTCACATAATGAAGTTCAGATTCAAAGAAGCAGCTTCAATTCTGTGGGGATTTCTCCCACTCTCCCCCACCCTCCTTTTTTTCTTAATAGTGGGAGAAGTAGATTGAAGCCAGTTGACTCTCGGATATTTACCTGTTAAATAAAATTTCATGGAAATGTGATCCTACCAATTTAGTGAGGATTTAGTTTTGCATTCAGTTGATATAAGATAGCCTTGCAATCCTTATTAAACAGGATTGTTGTTGTATTTCTATATTATTAGTTGAGGGAAATACAGTTAAGTGATACAGAATATGTTAAGTTGTATGTGGAAATATAAATTACGTAATGCTGTGATAGCTGTTAATGTAGGTAAAATAATGTTATTTGTTATTTCTTGAATAATTACTCGTGTACAAACCCTGATAGTGGATGAAGGCCTCCTATTGATAATAAAGTGGCAAGAATAAGAGTTGTGATGATGAGTATTTTATTTCATGTGCGTGATAGTGATAATGTGATGGTAAGTGAGCTGTGAATAAATAATATAGTAAGTGTTATATAAGTTAGTAAATTGAGTATTATTATACTTGGGTTATGTAATAGACATTATTCATCCTATGTGGGCAATTGCTGAATAAGCTAAAATTTTTCATAATTGGGTTTGGTTTAGTCTGTTTTATCCTCCAATTATAGCTGATAGTGTAGATATAAGTAGCAGTAATTGAGTTTAATAGATGGTGAAATTTGATATAGTACTGATAGGTGTGCAAGTTTTTGTCATATTTATAGAATTAAACTTATTGTGTGACTCCAGGCAATCAGAAATGGAATGGAGAGAGTACTAGTTTTGTGGTTAGGGCTATTGTTAGGATTGTTGATGCTGTTAGAGTAAAGATTTTTATAATAGTTCATTGGCCAGAATGTAACAGATTAATGATGACAGCTATTATTAGTAATATTAATGTAGTAGCCTGTGTTAAGAAATATTTAGTGGATGCTTCTATGGCTCCTGGGTTAAAGGTTTTTTTAATTAGGATGGGAATAATAGCTAGTATATTTACTTCAAATCTGATTCAGATAAGTAGTCATTGTAAGCTAGTTATTACAATTATGGTTCCCAAAACTATAGGTTGTTAGGATAATGATAGAGATAATATGATTTATTAGTACAAGAAATGTATAAACCAACATTTTTGAGATGTGGGCCTGATAGCTTATTTAGCTGACCTTACTGTAGAATGTAGTATAATATGGTAGCATGAAGAATTTTGAATTTAAGAGTAGGTTCAATTCCTGTAATTCTAGAAATAAGAGGATTTACACCTCCAGTATTTACTCTATCAAAGTAACTCTTTGATCAGACATATTTCTTATGTTTGTGGGGGAATAATGCTTGATGTTATGATAGGGAGATGTGTCATACATACAGGGCTGACAGGAAATATTTTCAGAATAGATGTATGAGTTGATTATATCAGAATCATAGATAGGGTGCTTAAATTCATAAAAAGGAGACTGTTATTAAGAGTGGGGGGTTTTGGCCATGCCCATGGAATGTAGAAGTTCCTGGGCCAGCAGTGAACCCAAGCCACAGCAGCGACCAGAGCCACTGCAGGGACAATGCCAGGTCCTTAAGACTCACTGCACCACAAGGGAACTCCTAATAAGAATGTTAAGATAAAAAAGTTGGTTGGGTTGCGTTCTGGTTTATGAGGGTCGCGAAATGCTCCTAGGAATAGCATTGTTGTGGAAATATTTATTATGATGATATTGGCATATTCTGCTACGAAAAATAAGGGAAAGGGCCTGCTGCATATTCTGCATTGAAGCCTGATACAGGTTCTGATTCTCCTGTTAGGTTGGAAAAGGGTTAGTTGGTTTCTGCTAGGGTAGAAATAAATCATATTCTAGGGAATTCCTGTTGTGGCTCAGCGGTAACAAACCCATGAGGATGCAGTTTCCATCCCTGTCTTCACTCATTGGGTTTAGGATTTGGTGTTGCCGTGAACTGTGGTGTAGTTTGCAGATGCGGCTTGGATCCTGTGTTGCTGTGGCAGTGGCATAGGCTGACAGCTTCAGCTCTGATTCAACCCCTACCTAACCTAGGAACTTCCATATGCTGCATGTGTAGCTTTTGAAAAAAAAGAGAGAGAAAGAGAAATAAATCATATTCTAGGGTAAAAATTATTCAAAGATATTCATATGTTGTAGTGAGAGTTGAAGGGTAAATGACCCATTTATTAGAAGAACTGATAAGAGAGTAATTGCTAATGTTAGTTTATATGAAACTGTGCTACTGCTTTTAGGGCCCCAATTCATGTGTATTTAGAGGTCTGGGCTCATCTGAATCTTATAAAGAGGAGGTAAGATGTAGGCAGGGGAATTAATATAGCTAAGGCTAGGGTTAGGGCTAGAATAGGAGTGATAATAAATATGGAGAGAGAGATGTAGCTGGTAGTAGTAGTTCTTTAATGAACAATTTGTGTCAGCAGTAAGTTGTAATAGGCCATATGGTCCAGCCATGTTTGGTCCTTTTCGGAGTTGTGTATAATCTAGTACCTTTCATCCAATTAGTATGAGAAATGCTAGAGCCAGAAGAATTGGGACAATGAGTATTAGGATATTAATTATAAACATTTTGTTAGAGAGAGGAGTTGAACCTATGATAAGAAAGGTTTAAGTTTTATTCAGTTATGGATCTGCCGCTCCAGTAAACTCTCTTCTTGGGTAGGGTGTTAATGAATGAGTTAAATTAGGATTATATCATTAATTAATTTTAAGGTGCTTTTGTGAAGTAAGCCTTACTTCTCTTGTCCTTTTGTTCCTATAGAAATATATAATAGATAGAAACTAACCTGGAATACTCTAGTCTGATCTCAGATCATGTAAGACTTTAATCATTGAACAAGCCAACCTTTTTTTTTTTTGGTCTTTTGTCATTTTAGGGCCACACTGGCAGCATGTGGAGGTTCCCAGGCTAGGGGTCTAATCGGAGCTGTAGCTGCTGGCCTGTGCCACAGCCACAGCAATGCGGGATCCAAGCCGAATCTGCAATCTACACCACAGCTCACGGCAATGCCGGATCCTTAACCCACTGAGCAAGGCCAGGGATCGAACCTGCAACCTCATGGTTCCTAGTCAGATTCGTTAACCACTGAGCCACGACGGGAACTCCAAACCAACCTTTAATAAGTGGTTACACCATTGGGATGTCTCGATCCAACACTGAAGTGTAAATGCAATTGTCAATATGAACTCTGGAATAGGATTACACTGTCATCGTTAGGGTAACTTGTTTCATTGATCAATTTTTGGGATCAGTGAGTGATAAACTATTTCAACTAGTTGATCTAGCTTTTAATCACTCAGAGGCTTTTTTTTTTTTTAGTTCTCCAAGTTCACCCCAACCAAAATTATTAGCCCATATAAAAGTTTTGTTATCTCTTGGTGGTTTGGTTCATTTTTTAAAGTTAATTAAAACTCAATAGGTCTTCTTTTTTTACTTTGTTTTTCCCACCTCTTCATGGGAAAGTCAATTTCAGTGATTTAAAGTAAGAGACAGTAGGAGTTCCCGTTGTGGTGAAGTGGAAATGAATCCGACTAGTATCCATGAGGATGCGGATTCGATCCCTGGCCTCACTCAGTGGGTCAGGGATCTGGCATTGCCACAAACCATGGTGTAGATTGCAGACGTGGCTTGGATCTGGTGTTGCTGTGGCTGTGGTGTAGGCTGTAGCTCTGATTAGACTCATAGCCTGGGAACTTCCGTGTCCCAAATAGGTAGGTAGGTAGGCAGGCAGGTAGGTAGGTAGGTAGGTAGGTAGATAGATAGATAGATAGATGGATAGATAGATAGATAGATGATAGATAAAAGTAAGAGACAGTAAAACATTCCTGTGGCCATTCATACAAATCCTTATTTAGAGAACAAATGATTATGCTACCTTTGCATGGTCAGGATACCACAGCTATTTAACAGATGTCACTGGGCAAGCAGTGCCTCTAATACTTGCTATGCTAGAGATGTTTTTGGTAAGCAGGTGGGGTTTGTGTTTGCCGAATTCCTTTTACTTTTTTTAATCTTAATTAGCTTCCTACCTGTGTTGGGTTAATTATATATTTGATAAATAATATTAACTTGGTTTGCTGTTTCACAACCAGTATATTACCAGTTACTGATATATGCTTATGCAAGGAGATGTTTTTTGTTACTCATGTTAAAATTATTATTATTATTATTATTATTATTATTATTATTATTTGTCTTTTGTAGTTTTAGGGCCACACCTGCAGCATGTGGAGGTTCCCAGGCTAGGGGTCTAATCGGAGCCTCAGCTGCTGGCCTACTCACAGCCATAGCAATGCGGGATCCGAGCTGCGTCTGCACCCTACACCACAGCTCACGGCAACGCTGGATCCTTAACCTACTGAGCGAGGCCAGGGATCAAACCCGTAGCCTCGTGGTTCTTAGTCGGATTCATTTCTGCTGAGCCACAACGGGAACTCCTCATGTTAACATTATTGCTTCTATTAATTAATAGAGTAACCCAGTTTTAAAATAGGAATTGATTTGTTGTTGGTGTTAAGATAAATGTGTTGTTGAGCTTGAATGCTTTGTTAATTGGTAGCTGCTTTTAAGCCAGCTATGGTGTTGTTTATTTTTGCCTCTCTTAATAAGGTTGTACCCTGCTTCTAAAGAGCTGTACCTGGGAATTCCCATTGTGTGTGGTGCATCAGAAACGAATCCAGCTACTATCCATGAGGATGTAGGTTCAATCCCTGGCCTCACTCAGTGGGTTAAGGATCTGGCATCTGGCATTGCCGTGAACTGTGGTGTAGGTCATGGATGTGGTTTGGATCCCACGTTTCTATGGCTGTGGCGAGGCTGCCAGATGTAGTTCCAATTGGACCCCTAGCCTGGGAACTTCCATATGCCATGGGTGTGGTCTTAAAAAGCTAAAAATAAAAAGCAGTACCTTTTTAGATTAATGTTTAAAACTACATAATTATGATTTGGGGGGGTATGTTTTATTCCTTTTTCAACTACACCCATAGCATCTGGAAGTTCCTGGGCCACAGATCAAATCCGAGCCACATCTTTGACCTCACCACAGCTGCAGCAACACTGAATCTTTAACCCACTGCATCTGGCTGGGGATCAAACTGGCAACTCCACGGAGACAAGCCCAACCATTAACCCACTGCACCACAGCAGAACCTTGGGGGCGGGGGAAGAGGGGGATTGGTAATTTTTAAAGTTGAACTAAGATTGTTCTTTCCTGGACAGGAAGTTCTCACCAGGCTCATTAGGCTTGGGTCTACTTACAAATCTATTAGCACTATTTTGCTACGTAAATGAATATTCTAATAAATTGTTTATAAGTAGTTTGTCTGGTTTCTAGGTATTTAGCTTAAGTTTTCTGTATTAAATATTTGTTAGTTAAAGCATTATGCAAAAAGTGGAAGGAATAAGCTTTGCTTTTTATCACTTTTAATGCTTCTTCCTTTATTCCCTTATGGTACTTCCTCTATAGCACCAACAATTGTTAATCTCTTATAAGTTCAAATATTGGGTGAATGATTGATTTAATTTGCTGATGGTAGTTGAATTTGTTAGAGGTTTGGGCTAGATTTAGCTCAAAGTATGCATAAATTATGAAATCTCCTGGGTATAAACTTGGTGCTTCTGTTTAAGCTGTACTTTGATTTATCTAAGCACACTTTCCAGTATGCTTACCTTGCTAAAAACAAAACAAAACAAAAACTCTCATGTATTTAGTACTTGCTGATAGGTTGTAAGGGGCAGGCTATATAATACTTGAGGAGGGTGATGGGTGGTGTGTGCCTGCTTCATTACCAGATTCAACTTAAGCAGTCTATTCTCAATTTCCTGCTAAATTCTCCTTTAGTTTTTAATTTCATAAAATTTTTCATGTGGTAAGAAATACATTCTTGGCAGTTCCTATTATGGCTTAGTGGGTTAAGAACCTGACTAGTACCCATGAGGATGCAGGTTCCATCCCTTAACTGTTCAGTGAGTTAAGGATCTTGCATTGCTACGAGCTGCAGTGTGGGTTGCAAATGTGGCTCGGACCCTGTGTTGCTGTGGCTGTGGTGTAGGCTGGCAGCTACAGCGCCAATTCAACCTCTAGCCTGGGAACTTCCATATGCTGCAGGTGTGACCCTAAAAAAGTGAAAGAAAAAGAAAAAGAAATACATTCTTGATGTAGAAAATGTGAACCATTTCTTCCCATCCCATAAGTTTTACCATAACCTAATGTTTTTATATGTAATAATTACGCTTACTATTGCTCCTTTTTAGGGGTTGCTGAAGATGGTGGTATATAGACTGGATTAGCAAGTGTTGGTGAAGTTTATCAGGGTTTATCAATTATAGAACAGGCTACTCTAGAGGGGTGTGAAGCACCACCAAGTCCTTTGAGTTTTAAGCCATTGATAGTAGTTCTCTGGCAAATAATTTTGTTATTATTAATTATTTAGGTTTAGGGCTAAGTATAATCCCAGTTCTAGGATGGGGGAGTCTTAGCTATTGTGTGATCAGGAATTATTAAAGTCACTTTTATAGTTTCTTTATTTTAGCTGTGGATTTTTACAGCTTGGCTAAAACTTTTTGATTACTATATGGGTTAATTGTATGACCACAGTAACTGGCACAAAAGTTACTGTAACCCTAGATAATAGAACTTGGTCAAACTTTCATTTGTGGCTTAATTTATATCACTGCTGTTTCCTGTGGGGGTGTGGTTAAGCATGGCATTATGAGCTACTGTTTCAGTTTGCTTGTTACCTGCCCTTTTTAATCCTTCGAGATATAGAGGGCATTCTCAGTGGAGTGCGTGTGCTTGTACGTGTAATTTTGTTAAAAATTAATAGAAAGGCTGGGACTGGAGTTCCCATTGTGGCTCATCGGAAATGAATCTGACTAGCATCCATGAGGATGCCGGTTGCATCCCTGGCCTTGCTCAGTGGGTTAAGGATCTGGCATTGCTGTGAGCTGTGGTGTAGGCTGTAGATGCAGCTCGGATCCAGCATTGCTGTGACTGTGGTGTGGGCCTGTAGCTACAGCTCCATTTTACCCCTGGCCTGGGAACCTCCATATACCATGGGTGTGGCCCTAAAAAGACAAAAAAAAAGTTTTTAAGTAAAATACCTAGGAATAAACCTATCTGAGGAGGCAACAGACCTGTATTCCAGAAACTCTTAAGATGCTGATGAAAGAAAGAAAAGATGGCACAAACAAATGGAAAGATATACTATGTTCTTGGATTAGAAGAATCATTATTGTCAAAATGACTGTACTTCCCCAGGCAATCTGCAGATTCAGTGCAATCCCTATCAAAATACCAATGACGTTTTTCACAGAACTAGAACAAAAACATTTTAAATTTGTATGGAAACACAAAAGACCTTGAATAGCCAAAGCAATCTTGTTTTTTGTTTTTGTTTTGTTTTGTTTTTGTCTTTTTGCCTTTTGTAGAGCCGCACTCGCAGCATATGAAGGTTCCCAGGCTAGGGGTCTAATCGGAGCTGTGGCCGCCAGCCTACGCCACAGTCACAGCCACAGCCACACGGGATACGAGCCGTGTCTGCAACCTACACCACAGCTCATGGCAACACTGTATCCTTAACCCACCGAGTGAGGCCAGGGATTGAACCTGCAACCTCATGGTTCCTAGTCAGATTCGTTAACCACTGAGCCACAATGGGAACTCCTGCCAAAGCAATCTTGAAAAAAATAAAATGAATCTGAAGGAAAAGGGCTCCCTGACTTCAGACTGTACTACAAAGCTGCAGTTATCAAAACAGTGTAGTATGGGCACAAACACAGAAGTATAGGTCAGTGGAGCAGGAGAGAAGGCCCAGAAAAAAAAATACACTTATGGTCAGTTAATCTGTGACAATAGAGGTCAAAATATACAGTGGAGAAAGATAGTCTCTTCAGTAGGTAGTGCTGGGAAAACTGGACAGCTTCATAAAGAATTTTCGAGGAGTTCCCTTCGTGGCTCAGTGGTTAACGAATCCGACTAAGAACCATGAGGTTGTGGGTTCAATCCCTGGCCTTGCTCAGTGGGTTAAAGATCCGGCGTTGCCGCGAGCTGTGGTGAAGGTTGCAGACGCGGCTCGGATCCCGCGTTGCTGTGGCTGTGGTGAAGGCTGGCAGCTACAGCTCCTGTTAGACCCCTAGCCTGGGAACCTCCATATGCCACGGGTGCGGCTCTACATAAAAAGACAAAAAAAAAAAAAAAAAAGGAGTTTTTGAAATTAGAACATCCTCTCATGCCATACACAAAAATAAACTCAAACTGGATTAAAGACCTAAGTGTTAGGTCAATACTATAAAACTCCTAGAGGAAAACTCTCTGACATAAATCAATATCTTTTTGAATCCATCTCCTAGAGTAATAAAAAAAATGGAATCTAATTAAACTTAAGAGCTTTTACATAGCAAATTATAAACAAAACAAAGACAGGAGAGAGGCGGCAAGATGGCGGAGGAGTAAGAGATCGCACTCTCCCTCTCCCACAAATACATCAAAAAACGCATCTAAATATAAAACAAGTTGGACAAATCATCATCTGAATGCTGATCAATTTAAACCTCCAAAAACTGCAAGAAACCCCTGAAATAACTGGGTAGAACAAGTGAAGAAAAAAAAAAAAAAAGGTGAGAGAGAAAGGCAATTAGGACCGTAACCAGCACTCCAGGGAGGGA
>PVHT021183518.1:21417913-21448580 GCA_004024745.2 Catagonus wagneri | reverse complement strand
AAAAAAAAAAAAAAAAAAAAAAAACAAAGACAGCCCACAGAATGGGAGAAGATAGTTGCAAGCAATACAACTGACATGGGCTCAATCTCCAAAATATACAAACAACTCATATAGCTCAATGTTAAAAAAAATAATAACCCAATCAAAAAATGAGCATAAGATCTAAATAGACCTATCTCCAAAGAAGACACAAAGATGGCCCCAAAAGGCAAGTGAACAGATGCTCAACGTCACCAGCTATTAGAGAAGTACAAATCAAAACTACAATGAGGTATCATCTCTCAGTGGTCAGAATGGCCATCATCAAAAAGTCTACAAATAGTTAATTCAATAGAGGGAGTGGAGGGTAAAGGAACCCTCCAACACTGTTGGTGGCAGTGTAAATTGTTATAGCCACTAAGGAGAATGGTATGGAAATTCCTTGAAAAGCTAAAATAGAACTTCATATGATTGTGCAATCCTACTTTGAGACATTTACTCAGAGAAAACCATAATTTGAAAAGATACGTGCACCCCATTGTTCATTGCAATATTATTTACAATAGCCAAGACCTATTGTCCATTGACAGATGAATGGATAAATATATGGTATATTTATACAATGGAATATTACTTGGCCATAAAAAAGAGTGAAATAATGCCATTTGTATCAACATGGATGCATCTAGAGATTATCTTACTAAGTGAGGTAAGCCAGAGAAAACAAAGTTCATATCACTTATATGTGAAATCTAAAAAAAAAAAAAAGGATTCCCATTGTGGCTCAGCAGTAACAAACCCAGCTAGTATCTATGAGGACTCGGGTTCAATCCCTGGCCCTGCTTAGTGGGCTAAGGATCTGGCGTTGCTGTGAGCTGTGATGTGGGTTACAGACATGGCTTGGATCCAGGGTGTTTGTGGCTGTGGCATAGGCTGGCAGCTGCAGCTCCAAATGGGACCTGTAGCCTGAGAACTTCCACATGCCACATGTGCCAAAAAGCCAAAAAGCCAAAAAAAAAAAAACAAAACCTACAAATGAACTTACGTACAAAATAGAGATAGACCCACAGTAAAATAAACCAGAGGGGGAAGGGAGGGAGTTGGATAAATAAGGAGTTTGGATGTTAACAGATACATACTACTTTATATAAAATAGACAACCAACACAGTTGCATTATAAGGCACAAGGAACTATACTCAATATTTTGTAATAATCTAGATAGGAAGAGAATCTGAAAAAATATGTATACGTATGTATAACTGAATCACTTTACACCTGAAATTGACACAGCATCGTAAGTGAACTACAACTTGAAAAAAGAAAATATGAAATTAAAAAGAACTGGTGAGTAAGCTGTGGGCTATAGTGGTTATTCAGATTTACATTGTTTTTTGATAACCATATTATTGGTATTAATGTAACTGTAATGATAATTTTTAACATTGGAGAAGGTGGAGATTTTATGCACAGTAGGCATCGTATGTATTTGATACTGTCACTAATAGGGATAACCCAAGTATAGCCTTGCAAGCTGTGAATACTAGTAGAATGATAGGTATTATGCTGGGTAAAATGAAATGTGTATTTAGAATTATTGAGGTCGATGTAATGAACAGTGATAATATTATTCCTTTTAGGTATAATGGTGAGAATATCAGGTGGGATCAATAATACTATGAAGGATACTGTGAAATGTGTTTCCTAATATCCTGAGGCTTGTAGAGTGTGAAAAAAACACCTAATGTAGTTGTAGTAAAAAGATAATTCTCCTGCTTGAAAACGAATTTCTGAATTTTTAAAAGTCATGAAGAGTCAATCCCTGTATTTTCAGATCATTATTAATAGATTTTTTTTTTTTTTGGTGTATGTTTTCCTCAGTATAATTGTTTAGATGCTTTTTTGTTTTGGGGAAATTTTTTTGGCCACATCCAAGGCATGTGGAAATTCCCAGGCCAGGGATCAAACCCTAACCACAGCAGGGATCCTAGTTGCTGCAGTGACAACACAGGATCTTTCACCCACTGTGTCCCAAAAGAACTCCCAGGTGTGGTGTTTAGGTTTTTTAAAGTGTGTTGATCCCTAGGAACTTCAACATGCTGTGGGTGTGGTAATAAATAAGTAAATAGTATGTTTATGGTTTATTTCCTTGTTCTTTTTAGATGTTTATCTTTAATATACTTATGCCTCAAGATTCATAATATTTTTAAAGGTTGGCCACAGTTTCCTGGTGTTCCATGGCAGTGTTTAATGATCTCTCTGACTTTTTTCAAGCCACATTTTCTATTACTTCATTTTATGGGGCATCTCCTTGACAGATAATTCCTAAATATCCTGCCAAGCACACCTAATCATGAAGAGCAGAAATCTGTTTGTCACAGGCTAAATATTTCATTTTCTTTCCCTTGGAATTCTGTAACATTTCAGCCATATAGATAAATACAGTATGTAAATATTTGCTAGTCCGCAAGTTACTTTATTCCTTGTCATTACTGAAGGCTTTCCAGCTTGGTACACAAATGCTTATCTTAAATAAATATTCTTAATACTCCCTATAATTTTTGTTTGCTCTTTAGTTTCTTAATAATGCTAGTATGTTTTTATCAAGATTATTTTATATGTATTTTTCTAAGCCATAAATTTTTTATTTTGGTGTTTTTCCTCTCTCATTGATGTTTTTATTTAATTATTTAATTATAGGGACTTGTAGCTTGGTCAAAATAGCAATAATGATCCATAAAATTTACCAAAGGTAGTTTCTAGAGGAAAGTGTTGCCTTGTTTTACTTTCCGTCATTTTATTGTATAATCCAGACCCTGATAACCTTTTTCCTGACCATTAGTTTCTGCCTTCTTTAGGAGCTTGCTGTGTTCTCTTCCTGTTCCAGTCCCTCCTGCATAGTTCTGTCAATATTATCTTTTTAAAAATACAGATTTGATTGTGCTACTGTCTTGCTCTGGGACCTTCTGTCTCTTCCTCTTGGATATAGAATAATATGAACCGCTAATGTTTATTGATCACAGTGCTGAGTGTTTTATAGCCATCAATTCATTTAATTTTGACAAGAATCATTTAAAGCTAGTAGTCCTGTTATTCCCGATTTATAGACAAAGAACTGAGCATAGAGAGGTTAAGCAGCTTATTTAAGGTGCTATAGTTAGTAGGTTGCAAAGCTTGAACTCATCTCTGTTGATTCCAGGTTGCTCTTTTTGTGTGGCCCTTGTTGAGCTCCTGTGTGCATTTTTTGACCTCTTTCTACCCCACCACCACTTCATTCTTCAATCATAAGGGTCCACTCATTCACATCCTCTCCTTTACCTTGTGCTTTCTCAATGATGATGCTTTCACTTTCACTTTCTGCCTATGGAAACCTTGCTTCTCTTTGTAATTCTGTTCAAATATCACTGTTATTTATTTTTTATTCTCTAAAAGATTTTTATTACCTCTTCTAGAACTTTATTTTTCATTTTTGGCATTTCCGTTATCATGTTTTATATTTGTTTTATTTCTCTTTCTACTGGATTGTAAGCCCTTGCAAGGCAAGGACTGACGACTGTCTTCCCTTTACAAACCATAGGGCCAATGCCTTACATTTAGAAGATGTGAAAAAAAAAAGGTGAATGTTTAAAATGAGTTCTATTCTCACAATTTTGTGTGTGTCTGTGTGTGTGTGTGTGTGTGTGTGTGTGTGTTTTTAGGGCCACACCTGTAGCATATGGAAGTTCCCAGGCTAAGGGTTGAATCAAAGCTGCAGCTGCCGGCCTACACCACAACTACAGCAATGTGGGATCTGAGCTGCCTCTGGGACCTACACCACAGCTCATGGCAATCCTGAGCGAGGTCAGGGATCGAACCTGTGTCCTCATGGATACTAGTGAGGTTCGTCACTGCTGAGCCACGATGGGAACTCCTCATACAAGTATTTTGTTAAAGATTTTATAGGGATGAAATGTGAAAACCTTTTTTAGTAATCCTTAAGAATTGCTGCAACTAAGTTATAGGGATGTTTTACTCCCCATTAGATGATTTCTGATTTAATAATAACTAAATGCAGTTTAATAAACTTTAAGTTAAAATTTTATGAAAGTTATTTTTGATTCTGTTTTACTCTTTACAGTGGAAAATTCTTATGCTGTTAGATATGTTTAAAGCATATGAAATTTTATACATATTAGTAACTCAAGTAATTGAATTTTTATTATAAAAATTCTGAATATTTCTGCACTTTTATTTACTCAGGTTTTTAAAAATACAAATCAACTTTTAAATTTCTAATAAAGTCATTTCCATTTCTTAAAAGTTTAATTTTTCCAAAAAATTGAATCCTTTTTAGAGATATATATATAAGAACTTTTAATGGGAAAATTAAGGTTATAAAATAAGATGAAGCTTATTTGGTATGTACACCTAAAACATATGCCATAAGATCCTAGAACATATGCCAGAAGATCCTAGACTGATGCTTACAAATTTGGCTTGTCCTTTTTCATTGGACAAAGTAAACAAGAAAACATAGTTAGTTACATGATCAGTTGTTCATATTATAAAACCAACCTGAGAAACTTGTTTTATGGGTCATCACAAAGAAGAGCTACCATATGAAATAGGTGACCTACCCTTAGCCAATATCCCTGCAAAAGTGCATATAAAGTGATGTTATCAGGCCCTTCAGTGCAGGGCAGTGACATACTGTATAGTTCATTAAAGGATATCCTATGAGCAAGAAAAATAAGTCAGTGAGAATATACAGTTTTGAGATCAGCTATAGAAATTTGAAATATACGGAGCAGCATTTCCCAAGGCACTTATAGTTTAGAATATGGTCTTGTTTTTTTTTAGTTGATTTAAAAATTAAACACTTATTTTGTCCTTTTTTTTTTTGTCTTTTTGCCTGATCTAGGGCCACACCCGCGGCATATGGAGGTTCCCAGGCTAGGGGTCTAACAGGAGCTGTAGCTCCCGGCCTTCGCCACAGCCACAGCAATGCAGGATCCGAGCCGCGTCTGCAACCTACACCACAGCTCGCGGCAACGCCGGATCCTTAACCCACTGAGCAAGGCCAGGGATCGAACCCGCAACCTCATGGTTCCTAGTCGGATTCGTTAACCACTGAGCCATGTTGGGAACTCCTAAACACTTATTTTGTAAGGCAAAAACTCAGCATATTCTCTCTCTCTTGCTGTTTTTTCTTTTGGTTGCCCTTGAGGCATATGGAACTTCCCAGGCCAGAGACTGAACCTGAGCCACAGCTGCGTTGTCAGATCCTTAACCGGGCCGGGAATCAAACTCAATTCACCATAGCGGGAAATCCAAGTTTTTCTCTTAACTTTGTTAACTATAAAATATTTTAGAATTCACACTGTCATATTTTAGTCCTTGGTATACTAATCCCCGAAGTATCTCAACAGTGTAGTCACTAAATGTGGAAGCCTTGAAATAATATACATATACATACAGGCATATGTGAGCAGATCT
Source organism: Catagonus wagneri (assembly GCA_004024745.2). Classification (NCBI taxonomy): domain Eukaryota; kingdom Metazoa; phylum Chordata; class Mammalia; order Artiodactyla; family Tayassuidae; genus Catagonus; species Catagonus wagneri. The sequence goes on along the minus strand of PVHT021183518.1, from coordinate 21,443,128 downwards.
GCAAGTCTGCTCCGACCAGTTTATTTAAAAAGAGAGGTACTATTTGGAGTTCCTTTTGTAGCACAGCAGAAATGAATCCATGAGGATGTGTGTTTGATTCCTGGCCTCGCTCAGTGGGTCCAGGATCTGGCCTTGCTGTGAGCTGTGGTGTAGGTTGCAGACACGGCTTGGATCCAGCGTTGCTGTGGCTGTGGTGTAGGCCAGCAGCTGTAGCTCTAACTTAACCCCTAGCCTGGGAACTTCAATATATGGCAGGTGCGACCCCCCCCAAAAAAAAAGAAGGTACTATAAAGAATCATGTATTTGTAGTTACAGAAAATAGATTAAAGAAAATATTAGATAAATGCTAGAGATTATAGATGCATTTGGCAAAAATGTTGGAATTGGTATTCTTGTGACTATGGCTTGGAAATTACTTACCTCCTACCAGTACTATTCAATTGAATTTACTGCGATGGTTTTACATCTGCACTGTGTGAAATGGTAGCCACATAGTGGCATTTGAACACATGTAATGTAGCTAGATTGAATGAGGAACTAAATGTTTAATATTATTTAATTTTAATTTACTTAAATTTAAGTGACTGCATGTGGCTGGTAGCTAACAATATGGGAAGCTCAGTTCTAGAAGAGAAGAAAGACAGCTTAACTCTCAGGCTTTGTAATAGTAATCGTAAGTTCAAGATTTTATTCTCCGTAACTGAATAAAGAAATTCTATACTTCTAAGAGACAAGTGTTTTAGGATAATCAGTGATTCTTTCTATTGCTTACTTTTATGTTTTTGAACTTGAAAATTAACCAGGGAGTTCCCTAGTGGCTCAGTGGGTTAAGGATCTGACATTGTCACTGCAGTTGTCTGAGGTTTGATCCCTAGTCCGGGAACTTGATTATGCTGCAAGTATGGACAAATTAAAAAACAAGGAAATTAACCAGTATGCTTGAGCACGTGGTTGATCTTTTTTTGATATTAATAGAATTATTAGCAAGTAGACGGTGTTTGGTTGAAAACTACATTTAAAATTGTTTCATAAGATTGAATCATTTACTTATAGAGATAGAAGGCTATGGGTATGCTAATATAGGATTGTTTTCCCCCAGTTTCCCGAGTGTGGATTCTTTGGCATGTATGACAAAATCCTTCTCTTTCGTCATGACATGAACTCAGAAAATATTTTGCAGCTGATTACCTCAGCAGATGAAATTCATGAAGGAGACCTAGTGGAAGTTGTTCTTTCAGGTAAGTAATAGCTTTATTTTGTTGCCTTTTTAAATTAAGCTCCTCAATTTTTTTAACTTTACTGTTCTGTTTCCTAGTATAAGTTAGTGTTTTTTTAAACCAGCTAAAATAAATATAACAATTATTTGCAACCATGTCACCCTGAGACAATGCTTTTGTGGATCAAAATAACTACCTACAGACTGCTTTTGGAGCTAAAATTATTTGAAGCTGGTGAACTTCCTAAAATAGAGTTTGAAAACCACACCATTAAATGCTGAAAATAATTTACGTTGCAGTGAAACTTTCAGAGAAAAAAATGATTCTATGCACTTTGACATAAATGATTATGGTCAGTGTTCTTAATCGCATCACAATTGGAAGTATAAGGTTTATGTAACTTTTTTTTTTTAAAGCTTTGGCCACAGTAGAAGACTTCCAGATTCGTCCACATACTCTGTATGTACATTCTTACAAAGCTCCTACTTTTTGTGATTACTGTGGTGAGATGCTCTGGGGATTGGTACGTCAGGGCCTAAAATGTGAAGGTATGTGTTCTAAATTTTTGTATTCCATTTGAAATAGGATTTCACATTTGCGTTCTGTAATTATCTGTGAAAGAAGCCCACTGGCTGGTGACTAGGTGGTTCTCATGGTTTAGATTTTGGAGAGATCTGGTTGTTCTGAATTAGAACTGCCAGGGGTTGGGATGTAGGTGTACATTTCTGATTAGTCAATGCAGCTTTTTCTGAAAAGGGCCAGAGAGTATACATATTTTAAGTGTTGTTGGCCATGTGATCTCTTGCAATGACTTAACTCTTGTTGTAGCATGAAAATAGCCGTAGGCAGACTGTAAACAAATGAGCGTGCTGTGCCCAGTAAAATTATTTGTGAATACTGAAATACGAATTTTATGTAATTTTCACATGTCATGGGAAGAGTTTGGTACAGTCCACAGTCTGCTCAAGTGCTTTAAGTCATTGGTACTCAAACTTTATTATGCGTCAGAATCAAAGTCTCAAGGATTGTTGAAACACATGTTGCTGGGCCCCATCCCCAGAGTTTCTGATTCAGTAGGTCTGGGGTGGAAGCCAGTAATTTAGATTTCTAACACATTCTCAGTTGCTGCCTTGGGGAGCGCACTTCCAGAACCACTACTCTAGCTAACTTAACCTTTCTAAATAAACCTTTCTTTATGTTTCCTATTCTTGGTTTGTCATCTGGGTTCTTCATTAGGATAACTATTGCTGCCAGAGAAAATAAAGAAGCACCTATTTTTTTATGTACATACTTCTAAACTTTTGTTTATTTTTTTAATTTTTTAAAATACTTTTAGGCTGTGGATTAAATTATCATAAACGATGTGCCTTCAAGATTCCAAATAACTGTAGTGGTGTAAGAAAGAGACGTCTGTCAAATGTATCCCTGCCAGGACCTGGCCTCTCAGTTCCAAGACCCCTACAGGCTGAATATGTAGCCCTTCCCACTGAAGAGGTATGTATTTTAAGATAATAGAAGGGCATTTTACTTCTTATTCTTTATGTTTAGGTTATATGACATTATTCCAAAACATAAGTTTTATGCTAAATAGTAACATTGCTACACTTAAGAAACTTAAAATGTGTTACTGCACACAGGGCTTACTAATAGTAATGAATTGCATTTTGTATGCTTTGGAATCATTTTATCACTTGGACCCCAAGATGAGTCTCTTGATCTCCACACTTTACTACAACCTAATATACAACTTTGATTATATCACTCCCCACTGGGAAACTTTTATATATTCTATGTTTCCAGCACTTTGTACTAGTCACTATTCCCTGAACATACCCATTTCCCCCGTCTTTTCCTCTTGTTAGTTTCTGTTACATGCTTTTTCTAGACCTAGCTCAATAGCTACCTTACCCTTACCTAGAAGTTATTTTTCTGAGTGCTGTAGAACTTTTCAAACTTCCCTAGTGGTGTATATAGTATTCTACCTTAATATCATAGTGTGTGTATACTAGATTGTCCTCACAGAATTTGATTTTTTTTTTTTTTTTTTTTTTGCTTTTTAAGGGCTGCACCCGTGGCATGTGAAAGTTCCCAGGCTAGAGGTTGAATTTGAGCTGCAACTGCCAGCCTATGCTACAGCCACAGCAACTTGGGATCCAAGCCGTGTCTGTGACCTACATCACACGTCACAGCAACACCAGATCCTTAACCCACTGAGCAAGGTCAGAGTTCAAACCTGCATCCTTATGGATCCTAGTTGGGTTCATTTTCACTGAGCCACAATGAGAATTCCAAGTTTATGATCTGTTTAGAGAAGACAATGCTCATGTCCTTGTTTGTGCCACCATCCTGAGCACCATACCTTGTACTTTAGTAAGTATTCAGTCATAACTGAATGAGTGTTTGAATGACCCCACTCATTCTTGAAGTATTTCAGTGAGAGATAATAGATCTGTATACCATGAGACAGTTGGAACTCAGATTTGTCAAGTGACAAGACTGAAGTTGCAGAGCAAATTAGCAAGCAGTCTTAGAAATCAACCCAGGCAGGTTGTTTTTAAATCAATAACTTTTCCTTATATATTGTACCCCTCAAAGGTAAATGTAGTAGATCGGGGAAGAGAGAAATAACTGCTTTATTCATTTGGTACTACCTAAAATGATTTCCATCCATAGATTGCAGTCTTAACATTTACTTATCCCTGTAACCCCTCTGGTCTTCTGTATGTTAATGGCAAAATCAAGTCTTTTGCTTTTTGTCTTGGCACCTTCATCATAAGATTTTGTTTACCAAAGCACCAGAATAAAAGCTTTTGAAATTCTTTCATAAAAATCCCATATTTCTATGTTGTATAGACCTATTGTGGAATTTTTAAAGTAGAAGAAGAGTTCTGTGGCATTGGGAACTGAGAACAAAGAGTTATTAAAAACACACAAAAGCTTGGGGAAAGACTGGAAATGGAAAAGTTAATACAATTTATATACAAACTGCAAAGGAAACTTGGCTGGGATTGGGGACTGTAGGATGAAAGGGTATTGTTTTGAGAACCCCACAGATGATACTGGTATGTCAGTCACACCCTGAGTATTACAAGATTAGGAAATAACAGGACAGAGCAGATGAATAAGGTATTAAGTTTTAATTCATTCATTTGTATTTTATCCCGAAGATGGAAATTCCTTAAGAAAGTAAAAGGATGGTGTTCCCGTCGTGGCTCAGTGGTTAATGAGTCTGACTAGGAACCATGAGGTTGTGGGTTTGATCCCTGGCCTTGCTCTGTGGGTTAAGGATCCGGTGTTGCCGTGAGCTGTGGTGTAGGTTGCAGACGCGGCTCAGATCCTATGTTGCTGTGGCTGTGGCGAAGGCTGGCGGCTACAGCTCCTGTTAGACCCCTAGCCTGGGAACCTCCATATGCCACAGATGTGGCCCTAGATAAGGCAGAAAGACCAAAAAAAAAAAAAAAAAAAAAAAAGAAAGTAAAAGGAGTGACATGTTTGAATTGGTTAGATTGTGCAGTGTATTTTAGAACAAGTAGAAATTTTAGAGAGGAGTGTCTCAAGGTTATATTTGTCAGTCCAAGCATGCAGTCTTGAAAAGGAAGAAGGTACAATAAGAGATGAGCTAAGAGGAAAATCAGGGGGAAGGAAGCATGGTAAAAGGATACTCTAACAGAATGGAGGAGGGCTGCATAATGTCACTCCCACTGGCTGCTTTATCAGCTTTGCAGAATCACTGTGGTGCTCTTTTTATTGAAGGTGCTCTGTACATGGAGGAAGGGTGGACCAGACTAGAGCAGGACTCCTTAGATAGCTGAAGCAAGCAAGCTTGTTTTGGGTTTTAACGTTCTTTTTGAACTTTTCTTAAATTGCTTCTTATTTTGCTTTAGAACATTTCTGGCTACGTGTTAGTAAAAAGGTGTCCAACAGAGGTTCCATTTGTGTTGTTTTTATAGGCTGACCTCCAGCAGTCTGTCCTTTCCTTTTTCCTTCTTTGCTTTCTTCAAAAAAAGCCTTGTATTTTCTTGTCCTCTCATTTCTCCTATATGCTTCTCTGTCTCTTGGTTTCTTCTGGCTTCTTTTCTTCTATTGGTTGAACATACCAATGTGGAATGACTCAACTTCTCTGAGTTACAGACATTACTAGTTGTAGAAGGTAGTTTTGGCAGTGAAAATATAGGCAGCTACAACAAAATCTGTAATTAGCATCTGTAATCTAGATGGTAGTTAGGTGTTTGGATTTTATCCTTGAGAAAATGGCCTATGTTCATTTTTGTATCCCTGATATATAGTGTAGGGCGTGGCCTGTAATAATCAGTGAATGTTGAATGAATGGAATGAGCCACATTGATCTGACCTACAATTTAAATTGATTTTTTTCCTTTGTGTACATAGAAAGGTTTATAGTTTAAAAGTCCATTTATCCCTCAGATTACACAAAAATGTTTAACCAATGCCTTCTCTTAATTTTCCTTCTTGCTCACCTGAGAGAAAAAAACTCAAATAACTGAAAAGATACTTAAAATATCAAGAAACTTAAAGTGTAATAACTAGGGGGAAAGTTGTTTTCGTTTGTATCTGCCATTATATATATCATCATAATGAATTAAACTTAGATTTTTATATATTTGCTTTAGTACTTGTTAAACTTGGAAAACCAGAACTTGTTTCTAAATATTTTCAGACATTATTTTCAGTAACTCAGCATGGGCAGCACTAATACTTTCTGAGTTTACTTAATTTTCCTGTGATTCATTTCTTGGTAAGTTCTTTGAAAGGATTAAACATGTTATAAATTCATTTTAAAGTTTGGTTTTTTTATTTGTAAAATGTCATGTGCAAATAATCATTAATCAGTGAATGTGAGGATGAAAATATCTGTTTTTTTCGTAGCATAAATAATAGCAAAAAAAATGCTACACTTTCCTCATTCAAGGGTTGGTAAGTTAAACTTCCAAAGAAAACCACTGAAATCCACATTTTTAGATTTTTGGCTTTAATTTTGAAATAAATGACTTTTGTAGTCAAGCCCAGTTCTTTATATATATATATTTTTTTGATATTGACTTACACTTATTGTAATTACTTATGTTTTAGTCGCATGTTCACCAAGAACCTAGTAAGAGAATTCCTTCTTGGAGTGGTCGCCCAATCTGGATGGAAAAGATGGTAATGTGCAGGGTAAAAGTTCCACACACGTTCGCTGTTCACTCTTATACCCGTCCTACGATATGTCAGTACTGCAAGCGGTTGCTGAAAGGCCTCTTTCGCCAAGGAATGCAGTGTAAAGGTAGGATTGGATGTTTTTCTTAATTAAAATTCAGATTTGTTTTTGTTAGCAAATATAGGTTTAAAATGTTTTTATTTCAGAAGCATTAAATAAATTGGTCCCATAATTGTTTACTGAAAAAGGAAAAAAAAATAAGCATACACGTGTTTATTGATGACTGCTATCTGTAACATGTGTACTATGTACTAGGAACTACGTTGAAGAAGAATTAAGAGTGTAAACAGCAGAACTAGAAATTGGATCTGTGAGGTATGGCTGCTTATTATTTGCCAATATAAAACAGTAAGCAAGTAAGTTAATATTTGAGCTTAAGTCATTCCTGTTCTAGAGCCAAACACTGTCCAAAATATAATACTTTACTCTTTCCATTAAGTATTCCCACACACACACATTTTCACACACACAAATATATTACAGAGGTTTTGTTGTTTTTGTTTTTAATTATGTAGCTATGAGAGCTGTATAGAGAATTGTCGTTTCAGAGAGTAATCAAACTGAAATAGGCAAAATATAGTAGAAGCCACTGGAATTATGATAGGGAATGCCAATATTTGGATTCTAACCCAGAAAACTATCATAGTATTCCAAAAACATAATGAATCAGGTTTTTAATAGAATAATGAAAAAATGTTTTCCTCTGGTTACATGTTTTTATGCTTTTTAAAGATGACTTTATCTTTCTGCCTTGTATCTTCTTATCGGTAATGCCGCACAGTCATGTTAAAGCCAAAAGAGAGAGCTTCAGTGTGTTATTAGGCACTGAGCTAAGATCAGGTGTAAGTAATCTCTCTGTAATCTCATGTACCTGTTTTTCATGTGATTATTTTAACAGTTCTTGATACCATACTTTTTATATAGAACTATTTGTAGAATTGAGTTACCCTAGTGTTATCTAGGTAAAACATTAGAGTTGAGATCTTTGCAATAACAAATCCTGTTTACAATGTTGAATCAAATACTTATATGTAAATTTAACTTATGTATATAAGAAAAGTTTTCTCTTTTTTTTGGTTGGTGCATGAAGTTCCCAAGCCAGGGATCAAGCCTGCTCCACAGCAGTGACAATGACAGATCCTTAAACTGCTAAGCCACCCACCAGGAAACTCCAAGAAAAATGTTCTTGGCAATATATGGCTACATAGGAGAATATCAAACAGAGAATAGATTGTGCATTTGCTGCCAAGTATCTAATAACCACAAGGCAGGCTTAGTTAAATGTTGAAATTTTGTTTCAACAGCTTATTTTTGAATATGAATTAATACATAAATTAATACTTTAAAGTATCATCACTAAAGTGTATTGGCAAGCAGCCACTAAGGAGTGTTTTGGGAAAGAACATTGAGAACAGATGTACAAATTCAAGCCAACAGATTATCGTAGCAAATGTAGTAAATAGTGCCATTCTGCTGAGAACAGAAACATTCTAAAACCATATGCCAAAGAAAGTATAGTATTTTATAGAGGAACTAAAGTAAATCTGTAGGTTAATGAATTTTGGAATAAAACCAATTAAGTCTGCTACTGGATTATTAGAGCTCTAAAGGAAAAATGTTTTATGCTTATATTGGTTCAGAAAGTAGCAGACTCTATTTCTCTTTCAGCTATTTTAATTATCTACCAAAAAATCATTTATTTCAGTGACCCCTGTATTTTTATAATGTGAATTAAGTGTACTTAAAAAGTAAAATAGTCATTTTCATTCACTTGTCAAGCCAAGCTAAGACCAAAAGAACAAAAAATAGTTAAAGCAGTCATGCCAGATCATTTGAGAAAATACACAGCTCTAAGAGCAGCCATTCATTCATCTGTTTGCTTTCTACTTTGTTACATTAAAAATTTAAGGCATTTCAGAGTTCCCGTTGTGGCTCAGTGGTTAACGAATCTGACTAGGAACCATGAGGTTGCAGGTTCGATCCCTGGCCTCGCTAAGTGGGTTGAGGATCCAGCGTTGCTGTGAGCTGTGGTGTAGATTGCAGACGCGGCTTGGATCCTGCGTTGCTGTGGCTGCGGCATAGGCCGGCGGCTACAGCTCCTATTAGACCCCTAGCCTGGGAACCTCCATATGCCGCAGGTGCGACCCTAGAAAAGGCAAAAAGACAAAAAAAAAAAAAAATTAAGGCATTTCAAGGCATTCTTTTCTATAGAATAAAAGAAAGCATAAACAGGAGTTCCCATCATGGCTTAGCAGTTAGCGAACCCGACTGGCATTCATGGGAACATGGATTCGATCCCTGGCCTTGTGCAGTGGGTTGAGGATACGTTGTTACTGTGAACTGTGGTGTAGGTCACAGACGTAGCTTGGATCCTGCATTTCTGCGCCTGTGGTGTAGGCTGGCAGCTGCGGCTCCGATTTGACCTCTAGCCTGGGAACCTCCATATGCTGCGGGTGCGGCCCTAAAAAGACAAAAGACCAAAACAAAAAAGAGAGAAAGCATAAACAAATGAATAAAAACATGGGTAGGAATACAGAGAAGTAAAATTCCTTTCATTAGAACCTACATACTTGTTGCATGTGGCTACAAATTTGGATATACACTTCAAAAGAAAAAGGAAACCTTGTTATTTTCATAATTTGTAAAATCTCTTGAGATAAAAAATTATTTAAGATGTACGCAAGTATTAATATCATATGATTTCCTGGGACCTCTTGTTTTAAAAGATATTGTTATATAATGTAAATTTTATCACCCACCAAGTAATTAATTCCATGGAGTTTTTTTCTTATAATTTACCCTGTGCTATTTGCCTGATACCCAGAATTTTTTTTGAATCAGAAGGGTTACCAAGTTATTCTGAGTCAGGGCTTGAAATTATTTTTACCCAGTTATTGCTGGTAGAAGTATTTTGAAGGTAATGTTAGACAGTAATTATAGCAGTATTTACTGAAGAAGTTATTAAAGCACACATTTCTCAGCCCCACTCCCAGAGCTGCTGATGTAGCAGCTTAGGGGTGGAGCCCAAAAACATGCATTTCTGACAAGACCTCAAATGATGTTGATGCTGCTGACCACAGTTTGAGAACCATTGAGTAACACAGTACTATTGAACAGCTTGATCTTTTTTTTTTTTTTTTCTGTGCTTTATCTAGGGCCGCACCCGCAGCATATGGAGGTTCCCAGGCTAGGCGATCTAACAGGAGCTGTAGCTGCTGGCCTTCGCCACAGCCACAGCAACGTGGGATCCAAGCCACTTACGCAGCGTACACCACAGCTCACGGCAACGCTGGATCCTTAACCTGCTGAGCAAGGCCAGGGATTGAACACACAACCTCATGGTTCGTAGTCGGATTCGTTAACCACTGAGCCACGACAGGAACTCCTGAACAGCTAGGTCTTGACAACACTGATCTACAGTTCAGTCAGCTCTGAGGTTCTTGCAGGCTGAAGAGAGACATTATATACTACGTGGAAAACCCAGTCCTTCCTCACAAGGTTGTGTGGGAAAGCTCTTACTAATTGCTAATAAATGACTGTAGAATCACAGTCTCTTTTCTGCATATGTACCAGGTCCTAATAATTAGGAATTGAAAGTAAGTGCCTGACATATGTTGGAAAAGAATTTAATCAGCCTGAGAAACTCTTAAGGGGGATGTGGAAAGAAGACTATGAAGTAAGGGAAGGAAACATGGAGCTGCCAGCAACATTTTGACGAAGTGTTATACCAGTAGTATAAACTTCATTTTACAGATAAAGAAACTGAGCCCTGGACAATTAAACAACTATTAAGAGGTGGTATCAGAATTTGAAACCAGATCTTAAATCTAAGATCTGAGTTGTTAATTATACTCTATTTGTGAGTAAAGAAAGTCTTTAACCATATCTGATAGTGCCTTTTTTACATAAACTAATAAGCTAAATATTTTATTTTAGATTGTAAATTCAACTGCCATAAACGCTGTGCATCAAAAGTACCAAGAGACTGCCTTGGAGAGGTTACTTTCAATGGAGGTAAAAACATTTTTCTTAATTTCTGTAAAAGATCACAGTTCTTTTGTGTATTAGTTTTATATAAGGTTATATGTGCGTATTTTATTTTGCTTACTTTGTTTCTTTGACTTTTTTCTGATTTAATAATCAAGCAAAATACGGAGATAAGTAACGGTATATTTTTATTAATTATGCCTTCTTGTCTTTGCTTTACCAACTTACAAGTCTGTACGCTAACGTGGCTACTGGTGCTGCATATCTTCATTTAACTTTAGACATAGCAGAATTTATTTTAAAACCCTGGCCGTTGTTGCAGCTGTGGCATAGGTTGTAGGTGTGGCTCAAATTCAGTCCCTGGCCCAAGAACTTCCACAAGCCGTAGATGTAGCCTTTAAAAAACAAAAACAAAAACCTGCTGTTGTCCTTAGAACTATTACATAGTTCTAATATGTTTTTTTTTGTCTTTTGTGTGTGTGTGTGTGTCTTTTCTGGGCTGCAGCCACTGCATATGGAGGTTCCCAGACAAGGCAGGATCAGAGCCGTGTCTGCAACCTACACCCCAGCTCATGGCAATGCCGGATCATTAACTCACTGAGCAATGCCAGGGATCGAACCCACAACTTCATGGTTCCTAGTCAGATTATTTCCTCTGTGCCATGATGGGAACTCCCCATAGTTCTAATATTTTTATTGATTGTTTCCTGTATGTAGGCACTGTTCTAAACTTTATGTATATTGGCATTTAAAACTAAGAACACCTTTTCGAGATTGAGATGAGGACTTAGAGATGAGTAAACTTAGGCACAAAAACATTAAATAACTTGCCTAAAAAATACAATCAATAAGTCGTAGAGTTGGGATTTGAAGCCATATGGTTTGGGCTTCTTAGGTCATAATCTTTAGAACTCATTGTATTGTCTGACTTTCTGTTTCTCCATGAAATAATCATTAGCTAATCATTTTTGTTTTTTTGCCCGTGTTTTTGTTTTTTTTCTCTTTTCAAGATGATATTAATTAGAGTGACCTTTTTTGAAAGGAAGGAGTAATAGCTCTAAACTTTCAGCATAATTTTTCCTTAACATTCACATGAGTTGTAAAAATTGAATGTTAAGTAGTTCTGTGGAAGGAAAGGCATAAGGAGTAGAAACTAAATGCCTTAATAATTTAACATTTTTTCTTTTTTTTGTTTATTTTTAAAAATTTTTTTGGCTCTTTGTCTTTTTAGGGCAGCACCCGCCAACAAGTGGAAGTTCCCAGGCTAGGAGTCTATTTGGAGCTGTTGCTGCCGGCCTACGCCACAGCCATGCTAACGCAGGATCCAGGCCACATCTGCAGCCTACAACACAGCTCATGGCAACGCCAGATCCTTAACCCACTGAGCGAGGCCAGGGATCGAACCTGCAACCTCATGGTTCCTAGTCAGATTCGTTTCCGCTGTGCCACAACGGGAACTCCAGCATTTTTTCTTAATGGCATGTTTTCTGTGGTTTCTGTCTAACACCATTGACAGCATGATTAGTTTTCTCCTTTCAGTTACTCTGAATTAATGCAGATTTTCCATGTTATTAAAGCCTTTCCTAGATATATATATACACCCATACACTTTGCACTTTTCTGTCTTTTAATAAGTGGATATGAAATATTATTTATATTTATTTTAATGTGCATTTATCTGTATATTAATGAGTTTGAGCTTCAAATTTTCACTGGTTATTTAGGGTTTTTTCCCTTATAAATTGCTGTTGTTATGTTATATATTCTACTAATTCTTTGTCAGCTTTATAGCGATATGATTTGTACACCTTACAATTCACACATTTAGTTTATTAACAGAATTTTGCAACTGTCATTACAAACTAATGTTAGAACATTTTCATCACCCTGAAAAGAACTTCATACATATTAGTAAGTCACTCCCCACCCCCTCTTCTACACACTGGCCCCTGGCAACCACCAAATCAACTTTTATTTCTATGTGCTTATCTATTTTAGACATTTCACATAAATGGAATAATGTAGTCTTTTGTGACTCATTTCTTTCATTTAGCATAATGTTTTCAAGGTTCATCCATTTTGCAACATATATCAATGTTTCATTATTTTTTAATTCACCAATAATATTCCTCTATGAATATACCATATTTTATCCATTCACCAGTCGATGGTACTTTGCATTGTATCCACTTGGGAGCTATTATAAACAATGCTGCTATGAATTTTTGAGTACAGTTGAGTACATGTGTTTTCATTTTATGCAGGTAAATAGCCAGTAGTATAATTTTTTTTTTTTTTTTTTTGTCTTTTTGCCTTTATGTGGAGCCGCACCCGTGGCATATGAAGGTTCCCAGGGTAGCGGTCTAACAGGAGCTGTAGCTGCCGGCCTTCGCCACAGCCACAGCAACGCGGGATCCGAGCCGCGTCTGCAACCTTCACCACAGCTCACGGCAGCGCCGGAATCTTAACCCACTGAGCAAGGCCAGGGATCAAACCCGCAACCTCATGGTTCTTAGTCGGATTCGTTAACCACTGAGCCACGAAGGGAACTCCTTTTTTTTTTTTTTTTTTTGTAATTTCTATGTATCCTCACTACCACTTGTAATTGTTTGTCATTTTGATTATCGCTATCCTGGTGAGTTTGTAGTGATGTCTCATTATAGATTTGTTTCTTTGGGGTTTTTTTCTCTCTCTTTTTTTAAGGGCTGCACCTGCAGCATGTGGAAGTTCCCAGGCTAGAAGTCAAATCTGAGCTGTAGCTGCCGGCCTACACCACAGCCACAGCAACACTAGATCAAGGCTGCATCTGTGACCTACACTGCAGCTCACAACAACATGGGATCCTTAACCCACTGAGCAAGACCAGAGATTGAACCCACATTCTCATGGATCCTGGTCAGGTTCTTAACTTGCTGAGCCACAGTGAAAACGCTTCACTGTGGTTTTCATTTGCATTTCCCTGATTCCTGATCTTTTATTGGTCATTTTTACATCTTCTTTGGAGAAATATGTATTTTAGTCCTTTGCCCACTTAACTAGATTGCTTTTTTTTTTAATTGAGTTGTAAAAGTTCTTTATTCTGGATATAAGTTCCTTATTTGGTATGTGATTTGGAAACACTTGCTCTCTTCTGTGGGCTGTAATTTCACTTTCCTTTTTTTTTTTTTTAGGACTGGACCCGCAGCATATGGAAGTTCCCAGGCTAGGAGTGGAATCGGAGCTGTAGCTGCTGGCCTGCACCACAGCCACAGCAATGTGGGATCTGAGCCATGTCTGTGACTGACCCTGCAGCTTATGTCAATGCCAGATCCTTAACCCATTGAGCAAGGCCAGGGATCAAACCCATGTCCTCATAGATATTAGTTTCATTACCACTGAGCCATGAAGGGAACTCCTCTTTTAACTTTCTTGAGGTATCATTTGCAGCACACAAGTTCTTAATTTAATGAAGTCCAATTAATTTATTTTGTCACTTATATTTTTGGTTGTAAATCTATGAAGGTTTTGCCTAACTCAGGGTCACAAAATTTACCCTTACGTTTTCCTCCAAGAGTTTTATAGATTAAGCTCTTAGATTTAGGTCTGTGATCTACTTTAAGTTAGTTTTTGTAATTGGTTTAAGGAAGGTTTCCAGTTTCATTTTTTTGCACGTAGATATCCAGTTGTCCTAGCACCATTTATTGAACAGACTGTTTATTCTTTTTTCATTGTATTGTCTTAGACCCTTGTGGAAAATCAGTTGATCAGACGTAGGGTGGTGGCTATTTACTTTGCTTTTAGTATCTTTTTTTTTTTAAATGTCTTTTTGCCTTTTTGCACTCGCAGCATATGGAGGTGCCCAGGCTAGGGGTTGAATCGGAGTTGTAGCCGTCAGCCTACGCCACAGCCACAGCAACGCCAGATCCGAGCCGTGTTTGCAACCTACTGCACAGCTCACGGCAATGCCAGATCCTTAACCCACTGAGCAAGGCCAGGGATCAAACCTGCAACCTCATGGTTCCTAGTCGGATTCATTAACCACTGAGCCACGACGGGAACTCCAGCTTTTAGTATCTTTTTTCACGTCAAAATTTAAAATTCTAGTGCAGTCAGGTTAATTACTTTTCTTCCTTATAGTTTGTGCACTTTTTTTTTGGTTATTAAAAAACGTATTACAGTCGATTTACAGTGTTCTGTCAATTTCTGCCATATGGTAAAGTGACTCAGTTAAGTACACATATACGTTCTTTTTTTCACATTATCTTCCATTATGTTTCATCACAGGTGATTAGATATAGTTCCCCTGTGCTATTTATACAGTAAGATCTCATTGCATATCCACTCCAAATGCTATAGCTTGTATCTACTAACCCCAAACTATCCCTCTCCCTCCACCTTGGCAACCACAAGTCTGTTCTCCATGTCTGTGAGTTTGTTTCTTCTCTGATAGGTTCATTTGTGTCATACATTAGATCCCATATATAAGTGATATGTTATGGTATTTGTCTGTCTTTTTCTGGCTTACTTCACTTAGTATGAGAGTCTCTTTCTATCCGTGTTGCTGCAAATGGCATCTTTTGTTCTTTTTTTTTTTTTTTTTTTGCCTTATCTAGGGCCACAGCCACGGCATGTGGAGGTTCCCAGGCTAGGGGTCTAACAGGAGCTGTAGCTGCCGGCCTTTGGCACAGCCTCAGCAAAGCAGGATCCGAGCCGCATCTGCAGCCTACACCACAGCTCATGGCAACGCCAGATCCTTAACCTGCTGAGCAAGGCTAGGGATCGAACCCACAACCTCATGGTTCTTAATCGGATTCGTTAACCACTGAGCCACGACGGGAACTCCCTTTTGTTCTTTTTTATAGCCGAGTAGTATTCCATTGTGTATGTATATACCACATCTTCTTAATCCATTCATCTGTTGGTGTATATTTAGGTTGTTTCCATGTCTTGGCTATTGTGAATAGGGCTATAGTGAACATAGGGTTGCATGTATCTTTTTGAATGAAAGTTTTGTTTGGATATATTTCTAGGAGTGGGATTTCTAGATCATATGGTAGTTCTATATTTAGTTTTCTGAGGTACTGCCAAACTGTTTTTCATAGTGGTTATACCAGTTTACATTCCCACCAACAGTGTAGGAGGGTTCCCTTTTCTCCACCCCCTCTCCAGCATTTGTTGTTTGTGAACTTGTTAATGATGGCCATTCTGACCAGTGTTAGGTGGTATCTCATTGTAGTTTTGATTTGCATTTCTCTAATAATTAGTGATGTTGAGCATTTTTTCATGTGCCTGCTGGACATCTGTATGTCTTTGGAGAAATATCTATTCAAGTCCTTTGC
The DNA here is from genome assembly GCA_004024745.2 of Catagonus wagneri. Classification (NCBI taxonomy): domain Eukaryota; kingdom Metazoa; phylum Chordata; class Mammalia; order Artiodactyla; family Tayassuidae; genus Catagonus; species Catagonus wagneri. Next base: position 21,427,388 of record PVHT021183518.1, on the reverse strand, counting down.
CCATTTTTCAGGTGGGTCATTTTTTTTTTTTTTTTTTTTTTTTTTTTTTTTTTTTTTTTTTTTTTTTTTTTTTTTAGCTGTTGAACTGTATAAGTTGTTTGTGTGTTTTAGAAATTAAGCCCTTGTCACTTGCATCATTTGAAACTATTTTCTCCCATTCTGCAGGTTGTCTTTTGTTTTTTTATGGTTTCCTTTGCTGTGCAAAAGTTTTTAAGTTCGATTAGGTCCCATTGGTTTATATTTTGGTTTTATTTCTCTTGCTTTGGGAGACTGACCAAAGAAAACGTTTGTATGGTTAATGTCAGAGAATGTTTTGCCTGTGTTCCCTTCTAGGAGTCTTATGTTTAAGTCTTTAAACCATTTTGAGTTTATTTTTGTGCATGGTGTGAGGATGTATTCTGATTTCACTGATTTACATGCAGCTGTTCAGTTTTCCCAGCACCACCTGCTGAAGAGACTGTCTTTTTTCCATTTTATATGCCTCCTCTGTCAAAGATTAATTGACCATAGGTGTCTGTGTTTATTTCTGGGTTCTCTATTCTGTTCCATTGGTCTGTATGTGTGTGTGTATATATATGTATATATATATATATATATACGTATATATACACACACACATATATATATATCTATATATTTTTTTTTTGTCTTTTTGCCTTATCTAGGGTCGCAGCCGTGGCATATGGCTAGGGGTCTAACAGGAGCTGTAGATGCTGGCCTACGCCACAGCCACAGCAACACGGGATCTGAGCCGCATCTGCAACCTACACCGTAGCTCACGGCAATGCTGGATCCTTAACCCACTGAACAAGGCCAGGGATCGAACCCACAACCTCATGGTTCTTAGTTGGATTCATTTCCACTGAGCCACAACGGGAACTCCTGTATGTATATATTTATACTATTACCACACTGTCTTGATTACTGTAATTTTATAATATTGTCTGAAGTCTGGGAGAGTTATGCCTCCTGCTTGTTTTTTTTTTCCCCCCCTCAGGATTGCTTTGGCAATTTGGGGTCTTTTGTGGTTCCATATAAATTTTTGGATTGTTTGTTCTAGTTCTTTGAAGAATGTCATGGGTACTCTGATAGGGATTGCACTGAATATGTAAATTGCTTTGGGTAGTATGGTCAGTTTTGCAATATTAATTCTTCCAATCCAGGAGCATAAAATATCTTTCCACTTCTTTGAGTCCTATTTAATTTCTTTGACTAATATTTTATAGTTCTCAGCATTTAAGTCTTTCACCACCTTGGTCAGGTTTATTCCTAGGTATTTAGTTTTCGCAGGTGCAATTTTAAAAGTTATTTTATATTTTCTGATATTTCATTGTTAGTATACAGTAATGCAACTGATTTCTGTACGTTAATCTTGTTTCCTGATACTTTGCTGAATTCATTGATCAGTTGGAGTAGTTTTTGTGTGGCGTCTTTAGGGTTTTCTATATATAGTATCATGTCATCTGCATAGATTGACAGTTTTACCTCTTCTCTTCCAACTTGGATACCTTTTATTTCTTTTGTTTGCCTGATTTCTGTGGCTAGGAGTTTGTGCATTTTATATCAGCCCAAGAAGTATTTTTTTATCCTGAATCACAAAGTATTTTTCTATGTTTTCATTTAAGAATTTCGAAACTTTACATTTAAATACTGTCTCTGTTTAGGTGTATTGATATCCAATTAATATAAAATTCTGAATTCATTTAAAACTTTGACAGAACCTTCCACTCTGGGCACAGATACAGATATACCAATGGATATTGACAGTAGTGACATGAACAGTGATGGTAGTCGGGGCTTGGATGACACAGAAGAACCATCTCCCCCAGAAGATAAAATGTTCTTCCTGGATCCATCTGACCTTGATGTGGAAAGAGATGAAGAAGCTGTTAAAACAATCAGGTAACATATGTGTATGGATTTCAAACTACTTTCAATAGCAAGCTCAGTCTAGGAGCTCCTTTAAGAACAAGCCACATCTCTATAAGTGGAACCTAAAATGTAATTTAAAATCAATTAAGCTGTGGCTAATACTTTTGCATCCAACACAGTATTTTTTTTCTGCAATAAATTATTGCACTCTTGCCATCCACTCAAGTTGGGAAAGTATGAGAATCCTGTTTTGTTTTTTTTTTTCTTTTTTTTGTCTTTTGTCTTTTTAGGGCCACACCTGCGGCATATGGAGGTTCCCAGGCTAGGGGTCTAATCATAGCTGTAGCCACTGGCCTACGCCATAGCTCACGGCAATGCCAGATCTTTGACCCGTTGAGTATGGCCAGGGATCTAACCCGCAACTTCATGGTTCCTAGTCAGATTTGTTTCCACTGCACCACAGGGGAACTCCAAGAATTCTGTTTTCTTAAGGAGAAAAATTCTTTCTCTAAATATAATCTAGATATAATATCTAGCTGTAGAGTAGCCACCACAAGGTTCCAGAACTGAACCATCAGTTAAAGCAACCAGTTTCTTCACACAGGCAGATTACCTGATGTTAGAAACACCAGTAAGATTTTATACCTGAGAATGTTACACAAGGATGTCAGTGATGAATTTGGGGCAGTTTTCATATTACAGTTAATCTGACTATTAGCACTTTGTAAAAATGCTGTCGGATTTTAAAACTTAAATATCCTCCTGTGTTTAAAGAAATACAGTTTTTTGTAGTTAGAGCTGATAGAATATACTATTTTATGATAAAATGTTAACATTTTAGTACATTTTGTTTTTCATTGGCAATAGATAGTTGTTTAGAAAAAATGGATTATCAGTCTCACATTACTGAATTCAGTTTGCCATATCATTAAATTATACCTATCATTGTCATTATTAACTAAATGTTTACTCAGTTTGGAGACTATTAAAGAGAACTTAGTTAATTTCCTAATCATGAATACTTTGTAATATAAGAGAGAGTATTTAACTACTTGAGACTCAAATTAAAAAACAGTATTATTTTTCATACACAACTCCCAAATTGCTTTTTTTCTCCAGCTGCACTTCTATTGAACCATGTTTCATTATTACTTAATTTGACTCATTTTATTGTTTATTATTTTTATTTTCTTAATGTCTATAGATGATTTTCATTTTGGTATTTTCTACTCTAAGTACTTTTTGCTGACAACATGAATAATGGAATTTGACATTTAAACATATGAACTGGGGTATAGATATGCTTACTTTTTGCCTTGTTATGAATTCACTAATTTATCATGCTGCCTAAGGTAGAAAGATTTCGTCTCAACAGTAATGCCAAATGAGACCCTCTCCTGGCTCCAAGTTTTCCAATTGAAGAGGATTCTTTCGGCATTGTTGATTTTTTTCATACCTTGTGATCCTCCAGAAAATATTGATGACAAATTATGATGACTTAGAGTATTATCTTAGTCTTTCATAAATTAACTATGTATCATTATAGCAGGATTAATTTATTTTCTTCTTCTTAAACCATTGTTTGTCTTCTAAGATATTTTGAAGAATTTTTAAAAATCTTGATGAGTTTTTGGTATTTTGATTTTTTAAATTGAAATTATTAATGTTTGTCATAAATTTTAAATTACTTTTTAGTCCATCAACAAGCAATAATATTCCACTAATGAGAGTCGTACAGTCCATCAAGCACACAAAGAGGAAGAGCAGCACGATGGTGAAGGAAGGGTGGATGGTCCATTATACCAGCAGGGACACTCTGGTCAGTAATCGTAGATATGTTATTATGGTAGTGAAACTTTGTTTTTTATTTTGTACACGTTTTAAATCAAAATGAGAATGAGATACGTATTAAAATATCATATTACACTGGAACTGTAGTTAAATTTGTTAAGAATTTTCAAAAGGTAGAAATTTAATGTACTATTTTTATAAACTGGTAGGGCAATAGAGATTCAAAACAGGTCTGTGGTACAATACCAAATGCACAATCTATGAAAGAAATAATTGCTAACACTGGGATTCATTACAATTAAAAACTTCTGCTCTGGGAGTTCCCATTGTGGCTCAGTGGTAATGAACCTGACTATAGGATCCATGAGGACACGGCTTTGATCCATGGCCCTGCTCAGTGGGTTAAGGATCTGTTGGCATTGCTGTGAGCTGCAGCGTAGGTCACAGATGCAGCTTGAGTCTTGCGTTGCTGTGGCTGTGGTGTAGGCTGGCAGCTGCAGCTCCGATTCAACCCCTAACCTGGGAACTTCATATGCCATGGGTGCAGCCCTTTAAAAAAAAAAGAAAAGACCAAAAAAAAAAACCCTTCTGCTCTGCAAAAGACAGTGTTAAAAGATTGAAAAAACAAGGCATAGACTGGGAGGAAAAGGGTGCAAAAGAGATATATCTGTTAAAAGACTGTTCTCCAGATAATACAAAAAACTATTAAAATTCATCAGTAAGAAAACAATAGCTTGATTAAAAAATCGGCCAAAGACCTTAATGCTTACTTCACCAAAGAAGATACACAGATGGCAAATAAGCATATGAGAAGATGCTCCACTTCATATGTCCTCAGGGAAATGCAGATTTAAAATGAAATACCACTACACCTATGAGCATCGCCAAAATCCTGAGCTCTGACACATTAAATGCTGGCAAGATGTAGAGCAACAGGAACTTTGATTACTGGTAGGAATGCCAAATGGTGTAGCCGACTTTGGAAGACAGTTTAGTGGTTTCTTATAAAACTAAACATGCTCTTGCCATGAGATTCAGCAGTGGTACTCCTTGCTATTTACTCAAAGGAGATCAAAACTTAGGTCCACACAGAAATCTACGTATGGATATTTATAGTAGCTTTATTCATAGTTTCAAAAATTTTGAAAGCAGTATATGTCCTTTAGTAGGTAAATGGATAAACTGTGGTACATCTAGACAGTGGAATGTTATTCAGCACTAAAAAGCAATGAGCTATCAAGCCATGAAAAGACAAGGGGAGTCTTAAATTTGTATTACCAAGTGGAAGAAAATGTAAAAAGATTACATACTGTATGATTCCAACTGTATGACATTCTAGAAAAGGAAAAATTATGGAGACAGAAAAAAGATCAGGGTTGGGCATGGGGACAGGTAGGGATGAATAGGCAGAACACAGAATTTTGGGGGCAGTAAAAGTACTCTATATGATGACCATGATGTGGCTACATGTCATCATGTATTTGTCCAAACCTATAGAATGTGCAATATCAAGAGTAAACCATAGTATAAGCTATGGACTTTTGTAATTACAATTGTCAGTGTAGATTCATCAGTTGTAACAAATGTATCACATTTATGAGGGGTGTTGACAGTCTCTTCATCTTCCCCTTAATTTGCTGTGAACCTTAAACTGCTCCAAAAAAGTATTAATTTTAAAAAAATGATTTTAAGTCACAGAAAGTCTACATGGCAAAAAACAAAAGCAAAGAAATGACAAACTGGAAAAAGTATTTTCAACTCATCTTCTAAGCAAGGATTAATTCTGTTATATGCAAAGAGTGCCAACAAATTGATAACAAAAAGACCACAACAAAATAGAAAAATGGACAAGGAATATGAACAGCAAGTTTACAGACAAGAAAATATAAGTGATTTGTAAATGTAAGATCTTGATCTGATTTTTAACAAAAAAAAGCAATTTAAAATTTAACCCAAAATACCAATTTTTATTTATCTGTGTAGCAAACAAACAGGTCAAAAAGTTTAGTAACGTGCTGCATTAGACAAAGTTTGGGTAAATGGACACTGTTATGTTACCAAGAGACTATAAATTGGGTCAGATGTTGTGTAGGATAATTCAACACCGTCAAGTAAAATAATGCAGTAAGCCGGCCTTTATAAATTTATTCTATAGGTAAATTACCTATCTGCGGGTGTAATACATACATATTTGTCTGTGCATTGCTTAAGATTCTCAGAAAAGAATCCCCCAAACCTAGTAACATTGCTTGCCTGGAGTCAGGGTGGGAGTGAGATTTGAATGACGATGAAAGTATACTTTTCAATGCATATGCTTTGAATTTTCCGAATTTTGAACCTCATGAATTTTAAACCTATTCAGAAATACAAATTTATGAATAGAAGTGAAAGGGAAAGGAAAGTTCAGGCACTTTGGAGGAATCTTTACTTTTGAGCCTCACAGTTTTATGCTCTACTTTATAGAGAAAAAGGCATTATTGGAGACTGGACAGTAAATGTCTAACATTGTTTCAAAACGAATCTGGATCAAAGTATTATAAGGTAAAGGTTTCATATCTTTAAAAAATATGTACCTTAAAATGTATGAAATATATATTTGAAAAATATATATTTGAAAAATGTTTTTCAAATATATCCAGATAGTATTACTGTTATGTTGGGATATTACAGTTCTGTCTAATAATAATTTATGAAAGTCATTGTTAAGTTCTCTGTTGAAGCATCTGTCCCTGCCTCCTCCATTTCACCCCCACATCAGCCCTGCTACTAAAGGTTGTTTTCGGTTCTGTGTTTCTCTGGCTTTGGTCTGCCTGTCAGGTTGCTGCTGCTTTCCTTGTGGGTACAAGTGGTCCTCTGTATCTGTAATGCCTCGCCGTTTTAGATAAGGGACTTGAGCATCCATGGATTTTGGTATCTGCATGGAGTCGTGGAACCAACCCCCTTTGCATTCCAAGGGATGCCTATGCTATGATTTAGATTAGACTGCTAAGAAAGTCCATGATCATTGCAAGTCCAGAAGAGGCCAGTGTGGTATTTGGCATTCTCCCATTTTCCAGTCTCCAGAGGCCTCTTTTGGGTCTTCTTCTCCTTTGTGTAGTCCTCTTTGCTTGGCTTGCTTCACATTTTGTCATGCCACTAACTGACAGCAAGCAAAATTGTCAGTGTAGCAGTAAGAAAGAATAGAAACCAATGAATTGCTTTGATCTGGTTGGGTTTTTTAAAATAAATTGTTTGCTTTAGGAAATAGACTAAACATAAATGATTATTACATTTATGGACAGAACCAGAATGGAGTGCTTAAACAACTTACTTACAGTGATATTCCTCTTTTTGCTGCTATTATTTCTCCTTTGTAGCCCTTTGGGGCTATATGTTGCAGACCGCAGCCAGTAGAGTAGTTCTTAAATTGATTTAATGAGAACTGGGAAATGATGAGTTTTGGGTATAGTGGCAATTGCCCTCCTAAATCCTTTCCTTCCCTTTTGTTCTGTTGACCTACTGTATGCTTGAATCACAGCTTGGTTCTTATATTCCATGCTCTGCCTCTGGCATTGCTGGGCATGCAGGTCATTCAGGGTAGATGTTATCATTGAGACTTGACTATATGTTCTGTGTACCACATGCTTGTGTTTGTCTTCATGGTATTCATTAGAAGTGCCTATCTTTGATTGTTTAATGTATTTGAAAATAAAAACAAAGATGTATTCACATTTCCTAATGCTTAATTTTTTACTTCAGGAAATTCCACTTTCAGAAATTCTCCGTATATCTTCGCCACAAGATTTCACAAACATTTCACAAGGCAGCAATCCACACTGTTTTGAAATCATCACTGATACTATGGTATACTTTGTTGGTGAAAACAATGGGGACAGCTCTCACAATCCTGTTCTTGCTGCCACTGGAGTGGGACTTGATGTTGCACAGAGCTGGGAAAAAGCAATTCGCCAGGCTCTCATGCCTGTTACCCCTCAAGCAAGTGTTTGTACTTCTCCAGGACAAGGGAAAGATCACAGTAAGCAATAAGCTTGTTGATGGCTTTTTTCCCATTTGGTTCTTAAGCACACTGTGGGTGCGGTTGCATTTCTGAATTTATTTTTAATGCTCATTTTAACCCTCAATAACCAATACCATTTTTAGTAACCAATACCACTAGTTAAATCCTTTAGAAAATTCTGTTGGTTATAACATATACTTAAAATCCCCAGAGCTAGGCTGCATTTAAATCTGGGCTCTGCCAACCTGTTTTTTGTGATCTTAGGCAAGTACTTTACCTTTTTGTAATAAGTACCTATTCTATAGGGTTGTCAGCATTAAATGAAAGAACTCTCATTGACTTAAGTAAATTATTTGTATTTTGCTTCATGGTAGGATTTTCAGGCTGTAAAGTCACACTTCACATCATGTTCTTGAAATCTGTGAAGTCAGAAATGCTACATTTCTTTTAACTGAATTAAAACATTCAGAAACATTTAAAAATTGTTGAAACACATGTTCTTTGCACCAACAAAATTTATAAAATAAAACCTAAATTTTAAAACCCAAAGGTTCAAGTGGACACTTAATCAGAAAACTATAGTAAAATGTTACTTTTCCCCCATTGGTGTTATGCTGTTTACGGAAAACAGCATTCATTCATTAGACAAATACATTTAAATTGAAAGAGGTATCAGCCTGTTTCTAAATCTACTTTATTTCAGCTCAGCTATGCTGCTTTGTATGCCTATTTTTGGCATTGTGCTAGGCTCTGAGCTAGAATATAAAAGAAACACAGACATTTTTCTAGATGTAAAGGAAGATAGGATATATATATATATATATATATATATATATATATATATATGTAAGCATTAGATGGTAGCATAAAGCATTAGAGTGCAAAAATGAGTAATGTATTTCTCAAGAAACTCAGATATGAATAAGAAGACTAAGCAGAGACTTGTAGAAAAACCCGATTTGGACCTTGGATCTCAAGTAGCTTAGGATAGGCAGAGCTGGAGGTAGTATCACTGGAGTTGAAGAGACAAGTGTGATCAAAGGGATGATGGTAATGACTATAAGCATGTTTGGTTTGGAAAACTGATTCCCAAAGGGTGAATAAGGGGTATTCACAGTGCTTTTAAAATTCAAGGGGATTTTAGTTAGAACTGAAAATAATGCAGTTATGTAACACAAATTTGACATATAATTGGATTTAGGGACCATCGCAAGCCCATCCATGCATGGACCTCTTCCCTAGGGTTAAGAGTTCCTAAAGACAGATTGCAGAAGAGCTAAGAGTGAGGTCTGGAGGATAAAAGTCCAGTTCTTCCACTTACTAGCTTCATGACCTTGGCCTCTTCAGTTCTCTGATCTAAAACGGGAATAATAATAAATGCATATAATGCATTTATCACAGTTCCTGACCCATTGGTGATACTATTACTGTGTTGTTACTTGATGCTTTTGTCCTTGTAACAACCTGTCTGGAGCAGAGTTCTCCTGGGAAGCATAATATTAAATCTGGATGGAGTGAGACAGTGGAGGTGTTTACAACAAAATAAATATTGTCTTCAGCTGGGAAATTGGAACTCCTGAAGAGCAGAGTTTTAGGTCCATTATTTTTGTTGATGCCATGCCTTTTCTGTCTGTTTCATTAATACTTAATTTTTGGATTATTTAAAATATTTCAGAATATTAATATTTTAAAATAGTTTTCAACAGTCATCTTATTTTTGATGTATAGTTGCTTATATTTTCTTGTTATTGAAGTTTGACATTTTTACGTTTGACAACTAGTCTCTTGCTTTCAGATTTCCCTTTTTTCTTGTTA
>PVHT021183518.1:21379687-21417813 GCA_004024745.2 Catagonus wagneri | reverse complement strand
TATTAATGTTTCTTTTTTTTTTTTTTTTTTGGCTTTTTAGGGCCGAAGATGCGGCATATGGAAGTTCACTGGCTAGGGATCGAATCAGAGCTATAGCTGCTGGCCTGTGCCAGAGCCACAGCAACGCTGGATCCCCAACCTACTGAATGAAGCCAGAGATCGAACCCACCTCTTCATGGATACTAGTCAGGCTCAATACTGCTGAGCCGCAAATTTGGGGATGGCTTGGAATACATACATGCTCTCTGTATATTGTTTTTAAATGCAAGCAGTCTGGAAGTGTATAAAGATTAAAATCATTGTTCCTTAGCCCCACCTTACTCCCCAGAATTAATCATATTTTGTTTTTCATTCAAATGCCACTACCCTGCAACTTGCCTTTTTAACTTGATGTCATAAATAGCTTTCTGACTCAGTACTTGTACATCCTTAAATGTTTAGATAGCATTCTTTTGTATGAATGCATCATATTTTATTTAACTGGTTTTCTCTTGATGGATTAGTATTGTGTGTGAATAAATTGTTTTAATGAATGTAATTACATTAACTGTGTGCTATCTAGTTTTAAAAGTTTAATATGCTGTGAGTATTCTACATGTCAGTAAACATTAATTTCATTGTTATGTACTAACAGTTTTGTTCTTTTTTCATATATCATTCTATTTTACAGAAGATTTGTCTACCAGTATCTCTGTATCTAATTGTCAGATTCAGGAGAATGTGGTAAGTAAACATTACAGCTAAAATATGCAAATTATGTGATTAAGGAAAATAAAATATGAAAGTCTTTTAAAGAAATAAGTTTATAGCCCAGAGTATTGTGCAGTTTGCCTAAAGACTCTAGGCTAGACTGTGAGGGGTATTACCCTGAGGAAATCTTTTAAGGAAACTGAGGCAGTTTTTTTTTTATTATTATGAAAATAAAGTTAACTTTTTCATAAGTGACATTAGAATATTACAAAGTAATAGACTAGTTCAAAGAGAAGAGAGAGGTTACTTCTTGCTCAGTCAAGAGAGAAGGCTTCCCAAAGGAAGTAAAACTTGAAATATGCCTCAAAAGATGGAAAAGTTTTGACACAAGTGCTGAGAAGATGAGGGTGGGGGAACAGCATTTCGTGCAAGTACAGAGAAGCAGGAAATGCAGGACTTTTAAGGAAGAGTGAAGTTCAGCTGTTGTATGTAGGTACACGTAGGGGATTATACTAGGGGTCAGCTTACTTTCTGTAAAGGAATGGACAGTAAATGTTTTTGGCTTTGCAGACCAGACCATATACAGTTATGAATTCAACTCAGCCATTGTAGTGAGAAAGCCATAGGCAATACATAAAGTGATGAGCATAATGTTTTGCAATAAAACTTTATTTGTGGGCACTTAGATTTGAATTTCATATAATTTTCATATTTCACAAAATATTTTGATTTTTTCAACCATTAAAAAATTTAAAGTCTGGTCTTAGTTCAGGAGCTGTACAAAAAAAGACATCAAGCTGAAATTGGCCTGTAAGCCATAGCTTGCCATGCCTGCATTAGAAGGAAAAACAGCTAGAAAAAGAAATCAGAAAATTGTTCATTAGCTGTATATAAATTTCTCTGATAAAAATCTCTTACTCTTCAGCTTGAGGCATGCACATGTTATTGTTCTGTAACATGCAAACATCATTCGGTTTTTTAAGATTGCAGTGAAGATTGGATATCCAGTAGCGTTATTAGGAGAGGGTTTCAAGAAGATTTAATCTGTGTCTCTCTTGTCCTAGTGGTAGATAGAATAAATACCAGTTTATTGAGGCAAGAAAGAGATTTTCTTACTTTATTTTTACAGATGGGAAACCAAGTCCTTGGGAATTCATCTTACTTAAGATTACCCAGTTTAAACAGAAATTAGGATTTGTGGAATTACTGATTTCTGTATGCCAGGCGGTAGGCTTGTCACTTTGTGTATATTCTCATTTAATTCACTTAAAAAATGGGAGTTCCCATTGTGGCTCAGTGGATTAAAGGATCTGGCATTGCCATGAGCAGTGGCATAGGTCACAGATGGGGCTCGGATCCCAAGTTGCTATGGCTGTGGCGTAGGCCAGCAACTGTGGCTCTGATGGGACCTCTAGGCTGGGAACTCCCATGTGCCACAGGTGCAGCCCTAAAAAGCATGCCTGGATAAATAAATAAAAATTCACTTAAAAACCCAGTAGGTTAGATGTTAAAATGATTACTTTAGCAATGAAGGAATGAGGCCTCAGTGACTCGGTTTATTCAATCAAGTGACTGCCATGACACAGGCACTAGCTGGGAATGTAGCACTGAACAAGATAGGTTTCATCCATGGCTCTATGGAGACTGCAGTACATACCCAAACAAAAGAGAGACCTTGACTGTGGAGAGAATTGGAGCTGCCTTCCAAGAATATTCTGACAGCAACAGTCATTACAAAAAAAAAAAGGGAGTTTCTGTTGTGGTTCAGCAAGCTTAAAACCCAGCTAGTACCTATGAGGATTCGGGTTCGATCCCTGGCTTTGCTCAGTGGGTTACGGATCTGACATTGCCATGAGCTGTGGCATAGGTAGCAAATGCAGCTAGGATCCCATGTTGCTGTGTCTGTGGTGCAGGGTGGCAGCTGCAGCTGTGATTTGACCCCTAGCCTGGGAACTTTCATATGCTGCAGTGCGGCCCTAGAAAGACAAAAAGAAGGGAGGGAAAGAAAGGAAGAAAAAAGAAAAGGGAGGGAAGAAGATTGAGGATTGAATTTGTTACAGACTTTCTCACACATAACGCTTTTCATCAGTCTTTCAAAATTAGTCTGATCTCATTAGAAACCTTTGAATTTTTCGTTCAAAGATAGCAGATCTCCTTAATAGTAAAGTAAATAAAACTTTGTTCTTATAATTTATTTTAATAGATCACTACTTAATAAATACAGTTTTTAATTCTAAGCATTCCCCCCCCAAAGTCTTCTTACAGAATACATTATAGTTGTATATTGAGTCACAGTATTGGAGTTCCCACAGTGGAACAACAGTATTGATGGTATTTCTAGGGTGCTGGGATGCAGATGCAGTCCTTAGCCTGACACAGTGGGTTAATTATTCAACATTGCCACTACTGTGGAATAGGTCGTGACTGCAGCTCAGATCTGATCCCTGGCCAGGGAACTCCATATGTCTTGGGGCAGCCAAAAAAAAAAAAAAAACCATGAAAAAGTCGTAGCATTGAAATCAGATTTTTTTTTAGGACATGAGAAGAGTATATTTCATTAATAAATTGATGAAATTAGTTCACCCATAAAAACTAAAATGTATTTAAGCATTTGAGTGAAAAGAGTCAGAAATGTTGACATTGTTTTATAGAGGTAATAACACTGCTTACTTTTTCCTAAACAGGACATCAGTACCGTTTACCAGATTTTTGCAGATGAGGTGCTTGGTTCAGGCCAATTTGGTATCGTTTATGGAGGTAAGCAACTATAGTCATTTGCATATTGTATAGAAAAATTTTAAATTTAAAAACACCTGCCAGCTCTTAAATCTTGTCACAGTTTTGTCAAGTGTTTTTTTCCTGCAGGTTGACTTGCATACCTAGCTAAGTTCGTTTCACTATTAACTGAGTATTCATTTCTTAATTTAAACTGAAAACTTTATATGCCCTACTGGCTTTCCAACACAAATGTCATCATTTGTCTACTATTGGCATGAATAGTATATCAGGTATGAACACCTGAAATCTTATCCAGCTGTGTGACTTAATATTGGCAAAGTCATTTAATCTCACTGTATTTTCATCAGTTTAATAAAGCTAATAAAACCTGAACTGCATAGCTCACAGGGTTGTTAATATTGAATAAACCTAATGTATGTAAAAGTATTTTATGAGCTATGATACATGGTATAAAAGAAAGGTGATGCTCTGTACAGCAGAAATTAGTACAACATTGTAAATCAGCTATAGCTTAAAAAGGGGGGGAAAAAGTAATGTTATTACCCTTTTCATTCCTCGGTGAGACCTACAGTAGTCTCCTAGTTGGCCTTTTTGCCTCAAGGCTTGCTGTCATATGTGGTTAAATCACCCTGTTGATCCCATGAACCTAAAATAAAATTTATTCATTGGTACAATGTTTCTGTCTTGACAATTTCTGAAGACTAAGTCCCATAGCTAACTGTCATTTATTTAATAAGGTAGATTATTTTTCAGTAAACAAGTTCATTCAAGTTTCCTGCCATTTCATATAATGAAACTGGTTTTATTAGAGTCAGTTGCCATCAAGGAGAACAAGATTTATTTCTTAAAATTAAAGGTGAAGGATGGAGAAAGAAGAAAATGAGCCAAAGAAAAGAAATGCAAGAGTAAATGCTTATCGATTTCATTTTGTGAAAAACTTCCTGATAAAGCTTTTGTATTGTATGTATGAGATGTCAATTTGCTGCTTCTTTTTCTCTTGTACTTTTTTAAAAACAGGAAAACACAGAAAGACTGGAAGGGATGTGGCTATTAAAGTAATTGATAAGATGAGATTCCCCACAAAACAGGAAAGTCAACTCCGTAATGAAGTGGCTATTTTACAGGTAAAAAAAGTTGTTTTGTATTGGTTTTAAATTTTAATTAATGAATTTTTAAGTCCAAGTCTATTTAGTGTGCTTATAAGAATAAGATTTGGTTTTTATTTTCTTTTTTTTTTCATTTTATGACCTTTTAGCTCAGTGGAGAGGCTGGTGAGCATCTGAAATAACTCCTTTAAGTCTTTATTATAAAGGTAAAATTAGGTTATAGTAATCTAGGAGTTACAAGGGCTGCCATTATTATTGTAGTTTGTTTAGGAAACATTTTCCTAAGTAAGACCTTAAACTAAAAAAACTCACATTTCATTCTTAATTCATCACTTCCACGAGCTCAAATTTCTACCACTGCATTTCATTAGGAGGCCTCAATTGTCTCATCATTGTGCCCATCTAGGTCTCACAGACAATGCACTTGATTATTAAAGAAATTACTGTAAAAATAAAGACTGCTTAAATTATGTACCTTTTAACAGTACATTTGTTATTTTGTTCAAAACACTAAAGATTTAATTTTATAATAGTTTTGTCCATTAAAGATTATTTTAACATATATATTAGCAGTAAATTAAATCCCATAAAATAAAATATTACATGGTTTTATTTCCATCTACCATTTTTACCTCTTTTAGGGATCATCTAGAAGATTAAACTTTAGCTTTATGTTTCTGAACAGTATATAATTAACTTGTAATATGCAAATGTTTATTAATTCATTGTGTAGCGTTTGCATAGTATTTAAGAAATCACGGTGATATAATAGTTAAAGGTGTCAGAGCCCCATTTGCTTGTGGGTGAAGTTCAAGAAAATACAGCCTATTGAACTTGTGCTTCCTTGGAGAAGAAGGTAAGAAATTTATAAATATGTCATTAATTTTACATTTATTACATTATTGGTCACTGTTAGTAACATTTGCTTCACTTTTTTTTTTCAGAGGAGTAATGATCAAAAGATTGTAGTCTACAAGGTACCTGTGGTCACTTCAAGGCTGCCTCCTACAAAGCTACCTTTAAAATAGAATATTAATAGCATTCAGACTCTGCATTAGGATTTGAATATATTGTTAGAGATCTTTTTTAATATCTAATTTTGGACTCTTCCTAAATGTCCAATTAATATGCAAAAAAATAAATATTAAGGGTATATTCCTAAGGCTTGATTTCTCCTTGTCACTTTGATCACAAACACAACTCTGAACTAAATACTGAAACTTGCCTACAGATCATAACTAAATTTAGGAATTTCCAGATACTGCACTTTGTAAACACTTTATTATCCTATCCCTCTGGTTGTTTTCATTGATATTACCTGACTGGAAATAGAATTAAATAATTGTAGTATGTCCCAGATACACTATTTTCATCTTAAATTCATTAACTTATTAGGCTAAACCAAAATCTCTTAAAAAAGGTTCCATTGCAGACACCACACTCAATAAATTGGATCTTTTTTCCAGCTGACGGCCACTCTGACTTTCTTGCTGTTCTTCAAGCATGTTAGATATGATACTGTCTTAAGGACTTTGCATTAGCTGTTCCCTCTGCCTGGAATGCTTTCCTCCACTATCTGTACAGCATATTCCCTTATCTCCTTCAACATTTTACCCTAATGTCATTTCCACAGTGATGCCTTTGCATCTATTCAGCATTAAACCCACCCTCTTTACCCCTGCACTCCCTCACTCTAACTCTTTTTCTTTTCTCCTTAACATTTATTACTCCCATACTAGGTAATTCACTCGTTTATTTCCTATTGTCTATCTCAACTTCCTAGAATTAATAAGCTCCATGAAACAAGAGGTGTTTGTCAGTTTTGTTTACTGATGAATCCATACTACCTACATAGCATGGTACTAGGCACATAGCAAATACTTTTTATATTTATTGAATGAATGTATTTATGTGAGAAATTATCTGTAACATGTCATCAAATTTTAAAAAACAAGTGTGGAATGATTTCATTTGTGTAACTTATTAAGGTGATGTCTACTTCACATATTTCTGTGTATGGCTATGTATGGAAAAGGATTCATACCTACCTGTCAACATGGCCACATCTGGGAAGCATCTGTTGGGCAGGGAAGAAATGGAGGATTTTTACTTTCATTTCATAGAGATATAGTAACATAAAATGTTCTTTCGCTGTTGCCTGAAGAGTGTGGTAGAGCAGTAGGAGAAAATGTGAGACATTCTCATGGCTCCCTAAGTAAATAGGAA
The DNA here is from genome assembly GCA_004024745.2 of Catagonus wagneri. Taxonomy (NCBI): domain Eukaryota; kingdom Metazoa; phylum Chordata; class Mammalia; order Artiodactyla; family Tayassuidae; genus Catagonus; species Catagonus wagneri. The sequence continues at coordinate 21,411,052 of PVHT021183518.1, read as the reverse complement.
AATGTTCTCAGAAACTTAAGAGGAGCATTTCTAGTTTGAACATTGTAGTATAAATTCAGTATTTTTTTCCTTCCCTTCTTGAAAGTCACTCAAAAGCTACCAAAAAAAGTGATAAACAGAAAAGCATATTATATTTTTAGTAAAAATAGAAGAGAGTTCAGACCTACAAAATAGAAGTTTTTCCAAAAAGTGGAGATGGACTAGGTACATGCATGCAGGAAGAAGCACCGCAGTAAGAACTGTTTTTGCTGACTTTCTGAGATCTATGATCATGATATCCTCTCCAGGTTCCTCTCAAATAGAAGAAAGCCAAGGGGGTCGTGATCTAATAAGATTTAATTCAAGAGAAAGCACATGAAGTGAATTATGAATTAAAAAGGGTACTCTAACAGTGGAGAGTGCAGCACACACTAACCCAGATGACATCAACATTTATAAGGGAAAAATAGAAACAATACAGGGTACAGCAGATAAGCACCCTAGTAATCCATGACAGATGAAGTAGACAAAGCTAAGTAAGAACAGAGGAGGTTCAAACAGTATGAGGTAGATCTAACTATTTTATGTTGAACTCTGTACCATGAGGAAAAATAAATACCTCATAAATTTAAAAATGCAGCAATATAAATTGTAGTCTTTGATCTTAATGCAGCAAAGCTAAATACATTCTACAATTAGAAAACAAAAGCTCCTACCACCGAAAAAAATTTTTTTTGGCCATGACCACGCCATGCAGAAGTTCCTCAGCCGAGAATTGAACATGCTTCACAACAGGGACCTGAGCCACAGCAGTGATAACGCTGGGTCCTTAACCCATAGAGCCACCAGGGAACTCTCTGAAAAAATTATTGTCTTAATTCTTTTTTTTTTTTCTTTTGGCTTTTTTAGGGCTGTACCCACAGCATATGGAAGTTCCCAGGCTAGGGGATGAATCGGAGCTGTGGCCACTGGCCTGTGCCACAGCATCAGGAACGGAGGATCTGAGCCACATCTGTGACTTACACCGTATCTCAAGGCAACTCCAGAGCCTTTAACCAACTGATCAAGGCCAGGGATCAAACCTGCGACCTCATGGATACTAGTTGGGTTCATTACCACTGATCCACGGTGGGAACCCCCAAGTCTTAATTCTTGAATCAAAGAGTAAAATCAGTATCTTAGTATAATTCTAAAAATACTGTATATCAGAGATTTTGGTCTGTTGCTCAGAGAAAGCTTGATAACCTCAAATATTTACTCAAAAAAGAATGAAAATAGATGAATTAAGAATCCAACTCAGTTCCTGTTGTGGTTCAGTGGTTAACGAATCCGACTAGTACCCATGAGGTCACAGGTTCAATCCCTGGACTTGCTCAGTGGGTTAAGGATCCAGCGCTGCTGCAAGCTATGGTGTAGGTTGCAGATGAGGTTCAGATCCCACGTTGCTGTGGGTGCTAGAGCTCCAATTCAACCCCTAGCCTGGAAACCTCCATATACCGTGGGTGTGGTCCTAAAAAGACAAAAAAAAAAGAACCCAACTCAAAAAGTTGAGGAATGAAGTGTCAACATAAGAAGAACAGAAGGAGTTCCAGGTTAAGGATACAGCATTGTCACTGCTGTGGATCGGGTTTGATGGCCCAAAAACTTCCCCATGCCACATGTGCAACCAAAAAAAAAAAAAAAGAAGAAGAAAAAGAAACGGCGTTAACAACGATTAAAATGGAAATTAATAAATTTAATAGAATTAATCCAAAAGCTGGTTATGTAGTGGATGGGATAACAATAAAATAAGTGGCCAACCTGATAAAAAAAACATACAAGGAAATATAAAAACATTTTGGGGAGATGATCACAAATATTGGAAACTAAGGGAATCTTAAGATACAATTTTGTGCAACTCTGTTAAACTTGAAAACCTAGAGAAAATGACTAATTCTTTATGAAGGTATAGTTTACCAAAAGAAACTCCAGAGGAAATAGGACATTTAGACATATAGGAGGAGTTGTTAAAAGAATTATGTCACAGTAACTTTTATTTTGTGTATGTAAATCCATGTGTTTGCAAGGATTACTGTTGGGAGAAAAGAAACTTGGCAGATAACTACCGCATAGAGGACAGCCAGCTATGCTTCCAACTCTTAAGTTTGTCATAGTGATGATGTTCTGAATCTTCTACTGTTTACTGATATTATCACACCCCACTGCTGTGGGTTTTTTCACTTTCATTTATCTACTTCAAGGTTGTCACTTTTAGAGGTCCGCTGTGGCACAGTAGGTTAAGAATTGAACTGCAACCGCTTAGTCATAGCCTGGTGCAGTGGGTTGAAGGATCTGGCATTGCCACAGCTGTGGTGTAGGTTTCAGCCGTGGCTCAGATTCTGTCCCTGGCCCAGGAATATCTGTATTCTGTGGGTGTGGCCATTAAAAAAAGATTGTCACTGTTTATTTTGCTACTTGGAACACTGTGTCATTAAACTGTTTTAAGCTGATTAGTGAACAAACATTCTACACTTTCCTATTCAGTTTCCTTTTTTTGTTGTTGTTTTTTCTTGTTTGTTTTTGCTTTTTAGGGCTGTACTCAACGCGTATGGAGGTCCCAGGCTAGCGGTCAAATTGGAGCTACAGCTGCTGGCCTGCACCACAGCCACAGCAACACCGGATCCTTAACCAACTGAGTGAGGCCAGGGATCAAACCCGCAACCTCATGGTTCTTAGTCGGATTCATTTCTGCTGCACCACAGTGGGAACTCCTCATTTTCCAAACATTTTTAAAAACTCCCCATGATTCAGATGTTGAGCTAAAAAGTGACTAAGACACAGTCTCTGCTCTTGGAGAACTTACTAGCCTACTGAATAAGATGTATATACACATAATGAGGACCATGGGATAAGTGCCGCTGCTTAGAGAGTGTAGTGGCAGCTACTGCCATTGTCCAGAAAAGAGGTAATGTAAATTAAAATTAAGGCATTAGAGTGTGAATTGAGAAACGATGGTGGACTCAGAACACATTTTAGAGATGGAGCTCAACTTCACATAGGCCAAAAAAAAAAATGTTTGCTCTCTTGACATAATTAGATACCCATAGTAAGGAAAATGAGCATAAGAAAAGTGTATTTCTGTTAATAGGGATTAAAAAGTTTAATCACTTGTGCAAATTAAGAGTATATTTAAGATTGGATAGAAAGAATGAAATGAGATTGTTGATATTAAATTTTAAGAAGAGTTTAGGTTTATGTCCAGAAATAACCATTGAATGTTTCTGGGTATGGCTGGCTTCTCAGACTTGTTTCTGAGGAAGTGTTTTTGGTTTTTGTTTTACCGGTAAGACTGCCTTTTTTTATTAGAAGAAACAGTACCACATTCAGCTTTGTGTTTCTCCAACCCTGTTAATCCAATAGTGCTTAAGAAAAGGGGGTAATGGTGGTAAAGAGCCTGAAAGCAGGAAGACCACATCAAGGTAGAATATGAGATTGAGACTTAATATCTAACTACCCTAAAGATAAAAGCATCTGTGGAGCAAAGACCTTCACAAATAGCCCCAAAGAACCAAAGCTGTGTAACTGGCTAAACTTTGATTGGCAATTGGTGCCTATTCACAGGCAGTATAAAATTTAAGAGTAGTATGAAGAGATCAAAAAGATGGAAAAGAAGTAGTAATGGTTAAGGGCAGCTGTATACTCAAACTGGGAAGACGTTCTTTCCCTTCCACTCTCCAGTACAGAATTTGGAAAATCAGAATCTGTGACCCTTTTTATTTTGTTTGCCTTTATTTATTTTTCTAAGCTATTTTTCCTTTCTATGGCATTACTCCAAACAATTAATTGCAAGCACATTGTTAGATATTTGCATAATAAAACTTTACTCATGTTGGTCACATAAATATCCTGCAACTCTTCAGAATTTGCACCATCCTGGGATTGTAAACCTGGAATGTATGTTTGAAACCCCAGAACGAGTTTTTGTAGTAATGGAAAAGCTGCATGGAGATATGTTGGAAATGATTCTATCCAGTGAGAAAAGTCGACTTCCAGAACGAATTACTAAATTCATGGTTACACAGGTATTTTAACTTTTTTTTGAAACTAAAGAATATTTAAAAACTAAAAGAAATAGCAGCTTTTACATTTCAGGATATTGTGGGAATTGTTAACTTTGAGGAACAGAATAACACTTTTAATTAAATTGTGATGAACTGTAGAGGACTTACCAAATTCTTACCCCATTCAAGGCGCCTGATTGGGGTTTAGCTGTGACTTTTCCAGGCATTGAAAAAATTTTGTTTTCTTCAATAACAGATACTTGTTGCTTTGAGGAATCTACATTTTAAGAATATTGTGCACTGTGATTTAAAGCCAGAAAATGTGCTACTTGCATCAGCAGAGCCATTTCCTCAGGTGAGACATTCTCCAGAACCTTTTTAAAGTATCATTTCAAGTATCTGATGACATTATTACCATGTAGTAATGAAAGGTAGTGCTGTAGGTTCAAGTACATAACTGTATCACAGAAATAAAGTTTCTGACTTGTACCTTTTTATACCTGAATACTTGAATTCAGATTTTACTAATTATATTGTTTATTTTCATTAAGATTTTGTAGAATTACTTTTTAGACCAGTTCTTGAGGGAAAATTTTTGCACTTTGTGCCCAATTCACGCTTCCCTGTAGGTTGGGAATGAAAAAAGGGTCAGCCTTGTTTGGTGCTTGGTGTCCAGGACAATAACACAAACTGAGGGATAACCCTAAAAAGGGAGATCCTAGATTTTGGTTGAGGTAGGCAGCCGACTCTTCTTCTTTAGAGTACTATATTTCAAACATTTTCAGCAAAACCTTGGAAGGATTATGTTTCCATCCCCACCAGCATTCATGTGACAGTGCGTGTGGTGTATGTGTCTACCCTATGTGTGATGCACTCATTTTGTTTTTGGTTAAATTTCATTTCATTAAAAAGTATTAATCCTGATCCACATTTATTTCATAACCTAAAAATGATTCTTAACCCAAATTTTGAAACATTTGTCCTGAGGAATATACCTTCGTGGTACCTATAAACGTTTCTCATGATTGTTATCAGCTAGAATATCTGTTGCCAAACTATTGTTTATGTACATTTAAAATACACAATTAGATAAGTTGCTAGAATGACAACAGATAGCTACTTCACTTGGTAAATACAACTCAAATTCTATTTCAAAGAAAAAGCATTTAAAAAAATTATTCAGCTCTTCTACCTTAAAAGAAGCAATCATATTCCTTTTACAATGCCTATATGAATGCAAGTCATTCCTTATCTTTTTGAGGTCAAAAAGATGCCGTAAGAGTTGGTGCAATATGTTTTTTTAAGGGTCATACCCGTGGCATATGGAAGCTCCCAGGCTAGGGGTCGAATTGGAGCTGCAGCTGCCAGCCTACGCCACAGCCACATTAACTCCAGATCCGAGCCACATATGCAACCAACACCGTAGCTCAAGGTAACACCAGATCCTTAACCCACTAAGTGAAGCTGGGGATGAAACCCACATCCTCATGAATACTAGCCTGATTCGTTTCTGCTGAGGCACAACGGGAACTCCCAAGAGTTGGTGCAATATTTTAAATAGTGTTTCCATGTATTATTTCATATAGTCTTCACAAGAGTATGGGCAAAGGACTATGGGCACAGCTAAGGCTAAACTCCAGCTTTCTGACCTCCATTAAGGAATAAAAGGAAAATAATACCTTTTTGGGGAGTGGGGGGGTCAAGTGCTAGCCATAGCCACTTTTTTTTTCAGTTGCCAAACTGTTAGCTGAAGTATGGCTTTTAATGGAAAAAAAAAAAGTCCGCATTTCTTCATGGTCAATAATCGTATTCTTCAGATATTTAAAGAAGTAGCCAAATTCAATAATGACACAGAACAAATATAATATGTATGAAAGTCCAACTTTGCTTTTTGTTGCTTGTGACACTGGTTTGTAGAGGCCAAATCCCTTTTCTCCCAATTTATCTTAAAGTTTTTAGTGAAGACATTTTGTGAGTAGATGGGCAGCAAGATAAGTTTTCTGCATTCTGCCAATCTCATTACATTTCCAGAACTCTTTTCCCAAAAGGGCATGGTAGTGACTACAGCTACCCTCGGGTATAACTTTTTTTCAGATCTAAATATCTCACTAGCAATAATTTGTTCCATAGTCATAGAAAACACTCTTATTCTTTCAAGTAATCTCTAATATTACTCTTCTGCTGGCTACATTAATGGTTATCTTTAATACACTTCAATTTCATTTACTTGCCAATAAATAGTATCCTTGGGAGGAGAGGTTCTAGGATTAAGCAAAATAAAGAGTAAGTTTTTAAATAGTCTTACATTTCATTCATCAAACATTTACTGAGTACCTTTATCCAGGCACTGTGAGGCCACTGAGGATTTAAAAATGAAACATAATTCCTGCTTACAGGTGATAGACAGTGATCTCCTTCAAAGCCAAATGATAGATCAGCACCCTCCATTTCATCAAAAAGCACTAAGCACTTACAACACCAGCCTGGTATCTGGCATTCTGAAAGTTAGAATTCAGAAGTGGTTTTTTTGAAATGAGCACTAGCAAAGCTCTTCATACTATGTTAGTAATGGATCACAGGGTTATAAGTGTATCTTCCTTTCGGGAAAAGGGTATTTCAGTTTCCCTATCTATAATCTTTTGACATTCATAATCAGTACAGTTGGCAAGTATGTTGAAATGATCAGTATCACATTTAGGGACAGTATGTGTGTGCGTGTGTGTGTGTATATATATTGAGATATATAGATAATATAAAAATAACATCCTTTAATTTCCAGGTGAAGCTGTGTGACTTTGGTTTTGCACGAATCATTGGTGAAAAATCATTCAGGAGATCTGTGGTAGGAACTCCAGCATACTTAGCCCCTGAAGTTCTCAGGAGCAAAGGCTACAACCGTTCTCTAGATATGTGGTCAGTGGGAGTTATTGTCTATGTGAGCCTCAGTGGCACATTTCCTTTTAATGAAGATGAAGATATAAACGACCAAATCCAAAATGCTGCATTTATGTACCCACCAAATCCATGGAGAGAAATTTCTGGTGAAGGTAAAAAAAAAAAAAAAGTTTCAGCTCTGTGCCCTTTAGTGTGAAAACTTGTGATACCAAATCACTCTGTTCTGACTTCTCTTTTTGATATTTCCCATTCATCTTCCAAATTCAACTATTTACAAATTTTTGAGCACTATTCCTTTTACATTGTCTTTTCCATATCTTCCTTATAGTTCCCAGGCAAGGCACCAGTCCAGCCTGCAATTGCTTCATTTTGAAAGTACTGAAATATCTTCTTAACTGTCCTTCCCAGTCACCACTGGCAGATCCATCTTCAGAAAACACTACTTACTCTGCTTCCAAACATTTCTGCCTCTCTTTAACGTGGTCGCAGCTGTAGGTTTGCGATACACCCCAGGTTTACCTTCTTGCCTTATCTGCCACTACTGCCCTATAAAAGCCTACTTTCAACTGTTTTCTGCATTTTGTTTAGGCCTTTCCCTTGCCTACCATCTCTCTTCCTTGCTGTTGAAATCCTTCCAGTCCTTCAAAGATCCCTTAACTTGTGGCTTATCTATGAAGTCTTCTTGAATCCCTCTTCTTAACTATGTAAGATCTACTTAGAATACTTACAGAAAAATACACCCAACTAGTAGCCTAGGTAAGATCTTTTCACCATCACTTTCTTATTTTCAGAACTAGATTATAACCTCCCTGAATAAAGACCTGTAACTTAGGCTCTTTTTACCTGGAATGAGAACCTTTTTTTAGCTCTCTTAGAGACCACTACTGAGAAGCTTCATATATTTGTTTTTCCTGCCTGGCAAAGGCTTTTGAGTTTACAACCTCTGGTTCTGTACTCATCAAGAATGACTTGAAAAAAAAAAAAAGGAGTTCCCTTCGTGGCTCAGTGGTTAACGAATCCGACTAGGAACTATGAGGTTGCGGGTTCGATCCCTGGCCTTGCTCAGTGGGTTAAGGATCCAGCGTCGCCGTGAGCTGTGGTGAAGGTTGCAGACGCGGCTCGGATCCCGCGTTGCTGTGGCTGTGGCGAAGGCCGGCAGCTACAGCTCCTGTTAGACCCCTAGCCTGGGAACCTCCATATGCCGCGGGTGCGGCTCTACATAAAGGCAAAAAGACAAAAAAAAAAAAAAAAAAAGAATGACTTGGTTGGCCCTCTTAATTTACTGATACTAATAGGAAGAGTACACTACTTAAAGCATTATTTATCATTCCCATAGAATTTGATAGGACCACTGTTGAGGAATACTCTCACCTGAATTTAGCCAACCTTAAAAGAGAGGAGTCTTTTGTTTTTCCAAAAGTACCAGACCTAATTATAGGGATTAATAGTCCATTAAACTGGGAAAAGTTTGAGGAACAACATGCATGTAGCAGGCTTACTTGGTAATGAACAGAGCTAACTGAAGAAGTACATATGAGGGTTTGGAGATGTTACTAAAGTCATCTTAGAGCTTCTTTGGACAATGCAGTCTGTCAGACTTCTTCTGTCAGAATCACTTGGACAATGCAGTCTGACAGACTTCTTCTGTCAGAATCACTTGGTGAGTTTATTAGAAGAAAACCCCCTGGCTCTATCCCAGAGGTTCAAACTCACCAGTTGGGAGTTCCCTTCGTGGCTCAGTGGTTAACGAATCCGACTAAGAACCATGAGGTTGCGGGTTCGATCCCTGGCCTTGCTCAGTGGGTTAAGGATCCGGCGTTGCCGTGAGCTGTGGTGTAGATTGCAGACGCGGCTTGGATCCTGCGTTGCTGTGGCTGTGGTGAAGGCCAGCAGCTACAGCTCCTGTTAGACCCCTAGCCTGGGAACCTCCATATGCCGCGGGTGCGGCTCTACTTAAAAGACAAAAAGACCAAAAAAAAAAAAAAAAAAAAACCTCACCAGTTGGAATGATATCAAGGAAAGCTTTTTAATAAGTACACCGTGTGATTCTGATGCACACAGCAGACCACCATTTAAGGAACAATGGTTAAAAGTCTGAAGTATTTAAAATACAGAAAGTTCATAATTAAAATACTTCTGGAAAATCTTTGCTAATTTGGTGGAATATAGAAGAGAAACAAATACTATAGTGTAAGTCTTTCATTTGGCTCATCCTTAGATCCAGGCATTAGTATCAGTTGGTTATGTATGGCTCTTGTCAGTGGGTAATTACATGGTTGCTTTGATTTTGCAACTGGCCCATTGCTCCAAATAACTGGATAAAATATGTATGCCAAGATCTCACTACATACAGCAAAATACCATGAACTTATTTTTTTACTTGTGTATGAACTTTTGGTCATAAGTCATAAGCTCACTCTACCCATATCTATAGAAGCAAGGCCATGGCTTTGGCTACTTTTCCAGACCAAGCCCAAGACTAGAGAACAGTATGGCATCATTGGAGAGGTAAAAAACAAACAGACAAAATCAGCCTATAATCAGAGTTTTAATTAATTTTAAAAAATAACAGTTAATATTTAGCACTTATGTGCTAAGCACCATTCCAAGCCATTTCATCTTCTTTACAACCTTGTTTTACAGATGAAGAAACTGAGACACAGTGTAGTTTAGAAAGTGTCCCTATGTCACACATAATAAATGGCAGAACTTCGGCTCGGGCAGGCTGGCTCCAGTCTGTACTTTTAGTCTGTACTGTATACTTCCTCCTTAATAAATCAGTTACACTGTAAATTTAATAAACATTATGGGTCACTAACTTGTTAGCTTGAAGGCCATGTCCTTGAGAAGCAAATAAATCCTCAATCCTATATTTGTATGGATTGAGCTGCCTTCCAAGCAGAGTCACACTTTTAGGATGCTCTGCACACTCAAATTCATGTGTCTGATTTTGTCTTTTCCCTTAGCAATTGACTTGATAAATAACCTACTTCAAGTGAAGATGAGAAAACGTTACAGTGTGGACAAATCTCTTAGTCATCCCTGGCTACAGGTAAAAACAAACAAAAAACCGGCATCTATCTCTCTTTAGCCATCGTCATTTGAGCAGTTCCTGGTGATTTGTCTTACTTAATGAAATCACTCTTAAGATCAACTGATTCTACATGTCTTAGAGTAATGTAAATGCTCTTCAGTGATTAATTTGTAGTGTGGCTGAATCTCTACAGAGAGTGCTACAGGATACCATTCAAATGCAGAACTGATAGGCAGTTAAAAGTCCCTAGAACTGAAAGCAGTAATTTAGTCTTAAATAGGGCCTTATGGTGTTTACTTCATCTTTTTGTAAGATGATCATGACACATTATGTTGTCAAATATATTTTACTTTTGGAGTTCCCGTAGTGGCTTAGCTATAACAAACCTGACTAGTATCCATGAAGACGAGGGTTCGATCACTAGCCCCACTCAGTATGTTAAGGATCTGTTAATGCCATGAGCTGAAGAGTAGGTCACAGACTCAGCTCAGATCTGGTGGTGTTGTGTGCTATAGGCTGGAAGCTGCAACTATGATATGACCATGTTTTTTTTTGTTTTTGTTTTTTTCCTGAACTTCCATGTGGTTTTTGTTTTTGTTTTGTTTTTTTACTTTTAAAGTGTCCACTAAAAGGTTTTGTTTGCATTGACAAGATCAGATATGCCTGATCAGATTTTTCGAAAGATATCCCCACAAGCTTCAAAGTAAAGAGAAAAGCTTTAGAACTATTTTGAAGGGAATGAGGGTAGAAGTAACTTCAAAACAAATGTAACTGTACTAAGCCTCAACAGCTGTTAAATTATACTAAAAATGCATTCTGAACACTTTTCCTTACTTTGGGGAGTAAGGTATAGGCCTGTCATTGCATAGAACAAAATAGTTTAGTTGTCATTACCCCTAAACTGCCTCACAAGCCTAAGGCAATACATATTTTCTTAATTTTACAAACTAGGTAAGACTAAATGTGAAAAAGTATCTTTAACATTGTTTTTTTTTTTTTTTTTTTGTCTTTTTAGGGTCACACCCACAGCATGAGGAGATTCCCAGGCTAGGGGTCAAATCGGAGCTATAGTTGCCAGCCTATACTAAAACCACTGCAGTGAGGGATGAGCCATGTCTGTGACCTACACCACAGCTCATGACAACGCTGGATCCTTAACCCACTGAGTGAGGCCAGGCATTGAACCTGCCTCCTCAGGGATACTAGTCAGATTCATTTCCGCTGAGCCATGACAGTAACTCCTAACATTGCTAATTTAAAATATTACAAATAGAACTTATTTACAGTAGGTACTTAGGAGTAGGGGTTGTCAATTATGACTAGAGTACTGAGCCAAAAAAAAAAGTTGAAAGTATTTTCTTTTATGGTTCATAAACACTTTGTTTTTTTTCTAGGACTATCAGACTTGGCTTGACCTTAGAGAATTTGAAACTCGCATTGGTGAACGTTACATTACACACGAGAGTGATGATGCCCGCTGGGAAATACATGCATACACACACAACCTTGTATACCCAAAGCACTTCATTATGGCTCCCAATCCAGATGACATGGAAGAAGATCCTTAATTATCAGTGAGCTAATAACTTCATTAAGGAAGGATTTCATATTATAGACTGATATTTTGCTGCATAACTGTTGTTCTTTGTAGACTGTCATCTGAAAGGATGCAAAGACATGAGGAAATATAAGGAATCAGTGACACCAATACTGTAGTTCATAATGAGTAGGTACAAGAGGGGAAACTGAGTAATAAAAACACATTAATGGAACCCAAGGTGAAGCTTTTCATAAATTTTTATAGCATAAGCAATAACTGGTTTTTGTATTTTTTGTTAATTGTCCATTTTAGTACAATAATAGCACTTAATTATCTTCCCTTTCCTGTTCTTACATTTTTTTTTTTAAGGTGGAAAAGGCAAGCTAGAGTCCAGTTTATTACAGAGTTTGACCAAATCATACAAGAGTTACAAGGTTAATTTCTAAACAGATGTGCACTCAAGTGATAACTGAGAGGCTGCCAGCATGCCTTTCTTATAAACATTTATTTAACTGGCCACAGAGGCATTGAGGAGGTTTTCCTAGACCCCAAGAAAGGGAGTGATGGGACTGCTCTACCTTCTTTTTTTAGGTCAGTCAAGACTCCAACAAAACAGTGATCCCTACCCTTTTTGCAGTTGAAATTCTCAATATGCTCTTTAGAACATAAAAATTGTCACCTTTTATGAGTATGTTGTAACAGTCTCTTAAGATAATTTGGAACTGATGTACAAGACCAGGAGTAGGGACTGCTGATCTAAGTGCTGAGTTATTATGTATGTTTTCTTATAGCTCAACTCGCTGCTAAATACTCATGTTCCCACTGATGCCGCTGTGATGCCACAATTGGATTCTGACATTTAAGGAGTATAGATCTGAACTCTGATTACACAATTTATCTTTACACAGGGCTGAATAATTTGAGAAAGAAAATTAAATAATATGCCATAAGGCCAGTGCAGAGTCAGTTAATGCTATAGAAAAGAATAAACTCTACTTTTTTCCTTCCCTTAGCTTAATGGAAGGCTCTACTGGGTGCTTACTGGAATATTTTAAAGTCAATTTTTTAAGCAGTTTGGGGAAGTGGGCGGGGTGGAACATGAAACAGTTTGTAAGAGTAGGGCTATATTTACAGCTAAGCAAATGAAGAAATAGGTTTGTTTTTTTTTGTTTTGTTTTGTTTTTTTAATACTTTAGCTCCAGCATCCAGCTAAAGACTTTTTTCTACCCAGGTATCATATTTAAGAGGTAAGATTTTTTTCATAGCTTTTTAAAAGTCACTAACAGTTTTCTCCCTCAAAAAAAGATCTGAGAACATTCACTTACAGAAAACCTAGGGAATTTTCTTCATTCTTCAGTAATCAGTGTAGAATGATTTCTCCTCTAAAAAGAGCAAAAGATGTGGAGTACAAAAATCTGGCTCTATTCTGGAACTTCTCTGTGGCACAGCAGGTCAGAAATCCAGCACTGCCACAGCTATGATATCCCTGGCCCAGGAACTTCCATATGCTGCAGGCAAAGTCAGGGAGAATCTGGGGGATCTGGCTCCATTCTTTATTAGCAATGTTGGCCCGGGCAGGTGACAAATCTATCTGAGTCTTGAGCTCTTCAGTCTGTAAAATGAAGATTATAATTCTTGCCCCAACCTTCCTCACAGTGTTGATGTGAAGATCAGATACTTATAAACTAAATGTATGAAAGTGTTAACTATCACTGTCTCCTGAATTTGAGGTAGCAAAAAAAAAAAAAAAAATCTCGTGAGCTGACTAAGGCTGAGGCCTTTAGAGATCCCTGAGGTTGCCTTATCTAGGACTACAGTATGGAAGCACACATGTGGTGCTCCTCTGTCCTGAGCTCTTTACACGTGTTACCCTCACAACAGCTATGAGGTAAGTGCATTATGAACTCTGTCTCACAGATAAGGTAACTGAGGAAAGGAGATAAAGTAACCAGCTGAAAGTCACACAGTTACTATGTGGGTTTGAACCCAGGGGTAGTGTGGTTCCAAAGCTGTTACTACTCTCCCAGAATACACTGCTGTATCTCTACCCCTAAATATCTCCAGGAGACATTCCACAACGTCCTTCAGTATTTCATTCTCATATGAATTTAAAAAATTAAACCAAATTAATTTTACAAAGCCTTCTAGAAATCTGTTTTCCATTCGACAGAGGATAACTTCCCCAAATTTCTCCCAAAGTATGTTTATATCAGTGTGCTAAAATGAAGTAATTCTGAGTCACTCTAAGCACCCTATTGTGGTTTTACTGTGTAAGATGAAAATTAACTGGAATGTTTGTTTGCTATACTTATATAATCAAACTTTACAAGCCATGAAAATTAATTGCACTCTCTTTGTTGCTGAATGCCTAAGAAGTTTTCTTAAAAAAAAAAATTGTAAAGGCACTGTCGGATAATTTGGAGTTGAGTAATTTCTCCAGTTACTGTTTAACCTTCATAACCTTTTTTTGTCTTGAAGTTGTGTTTGTATAAGAAATAATCATTAGAAACATTTGATAATGTACAAAGTAGTCTATAATGACACTGTTGAGTACATTTTTATTTTTTGTTACATTCCACTTTTTGTAAATATCCTCAAAGAAGCTTGATAATAAAATGTATTTCCATATCACCATACTTTTCCATGTGAAAACCTGAGCCTATCTCTAGTTAGAAGTACATGAAGAAAATTTTATTTAGTTGTGTTATTTTCCCAAGCTTTGGTAAAAGAACTGTTTTGGAAATAGTATTTATAAATGGAACTAATGCTATATTTAAGAACAGATTTTTTTTTAACTGACTAAAATAAAAAACAAGTCATTATTACAATTTTATACAAAATTTGAGTAACTACCTTGAGGTCTCATTTCTTGGAATGAAAGTTTGTAATAATTATAGCTATAAATTTTTGGAAACTACCAACTAATATTCAACTATTCCAACTGCCAAAAGACTTAAACACCTCATATCAAAGTAAGTTTTCTAGGTTTTAAGAAGCATTGCCTGGCTCCCCCACTTCATAGAAACTATTAAATAATTGGGAGGGACAGCCGATAGCATTTTCATCTTCTAAAAATTCTCCAAGTCCTTAAGGGCAGCTAGGAATTGCCCAAAGCTGGGCAGCATCTGAAAAATAAGGTCTCCATCTTCTTTTAATTTTAGAGTGAGACACAGAATGCTAGTCCTATTTTCAGCTAAGCTCAAGACACAATAAAAAAAGCAACCATTCACCATTCTGCCAGTGAACTTTTATAGCCAATATAGTCAAGCTATAAATTCAAGACGTATTACTAGTGTTCTCTTCCTTTAATCTCATTTATAATTTGTGTTGCTAATATAACCATTCCTCTGAAAGTCCATACGTCTGGTATTAATATGAAAGTTCTATGAACCAAAAAGTGAGAACTAAATGTTGGCAGTTATCTAAAAATAAGAGAATTAGCTCAATTTCAAAAATTACTCCTCCTGGGAAGTCTGGATTTACTCTAACTCATATTTAAGTACATGTCAGGATAACTGGTTTTACTGTGCCTTTAAAAAATGTTTAATTTTGTTTTTAATTATAAAATTCATATAAGCATATGGTAAAAAAAATTTAAATACCACAAAGAAGGACCAAAAACAAAAAAAAAACTCTTCTCACTGTTCAAACCCACTTCCAGATTGGGGAATTTAATAGTGATTGTAATTATAGCAATATAAGGACTACCTCCAGAAAAAAAATTTTTTTTCAAATAAACACCCTAAGGAATTGAAAAAGAACAAAGCCCAAAGTTAGCAGATGGAAGGAAATAATAATAATGAGAGGAAATAAGTAAAATAGAGACCAAAAAAACAATAGAAAACATCAATGAGCCCAAAAGCTGATTTTTTGAAAAGATAAAATTGATAAACCTTTGTCCAGGCTTATCAAGAAAAGAGAGTACCCAAATAAAATAAGAAAAATAGCAAATGATACCACAGAGATACAAAAAAATCTTAAGAAAATATGTATAGTTATATGCCAACAAGTTGGACAGCCTAGAAGAAATGGACAGATTTCTAGAAGCATGCAACCTGCCAAGACTGAATCGATAAACAATCTGAACAGACCAATCACTAGTAGTGAAACTGTAAAAAAAAAAGTCTCAGCAAACCAAAATCCAGGCTTCACAGGGAATTCTAAACTTGTAAAGAAAAGCTAATGCCAATCCTTTTCAAACTATTCTGGAGTTCCAGTTGTGGTTCAGTGGGTTAAAAACCTGATTAGTATCCATGAGGATGTGGGTTTGATCCCTGGTCTTGGTTAGTGGGTTAAGGATCTGGAATTGCCACAAGCTGCGCTAGAGGTCAAAGATACAGCTTGGATCCCACATTGCTGTGGCACAGGCCGGCAGCTGCAGCTCCAATTTGACTCTTAACCCAGGACTCCCATATGCCACGGGTGCAGCCCTAAAAAGAAAAAGAAGAAAAAAAAAAAAAAAAATTATTCCAAACAATTGATGAGTATGGAACAGCCCCAAATTCACTCTACAAGGCCACCATTACCCTGTTATCAAACCAGAAAAAGAGTCTAAAAAACCAGAAAATTGCGGGCCAATATCTCTGATGAATATATATGCAAAAATCCTCATATGTTAGCAAATCAAGTCCAACAATATATAAAAAGGATCACACATCATGATCAAGTGGGATTTATTCCAAGAATACAAGGATAGTTCAACATTTGCAGATCAGTCAATGTCATACACTACATTAACAAAAGGAAGGATTAAAAACCACATGATCATCTAAATAGACCAAGAGCATCTGACAAAATTCAAGTCATTCATGATAAAAACTCTCATCAAAGGTGACATAGAAGAAACATATCTCAGCATAATAAAAGCCAGATATGACAAACCCACAGCTAACACCATACTCAAAAATGAAAAGTTAAAAGACCTTTTCTCTAAAACCCAAATTAGAAGGGAAAAAGTAAAGCTATCTCTGTTTGCAGATGATATACTATATATTTGTAAAACCCTGAAGTCTCCACCAAGAAATTATCAGAATTAATGGATTCAGTAAAGTTGCAGGATATAAGATTACAAAAATCTGTTGATTTTCTAAGACTTAATACTGAACTATCAGAAAGCAAGAAAACAATCCCATTTAAAATCATCAAAAAACAAAAAATACTTACAAAGGAAGTGAAACACCTCTACCCTGAAAACCGTAAAACATTGATGAAGGAATTGAAAATGATACAAAGAAATGGATCTAATATTCTGTGTTCTTGGAAGAAAATATTAAGATATCCATGCTACCCAAAAGCAATCTATAGATTTAATGCAATTCCTATATAAATACCCATGACATTTTTCACACAACAAGAACAAAATAACCCTAAAATTTAAATGGAACCATAAAAGACCCCCGAGTTGCCAAAGCAATCTTGAGAAAAAAGAACAAAGCTGAAGATATCATGCCATCTGCCTTCAGACTTTACTACAAAGCTACAGTGATGAAAACCACACCATACAATACAAAAACAGAGTAATGGAACAAGAATAGAGAGCCCATAAATAAACTCATGCATCTCTGGTCAATCTACAACAAAGGAGACAAGAATAAAAAATGGAGAAAAGAAGGTCTCTTCAGTAAATCGTGACTATTGGGCATCTTTTCCTTACATTCTTATTAGAAACTAAGGTTTGCTGTTTGACAGAAAACCACCAGTCTGTGTGTAGTATTTTAACTGTTGTGAAATTACTTCTAAGCATTTCTTTAAATGTAGCTTTTCTCCCAACAAAAATGGAATCAGAACTATAAAACATTTTGAGACCTACTTTTTTCACTTACTGAATCTTAGAGATCTATGTCAGAACATATTGCTTTACCTAATTTTAAAAATAATATATGGGTAGTTTCTATTTAGTCCCCTGTGAATGACCATCTGTTTCTAGTTGTTATTAAATCAATCAGTATTCATGTTAACTTTTTCCCCTTTTTGTTTTTAGGGCCACACGTGCTGCATGTGCAGTATATGGAAGTTCCCAGGCTAAGGTTTGAATCAGAGCCACAGCCACGCAGGATCTGAGCTGTGTCTGTGACCTTATACCACAGCTCATGGCAACGCCGGATCCTTAAGCCACTGAGCGAGGCCAGGGATTGAACCCATAACCTCATGGTTCCTAGTAGGATTCATTTCCACTGTGCCACGACGGGAACTCCTCATTTATCTTTTAAATTTTATGGCCATACCCATGGCATATGAAAGTTCCTGGGCCAGGGATTGAATACGAGCCACAACTGTGATCTGAGCCACAGCTGTGACCTATGCCACAGCTATGGCAACACAGGATCCTGTTAATCCACTGCACTCCGCTGGGGACCAAACCTTTGCCTGTGCAGCAGTCTTAACCCACTGCAGCAAAGTGGGAACTCTGAATCAAATATCACCTTAAATCAATTTTTAGTTGTACTATATGTAAAATTGGCTATTTTTATTGGCTGTGAAGAAAATAATTTAATATTTATTTTACCTGTGATATATAAATATTCCCTTTATTCTAGATTCTTAGGCTGACTCAGGGGTGAAAATTCAAACCGGAATATCACCGCCAAACAAGTTCACCAAACCCAGAGGGTTTTGACTGACATGCATTCGTCTGACGATTTCTACCATGAAGTCTCTGATGAGGTACCAAGGCAAAAAAGTTAAATCTTTCTCCCATCTTCTCAGGATTCATTAGCATACGGTACCCCTGAAGTAACTGCTCCCTCAGTGATGGCTCATCTGATTTATCTAAGAGAATCTGAAAAGAAAAAAAGTTCTTAGTAAAAAATAACTGGGAGAAATAATTCTTTTATGCAACAGTAGTAATAATTATTAGCTATTCATTAAAGCAGTGCGTAAAATATTATTTCTGACCACCTGCTTCAGAATCATGGAGTGTTTCTCAAAGACAAAGGCTGCTATGATCCAACCTATGGATTTTATGTTTAATATATATTTCCAGGTGGTCTGATCTACATTAAGGGTTAAGACGTCTTCAAACAGTTATAAAATTAATACCCATACAGGCAGTCAAATTTTCTTAACAAACATGAACACTATTTGGATTTTAATCCTGCCTCACATGGAGATGCATGAAACTTACCAGGCTATCTGGTTACACTGAACCTTACACTACTGAAAAGACCTCAATATCAAGGATGTAATAACTACAAAAGCATTAAGACCAGGCGAACTTAATATTTACTGAAATATATAAAGATGTACAAAATATATTTAAATATAATATATAAAGTAAACACATAAATAATACTGAAATAAATCATTACCTTCAGCCGGACATCAATGCCCATATTTCTTAAAAATGTTTGCTGACTTATTGGACCCAGAGAAGCTACCTTCTCCTGGGACATTCTGCGCAAGTAACTGAAGTCCACATCGGCTGTTAAGTCTGCTGTTCCCGGGGCAATTAAGACATCGTGAAGCTTGTGGTCACAAAACCCCTTGAATATAATTTTTTAAATGATGAGTTTTTGTACTTTCCTGGTTATCATTATCAAGATAAAAGAAATGCTATCATTTTAGTGCATTTTACATAACAACTGTTAAAAAGGAAAATATGGCCTAAATCAGTGATTTATAAACTCTTACTGCAGTAGCACCCTTCTTCAAATGGGATGCTTTGTGGAAAACCCCATATCAAGTACTATGTTGTAGCGTCTAAAGACGCTGCCTCTGACAGTTTTAAATTTTTCATTAATAGCCGTGATGACGAAGTAGAAAAGAATTCTCCAGATAAATTCAGGTTATCAGAAGCTAGACATTGTTTTATAAAACATATCCAACTATATGCATCAGAATCACCTGAGAACATGTTACTGGACTCTACCCAGACCGAGTGAAAAGACACTCTTGGAGTTCCCTTCTAGAGCTACAGGTTAAGAATCTGGCACTGGGTCACTGCTGTGGCACAGGATCAGTCCCTGGCCTGTGAACTTCCATATGCCACTGGTGTAGCCAATAAATAAACTCTCCAGGTTTTTCTTTAAAAAAAAAAAAAGTTAAAATTGAGAACCACAGATCTAGAAAACAATTTGATAACTCCAGTTAAATGTATTTCAACTAAAGTATATCAATCAGAATTGACCATATTCCAAGGATATTTAAGAAGGACAAAAGAGGAGCTCCTGTCGTGGCACAGTGGTTAACGAATCTGACTAGGAACCATGAGGTTGCGGGTTCGATCCCTGGCCTCACTCAGTGGGTTAAGGATGCGGCGTTGCCGTGAGCTGTGGTGTAGGTCGCAGATGTGTCTCGGATCCTGCGTTGCTGTGGCTCTGGTGCAGGCCGGCAGCTGTAACTCCAATTAGACCCCTAGCCTCACTCAGTGGGTTAAGGATCCGGCGTTCCCGTGACCTGTGGTGTAGGTCGCAGATGCAACTCGGATCCTGCATTGCCGTGGCTCTGGTGCAGGCCGGCAGCTGTAGCTCTAATTAGACCCCTAGCCTGGAAACCTCCATATGCCGTGGGTGCAGCCCTAAAAAGCAAAAAAAAAAAAAAGGAAGGACAAAAGAATACATCCGGAGAGGAAAAATCATGTTGAAAATATGACAGGGGGTTCCCATAATGGCTCAGCAGTTAATGAACCTGACTAGTATCCATGAGAATGCAGTTTCGATCCCTGGCCTTGCTCAGTGCGTTAAGGATCCAGCATTGCTATGAGCTGTGGTGCAGGTCGCAGATGCAGCTTGGATGGCAAGTTGCTGTGGCTGTGGTGTAGGCCACCAGCCACAGCTCCAATTCAACTCCTAGCCTGGGAACCTCTATACGATACAGGTGCAGCCCTAAAAAGACAAAAAAAAAAAAGTTTGGATGATTATAGTAACTAGATCAAATCTACAAAAGTATTTTTTTAATGAAGGTGGAAAAATTTTTGAGAACTTTTAAAATCTCTCCATTTGAATTAGGATGATTACTAGCATCTACACAAACCTAGGTTCTGGAACTTAAGGCATAATGTAGACAATTCAGATCCTATCAGAGGAGATGTGGACAGTAAGATACAGGGTAAAGGATAATTATAATAACATAGATTATAAAATAGATTATAAAATAACGCAAAACAACAATGCTACACACAGTAAAAACCAGAGATCTTGAATGAGCTTCAAACTTAACAAGTGACAACTATAAATAAATCATACCAATTAAATTCTGATAAATTATGTGACTGAGTTATACTTACTCTGAAGGTATCTGTCTTAGTTCCATCATGACCATAATCAGCAATCAGAGCAGCACCTCCAGTAAGTGCAATGCGTTGAGAAAGTTCTTGAATAATAACACCAGCATCAGGACATACTTCCACGTGATTCCTTGTTTCATCACACTAGTAAGGGAAGAAGTGAATCAAAATAGAACATCATTCTTGGAGTTCCCGTCGTGGCTCAGTGGTTAATGAATCCGACTAGGAACCATGAGGTAGTGGGTTCGATCCCTGGCCTTTCAGTGGGTTAAGGATCCGGTGTTACTGTGAGCTGTGATGTAGGTTGCAGATGTGGCTCGGATCCCAAGTTGCTGTGGTTGTGGCGAAGGCCAGCGGCTACAGCTCCTGTTAGACCCCTAGCCTGGGAACCTCCAAATGCCGCGGGTGTGGCCCTAGATAAGGCAAAAAAGCAAAAAATATATATATATATATATATATATCATTCAAAAGACATCTTTCCTTAGGATTTTGTGACAATGAGCATTTCTCAGTTACAGTAAAAATAAATTCATTCTCAATATGAGTATGTTGTCTACAGTCAGCTTTTCACATGACATCCTTTTTATTAATAAATAGAACTCCTGGGTTCTCTGATGCTTTGTAAACCCAAGTTTACAAAGACAGTTTTAGTGCCTTTTATAAAAAGACATAGGCCCTCCCAACTCTCCAAATGGCTAAGTATGTTATTTTATTTATGGTGATTTTACTCTTACAACTCATAAATATATCTTATTGGGTAGAAAGCATGCGAAAGGAATCTTTGTCTGCCTAGAACAGTGTCTGGCACATAACATACACTCAAAAAATTGTTCTGGAAGAACAAATGATAGACCTAATACAACAAAACAGGCCCTATTAAGCAACTATACTGGCCTTCTTTGGGGTCAAAAAGGATGCCAACGGTATGCCCTATATCTAGTAGTATCAGCTTATAAACTAGTTTCAATGTACTTGAGGCCGCTATTTCCCAAGATATTCAGCTGTTAACTAAGGGTCCTCAATAAGTGCAATATTAGCTTGAAAAGAGAAATGACAGTACTAATATTTGCTGACTTGTGTATATGAAATTTTGCTATTTCCTGCTTTTATCATGGAAAAAAAATTTTTTCTTCATTATGCAAACATACATTAACTTTTGCCCCCTCCTAACACTTATTATAAGTGAAGTACTGACCCGCCGTGATGATTCTGCCTATAATAACACAGGTCTAACAGGTACAGAGTCAGGCAAACTCAGCCCTTGAGTCTCAGCTCTTCTACTGCTTACTAGATACAAGTTACTTCCCCTTTGACAGGCTGGCTCCTCAATACATATGCTAAGCTTAATGTGAGGATTAAATGTGACAATAAACCACTTGGTCCCCAGTGCTTTTAAATATTACTAATATTACTGTGCTTTAACTATAAAAACCATGGGGTCAGCTACTCAGGTATAAGCTGACATTCTTACCATCCTAGACTGCTCTTCAAGACAACAGATTCCATTACTATTTGCTCCATCCACATGAGAGGGAAAACCATTACTCTCATCATAAGTGTATACTGTTCAAGTCAAGAACTAAAAAAAAGAGAATCAACTCTCAGAGCCAGAGGTTTAACTCTTAGTAGGCTTTATGCATTTGTTGCTCAAGTAAAATTAGGTAGCCAGAATATGAAAAAATAGAAACGTTCACAAGCACCTAAATGTATGCTTTGCAAAGAAAACAAAATTCATATGATTATGTTAAATTTTTTTTTTTTTGGTCTTTTGTCGTTTTTAGGGCTGCACCCACAGCATATGGAGATTCCCAGGCTAGGGGTCTAATCAGAGCTACAGCTGCCAGTTACAGCCACAGCAATGCAGGATCCCAGCTGCATCTGGAACCTACACCACAGCTTGCGGCAATGCCGGATCCTTAACCCACTGAGCAAGGCCAGGGATTGAACCCACAACCTCATGGTTCCTAGTTGGATTCGTTTCCGCTGAGCCATGACAGGAACTCCCTCTTTTGCTTTTAAAATAGATAACTTCTGAGGTAAAAGTTCCTAGTTATGGCCCAGAAAGCAGGAATCTTTTTCTGAACTGGAAAAAAAGAATAAAACGTCAATCTAAAGCTCAAACATTCCTCATAAGTACAGGTCTTTTTGAACTTTAAACCCAACCCCAAAATAAGACAGGCTCTTGCAATTTTTCCTTGAGGACAATAGAAAGCAACAGTAAATCTACCGCTCTGACAGTCTAGAATCAAATTTAGATTTGGGTGGAGGCATGAGAAAAAAGGTGTGCTCTAAAAGTAGCCCAAAGAGAGTGATAATAAAACCTACCTAAGAATGGAGTTGTTTTCAAAATTAAATGAGAAAATAGAACGATGTATACAAAGTACTCAAGGCGTTCCTGTTGTGGCACAATGGAAACGAATCCGACTAGTATCCATGAGGATGTGGGTTTCATCCCTGGCCTCCTTCAGTGGGTCAGGGATCTGGCGTTGCCTTAAATGTGGTGTAGGTCACAGATGCGGCTTGGATCCCCAGTTGCTGCCACTGTAGTATAGGTCAGCAGCTATAGCTTTGATTCAACCTGTAGCCTGGGAACTTCCACATGTGGTGAGTGCAGCCCTAAACAGCCAAAAGAAAACAAACAACATACAAAGTACTCAATAAATATTGTTACTTTACTATACACTGTATACATTGTTTCATAGATACCTAACTTCCTGTCAAGTAGACAATACTGTCACCATTTGGTAGGGAACTAAGGTAAACAGAATTAGCGCTGAATAAGCGCTTATTTTCTTATTACATTAAGGTCACACAGCTAAGAAATGGTTTAAACCTAGTCTCCTGACTCTAGATCCTGTGCATTTTCACAATTAATTAAAGGCATCCCACATGGTACAAGGAACTCTAAAATAACACAGAAGACAGGACTGAAGATTTGGTTAGCAATAAAGTAAGAAAAAAAAACTTATTCCTACTTGTATGAAGGCTTCTGCTGGGGTGGCACAAGGCGCCAAAACAAACCGCAGTTTATCAGAAACTTGTGGATCAATATCAATGAGTACTTCTCTCCATCCTTGTGGTGTTTTCTAAATATCACATAATAACAAATTTTTGCAAGATTATTCTCAAAATTGCCTCTACCGAAGTAACTTACCATACTTCCTTCTCTTACCATAAATAGGATAGATAACTAACATTTACAGAGCACTTGGCACTTAAAATTATTTAAAGACATTTAAATAACTTCATTTCCTTTGAACAACATGAATAGACTGAAACATGCAAACTACTAATGTTTAGATATGAAACAGACAGGAAAATAAGTAATAGAAAGTGCCCCAAAATGGAAAACAAACATGGGACTAGTCAGAAGCTTTTGCCAACAAATGACTGCAAAATAGTAATACTCTTTTAGAAGTTACCAGTATACGTTCATTAGCACCAAATCTTTTATCTCCTCAAGGAAAGAATGAAGAAAAATTTTAATTTTTGGAATTTAAAAATATCTGCTAAAATAGAATCTTTCATTGTACTATAGTCATTTGTCATCTTATACTCCTATGCATCCTTATCCCTGGAGAGTTAAGAATTCTTAATAATTATCCTAAGAGAATTAAGAATTCTTAATATTTCACTTTTGCTTTTTAATTATTTATATTCATCAAGCTTCCAAATATAGCTAACGTCAATAATAATTAAATACCATAAATATTCTTACAACATAAGGCTCTTTGTTATTCACTTATAAATGTGACTTCTTTCCCATCAGTACCTGAAACTTATGCACAGGAAGAACATCAAAAAATTCATGTGCAAGATAAAAGCTGTACCCTATTTAAAAGCAGAAGAAAAAATTAACACTTCAGCATTTTCAAGGCAATTAGCTGGTCTTTAAGAACATTAACAAACAAGAAAATGCAGTTCTTCATCTTGGGACTTGTGATGCTTCCATAATTAGCATTTCCACAGAATCATCCACCTCTTCACAGCAAACCCACAGGGCAGAACTTACATAGAGGCAATTATTACTATTCTCATTTTCTATTCAGAGGGTCAGAAAGCCAAAATACCCCAACTTTCAGTTTAATCTTTCATTCATCACTAGGCCTTAAAGAAATCAGAACTCAAATTTGTTAGCTGGAAAGTGATTTGAATTTCCTAAAATCATCTGAGACAATTAAGGCCATGTATGGATGTGGGACCTTGGCCAGGGTCAGACCACCACTTTAGGTTTGAGCTGGGGCTCATCAATATAATATTCTTGAGGAGTGTAAGGAGTTTCCCAGCACCCCTTGCCTGCCTTTAGGCACAGAAGGATGATGAGAAGATGAGATAATTAAAGTAAACCCATCTGCTAACACTGCCTCCTTCCGCCCCCGCTGCCTCGAGCTGTTTCAACATCAATATTATCTTAGAGGTAGGGAGAAACTAAAAAGTACAACAGAGGTCTGTATTTTGGTTTTGGTTTTGCAACACCACATGAAATTCATTGTTCCTCAATGTTAGACGATTTTATTTTCTAGTACAATGCTCTTCTCCAGAAAAAAAAATTCACTACTTCTGTCTAGGTAAGGGACTTGGAAGCACTAACTCAACCTACTACAACACTATACAAAGTTGTGGTCATCTATCACTACCATGAGGGGCTCTAAGCAAAATTCTTTCATTGATCAATGTAAAATAATTACCTTTTGGAACATCTTGCAGATCTCGGTACCAGGAAATTGGAATTCCAGACTTAGTGACACCTTTCATGTATACTGGGGATCCAGCTTCTCGCTCTAAAGGGACCTTCTCTTCAGTCAATGTTAACGCTTGAATCTCACTTAATTTTTGGCTCACCTCTACCAGATGTATTGAAATATCACAGTTTCTCAGCACAGATCCAAGCTGACTGAACACCTAAATATAAAAAGAAAGTGGCAAAATACAGCGTGCTGATTAGATTTTAGGTTTCCTAACCATTTACCTCAATAATCTGCTCATGTCACAGTAGAATAATTGGTTTCAGAGAAATTTCTTCCTCACACAAGCCACTGTCCAGCAGTCTATGAGAATCATAACCTGTTAGTTATTAAACATAGTCTATATAAGAAATAAACAGTATATATTTGGTTTCCTACTGCTAAAAATTAGAAATATGACTAACCAATGAAAATAAAACTTTAGAATTCAATAAAAACAATGATATCTGATTAGGGAGTCTAAAGTAGACCAAGGAAATAAAATGTATATAGCCTTGATTTTTTTTCTTGATAAATTTTGAAAAAGAGAAATGCAAATCAAAACCACTATGAGGTACCACCT
This sequence comes from Catagonus wagneri, assembly GCA_004024745.2. Taxonomy (NCBI): domain Eukaryota; kingdom Metazoa; phylum Chordata; class Mammalia; order Artiodactyla; family Tayassuidae; genus Catagonus; species Catagonus wagneri. The sequence continues at coordinate 21,385,034 of PVHT021183518.1, read as the reverse complement.
TACGCCAGCCAGAATGGCCATCATCCAAAAGTCTACAAACAATAAGTGCTAGAGAGGGTGTGGAGAAAAAGGAACCCCATTACACTGTTGGTGGGAATGTAAATTGGTGCAACCACTGTGGAAAACAGTATGGAGATTCCTTAGAAAACTAAGAATAGAATTACCATTTGATCCAGCAATCCCACTCCTGGGCAGCTATCCAGAGAAATCCATGACTTGAAAAGAAATATGTACTCCAGTGTTCACTGCAGCACTCTATACAATAGCCAAGTCATGGAAACAACCTAAATGCCCATTGACAGAGGAGTGGATAGGGAAGATGTGGTACATATGCACAATGGAGTATTATTCAGCCATTAAGAGGAATTAAATAACAGCATTTATAGCAACATGGATGGACCTAGAAACTATTATGCGAAGTGAAGCCAGTCTGACAATAAGACACCAACATCAAATGCTACCACTTACATGTGGAATCTAATAAAAGGACACAATGAACTTCTTTGCAGAACAGATACTGACTCACAGACTTTGGAAAACTTATGGTTTCCAAATGAGACAAGTTGGGAGGTGGGGGGATGCACTGAGGGTTTGGAATGGAAATGCTATAAAATTTGGTTGTGATGATTTTTGTACACCTATAATTACAATAAAATTCATTAAGTAATTTAAAAAAAAAGATTACTTATAAGACCTGGAAATTACATATCACATCTGGGGCCACTGGTAGAGAGAAAGCTAGGCTTGATTTTATTTTTTCCATTTTTAGTATTTGGTTAAACAAAATACATCTTTTGTAAACAAATCCAGCATATGACCAACAAAAAAAGGGAATAAAAGCAAGAAAAACAAAAAGCCTAGCATTGCCCCTTACAAGGGTATCAGGGTCAGGCTGCCTCCTTCCTTAAAGGGAAGTGGGGCTTTTCCATTCCTTTGGTGTATCTAAGTTCCCTGGACCAGGGACCAAATTCAAGCCATAGCTGTGACCTATACCACAGTTTTGTTAACGCAGGACCCTTACCCACTGAACTGGGCTGGAGATCAAACCCATGCCACTGTAAAGACAATGCTGGATCTTTAACCTGCTGCACCACAGGAAGTGGGGCTTTTTAAAGCTTGATTTTAAAAAGCTACTATGTCTATGAAATAATCTCACCCCTAAAATGATTAAACTATCCACAGGAAATCAGATTTGAATAGCATTAATAACTTGTTGGTTTAACTTTGGAAATCTTTCCCATTTTCCATTTTTTCTTAGTTGCACACTTTTTTTTGCTGTTGTAAACATGAGAAAAAAAGGAATATACTAATATTTTATCAAAAATTAGGAGTTCCCGTCTTGGCTCAGTGGTTAGCGAACCCGACTAGCATCCATGAGGATGCAGGTTTGATCCCTGGCCTCGCTCAGTGGGTTAAGGATCCTGCATTGCTGTCAGCTGTGGTGTAGGTCGTAGACATGGCTTAGATCCAGCATTGCTATGGCTCTGTTGTAGGCTGGCTGCTACAGTTCCAATTGGACACCTAGCCAGGGAACCTACATATGCTGCGAGTGAGGCCCTAAAAGACAAAAATATCAAAATAATAACAATAATTTAATGCTAAAAATTTAATGCCAATAGCATAAAGCACATAAATATTTTTTTCATTTGAATTTAATCTTCACCTGTGCTTTGCCTCTTTCTTTTGAGATCTGAATATTCAGTTAAAGGCTGATAACAAGAAAAAGATGATGTTTCCAAATTTAGTTTTGAGATGAAACTACATATGGACAAACTTCTTCCCAAGAGAAAAACCCTTCAAAAAGTATGATCAAAAATAAAAACAAGTCTAGGGAGCTCCTGCTGTGGCTCAGCAGTAACAAACCCGACTAGTATCTATGAGGATTGGGGTTCAATTCCTGGCCTTGCTTAATGGGTTAGGGATCTGGGAGCTGCAGTGCAGGTCACAGACGAAGCTCAGATCAGGTGTAGCTGTGACTATGGCCAGCAGCTGCAGCTCCGATTGGAGCACCAGCCCAGGAACTTCCAAGTGCCACAGGCGCAACCCAAAAAAGCAAATAAAACAAAACCAAAAAAGTCTGTAATTATACCTTTGGCTAGTTTCTTTACATTCCTTAAAAATCTTTGGCCTTTTACCAGTTTGAAGGAATTGATCTAGAGAAGCATCCTTTAGACATTTCAAGAGCTGTAGGCTTAACTTTTAAATAAAAAAATACTGAGAATCTTATTTTATATTCAAATGATTTTGCCAATTTAAAGATATAAAATAGAGCCCTGGAAATTTAAATCAGTGGGGGTCCCCCACCAGAAAAATACAATATAATCAGAATTCTTATTTTTCAGACACTTGTAAATTTTCTTTTAAAATATTCATCCAGGAGTTCCCGTCGTAGCTCAGTGGTTAACGAATCCAATTAGGAACCATGAGGTTGCGGGTTCGATCCCTGGCATCGCTCAGTGGGTTAAGGATCCGGCATTGCCGTGAGCTGTGGTGTAGGTTGCAGACGCGGCTCAGATCCCGCGTTGCTGTGGCTGTGGCAAAGGCCAGCAGCTACAGCTCCTGTTAGACCCCTGGCCTGGGAACCTCCGTATGTCGCGGGTGCGGCCCTAGATAAGGCAAAAAGACAAAAAAAAATCCTTCGATTCCAAATTTCAAGTAAAAATCATATATCACTAAGAAAGTTAAATTTGTTGAAATTGAACATGTGTTTTTTTACACTGACTTGCCAGATACACGCAAAATTAACTCAAAAAGACTAATGGGTTCCAAAATAGTAAAAACTACAAAAGTTTAATAATTACTTACATTGTTATTAATAATACTCCTACTTTTTAATGTTTTAATCAAATACAAATTAGGCAGAATGATGAAACGATACATATAATAATATCCACTGTCGGGTTAAAGAATTAGGATATGACTCTTACCTTTAAAGCTATGTCCTCCCTCACCCTCAGATATCACCAGCACTCTTAATCTCAGGTTTATCATTTCCTGGTTTTTCTCTAAAAATGTTACTAAATATATTTCTATAACCAAGCATATTATTTAATGTTGACCATTTTTAGATATTATATAAATACAATCATATGATACAAATTCTTTTATACATTACCATTTTCACTTAACAAAATAAGAGTTCCATATTGAATACTGTTTCTTTTGGCTAGATTTCACAGATTTTCACAGCACTTGGTATTCCAGTGTTTATTATTGTATCACAATTTACTGATCTATTTTCCCATCAATAAGCATTTGGGCTGCTTTCAGTTTTTTGCTGTTCTAAACAACACTATCTTACTGTACGTGTCTCCTGGTACATATATGCACTAGTTCCTTTAGGATATATGTCCAGCAATAAATGCTGGGTTATAAATATAAGTAACTTTGATGTTAGTAGATAATGCCTGGTAGCTATTCATAAGGGTTGTACCAAATTATAGTCTTAAAAGCAGTACATGAGAGTTCCCCTCACTCCCCATCCTCTCCAACCCTAGGTGTTGCGAGAATTTCTAATTTTGAGAGTACAGTGATTTCAATTTTTCATTTCCCTGACTACCAGTGAGTCTGAGCATCTTTTTGTTTTTACTGGCCATGTGATTTCTTCTTTTATGACAGGCCTGTTCACATCTTTGGCCTGACTTCTACAGAGTTATCTGTTAGCTTCTTACTGATTTAAAGGAGCTCTTTATGTATTCTAGCTACCAATTCTTTGCGGGTTTGAAGAACAAAAAGTTCCTAATTTCTTTAAAAAACAAGTTCTTAACTTTAATGTAGTTGAAATTATTAATCTTCTCCTTTATGCCTTGTTTTTTATATAATTTAAAAAACTCTTTCCCTACTCAGAAGATGAATATATTTTCCCATAATGTCTTCTAAATGTTTTACAGTTTCAGCTTTTTTTTTTTTTTTTTTTGTCTTTTTAGGACTGCACCTGCAGCATATGGAGGTACCCAGGCTACGGGTCTAATCAGAGCTACACGCCAGTCTCTGCCACAGCCACACCTACGTGGAATCCGAGCCACGTTTGCAAACTATACCACATCTCACTGCAACACTGGATCCTTAACCCACTGAGCGAGGCCAGGGATCAAACCTGAGTCCTCATGGATACTAGTCAGATTTGTTTCTGCTGCACCACAACAGGAACTCCTAAACTTTTAGCTTTTACCTTCTCCCCTCACCTCCACTTTTTTAAGACAGAAAAGAGTAAGTAACAATTCATTATGTAATTCTGACATTATACTTTTAGCTAAGAAATATAAGATTAAGGAGGTAGGACTGAAAGCCAAGGAAGTCAACAAAGTTTTCGAACTCAGTCAAAAGCAACAACATTCATGCACATGAGACTTTAAGACATTCTTTTATTACCTACCCTCAAAATATCTCCCAAGAGGGTTCCCCTGCCTGGGCCCAGTTCCACCAGTTGGAAAGCTGCATTTTTCCCAGTGGCTATCCATTCACTGATGAACCATATCCCTAGGAGCTGTGACAAGGAAAAAAATAAATTAGAGCACTATACAGCATAGAAGTCTACAACAGTATAAAACTCCATGTAAATACACTTTATACCCGAAGGCAAAATGTTTACAAATAACCATAAGTCTGTTATTTAATATGTTCGTACACACACACAGAAACTTCACTGGGGCTATGGTTCCACAGACACCACTTAGGAAGCTTAATAAGAGAAGAAAACACCTGGTTAAAAAGGCAGCCCCTCCTCTACAAAAGGTCACAAGACACAGACTATCACTAACATTAGTATTTAAAAAAAAGCAGACATATGAAATGATTATGCCATTTCTTCATATTCGTGTGATTTCAAAATGGCTTTTAGACATAATTATTATTATTTTAGTTTTTTATTTTTCTTTTTAGGGCTACACCCTTGGCATATGGAAGTTCCCAAGCTAGGGGTCAAAATGGAACAGCAGCTGCCAGCCACCGCCACAGCCATAGCCAGGCCAGATCCAAGCCACGTCTGTGACCTACACCACAGCTCACGGCAACACCAGATCCTTTAACTCACTGAGCGAGGCCAGGGATCAAATGGGCATCCTCATGAATACTACTCAGGTTCTTTACCGCTGAGCCATGACAGGAACTCCATAAACTGATGGAAGGGTCTTATATGGAAATAAATGAATAGAATTCCTAAAAAGAGTTGAAAGTTCCTTAAAGAGGGACATCTACTACAAACATGGCTAAATCAGCGGTGCGGGTTTTTAGAGAACATCTTTTTTTTTTTTTTTGCCTTTTTGCCATTTCTAGAGCCGCATCCGTGGCATATGGAGGTTCCCAGGCTAGGGGTCTAACAGGAGCTGTAGCCGCCGACCTTCGCCAC
>PVHT021183518.1:21342453-21372386 GCA_004024745.2 Catagonus wagneri | reverse complement strand
TGTGTGTTTTGCATATTAGATAATGATTAATTTATCCATTCTTTTCTTTGTGGGCCCTGAGTTTTTTTGTAAATTTGGAAAGATTCCTACCCTGGAATAGTTTTTTTAATTATGAACTTGTTTCTCCTGTTACTTTATGGTTTTACTTTTCACATTTAAATCTTTGATCCATAAAGTATTTAGGGTGTACGTGGGAGCCGAGGCAATACCATGAAAACTCAATTTTATGGGAAATTGATTTCAAGGATATTAACTTTTGAAGTTTTAATGAAACCGTTGGATTTGTAATTTATTTTTAACTTTCTTATGCTTTTATGCAGCATGATTACCTTATGCTGGCTGCTTTGGATGAAAACGAGGAAGTGGTGGATGGAGGCAAAAAAGGAGCAATTGATGATCTTCAGCAAGGTGAACTAGAAGCATTTATTCAAAATCTTAGCTTGGCCAAGTATGCAAAGGCTTTTTTAACTGAAGGAGATCAATCAGCTAAAAAAGAAGATGGCAGCAGCAAAGAAGCAAGAATATCTAAAGTAGATAAGAAAAAGCAAAATGCAGCAGAAAATGAAAGTAAAAAGAGGCCAGAACGACGTTCTGATGAGAACAACAGTACCACACCAAAAGCAAAGAGAGATAAACAACAGGACGTCTTTGAATTTGTTGAGAGACAGACATTGTTACTTAAGTCTGGAGGCAAATGGTATGATCTGGAGTATAGCAATGAGTATACTTTGGAACCCCAGCATCGGGATGTTGTGGCTAAGTACAAAACCTTGGCTCAGAAGTTGTATGAGCATGAAACCAACTTATTCAAAAACAAGACGAATAAGCAAAAGGGAGCCTCTTCTGCCTGGATGAAAGCAATTGTGTCATCGGGGACGCTAGGTGACAGGATGGCAGCCATGATTCTTCTTATCCAGGATGATGCAATTCACACACTCCAGTTTGTAGAAACTCTCGTGAACCTTGTTAAAAAGAAAGGCAGCAAACAGCATTGCCTCATGGCTTTGGATACTTTCAAAGAGTTACTCATCACAGACCTTTTGCCAGATAGTCGAAAGCTGCGAATTTTCAGCCAGCATCCTTTCAACAAACTAGAGCAGCTGTCCAGTGGCAACAAGGACTCAAGAGATAGAAGGCTCATATTATGGTATTTTGAACATCAACTGAAACATTTAGTGGCTGAATTTGTGCAGGTCTTAGAAACTTTAGGTCATGATTCATTAGTAGCCACCAAGACCCGAGCCCTTGTAGTGGCTCATGAGCTTCTTTGTAACAAACCTGAGGAAGAAAAGGCCCTTCTTGTGCAGGTGGTAAATAAACTGGGAGATCCTCTGAACAGAATAGCCACCAAAGCCTCCCATCTGTTAGAGACATTGCTTTGTAAGCATCCCAACATGAAGGGAGTTGTGTGCAGTGAAGTAGAAAGGCTGCTCTTCCGCTCAAATATCAGCTCTAAAGCCCAGTATTATGCAATTTGCTTTTTAAATCAAATGGCCCTCTCCCATGAAGAGAGTGAATTAGCTAACAAATTAATAACTCTTTATTTTTGTTTTTTTCGGACTTGTATCAAGAAAAAAGATATTGAATCAAAAATGCTCAGCGCCCTTTTAACAGGAGTGAATAGGGCATACCCCTATGCCCAGACAGGAGATGACAAAGTGAGGGAGCAGGTCGACACACTGTTCAAATTGCTGCATATTGTGAACTTCAATACCAGTGTGCAGGCTTTAATGTTGCTTTTCCAAGTAATGAACTCTCAGCAGACAATATCAGATCGATATTATGCAGCATTATATAGGTAAGTATCAACCATTCTAATATGTGAGTGAGAAATAAAGTGGCCTAATACAATACAGTGCCCGTCTGTGTGGTGAGAGAAAGACTTAGAAAGTGGAATTTAGACCCCCTCACCCCCACCCTCATCAACTTGCTGTTCACCAACTTTCAGTCACTTAATTTTTGGTTCCCTGTTGGACAGCTATGTCATGTGCTTTGAGTACATTGTTTGCTTTTTTATTTTGAGAGGCTCCCATCCTCCATCCTCTATTTGTTCCCTCCTGTCCTTCACATAACCGTTTGGTTGTTTATTCAACAAGATTTTTTTGAGTGCCAGTTATGTGCCAGGCACTGTTCCACGACTCAGGACATCACACAGGATATAATTCCTACCTCTAGAGGCTCTTCCGTTCACATTAAGACAGATGGTAATTTTTTTTTACACTGGGATTAAAGTTTTGATACTAGAATTACTGAATTTTGTGCTGTCCTGCAGTGCACCCATTGAGGGCTGATATTTTGTGTTCACTTGGGAACTCTTTAAATAGACCAACAGCTATATGTTTCCTTCTAATTATTTTTTTTATTTTAATATACCTACATCTTGGAGTTCCTCTTGTGCCTCAGCAGGTTAAGAATCCAACTAGTGTCCATGAGGATGTGGGTTCAATCCCTGGCCTCACTTGGTGGGTTAAGGGTCTGGCATTGCTGCAAGCTATGGTATAGGTCACAGATACATCTTGGATCCTCTGTTGCTGTGGCTGTGACATAGTCTGGCAGCTGCAGCTCCAATTCAACCCCTAGCCTGGGAACTTCCATATGCCACAGGTGTGTGCCCCTGCCCAGGATATATCCATCTCTGTATATACAGATAGATAGATCTTGTGAGAAATGTAACATAGTAGCTAATACTTTAGACCTTAGCCTAACTATCTGGATTTGAGTCCCATCCATTAGTTTGGCATGTAATTTCTTTGGACAGATTACTTAATCCTCATTGAAACTCTGTTGGTAAACATGATTGATCCCATTTTACTCTGCTTCTTTTGTCTATAAAATAGAGAGGAATGCCCTGAAACTTCCCCACAGTTACACAATTTAAAAATGACAGAACTGGGATTTTAATAAGATGAATGAGTTAATGTGTTTGAAAACCCATGTAATCTTCAGTGTATATTATGCATTTAATAATGCCCAACACATAGTAAATGCTCTGTAAGTGCTGGCTGGTATCATTATTATTATTATTTTATTATTATTATTATTGTTATTATTATTATATTTCTTCAGATTAATCCTCTTAACAGCTCTCCAATCTGTGAGGTACAATAATTTGTACCAGGTCACACAAACACTAGGGCAAGTAAGGTGGCAAATCCATGTCTGTTGGCTCGGCATTCATGGTGTTTTGTGGCACAGATTGCACGGATATACTAAAAAGAATCTCAGAAGTCTTTGCTTAACTCCTTTTATTTTTTTTTTGTATTTTTACCTTAGCTAGGGCCGCACCCACAGCATATGGAGGTTCCCAGGCTAGGGGTCTAACAGGAACTGTAGCCGCTGGCCTACACCATAGCCACAGCAACGTGGGATCCAAGCCGCGTCTGCAACCTACACCACAGCTCACGGCAACGCCGGATCCTTAACCCACTGAGCAAGGCCAGGGATCGAACCCGCAACTTCATGGTTCCTAGTTGGATTTGTTAACTGCTGTGCCACGACAGGAACTCCTTTCCGTAACTCTGAAGAGTCTACAGCTTTTAAAGTAATAAATACTTAAATTTTTTAGTTTGGAAAGATTTCTGAGGAAATGTAGAGGTTTCAGGGTTAGGTTTTTTTGGTAACTTTTGAGGGTCCCAAGAATTTCTAATTCTTAAAAGTGTTTGATATGTATTGGAAAACATTTTTCTAATATAACATCTCTGTGTGGTTTTTGTTTTTGTTTTTTTGGTTTTGGGGTTTTTTTTTTTTTTTTTTGGTCTTTTTAGGGCCGCACCCGTGGCATATGGAGATTCCCAGGCTAGGAGTCTTAATAGGAGCTGTAGCTGCCAGCCTACGCCACAGCCACAGCCACCCCAGATCCAGGCTTCATCTGCAGCCTACACCACAGCTCACGGCAATGCCAGATTTTTAACCCACTGATCAAGGCCAGGGATCAAACCTGCATCCTCATGGCTACTAGTCAGATTCATTTCCCCCGATCCACAACGGGAACTCCAACATCTCAGTGTTTAACATAATAGCCTAACACCTCTGAGGAGTATGTTCCTAAATTCTTTATAAACTACTGCTTGCCAAGAGTATCTTACAGATGGATTTCCTCAGAGGGCTTTTAAGCCTTCTTAAAGTATTTATTCTCTCCTGGTTTTATTATGAATCCTTTAAATAAAAATTCCCTGATATATTAATTGAGGGATAAAAGAAATGAAGAAATGATTGGGTTTACAAAAACATGATTTATCAAAAAGTCCAGGAACATATTCAGTCAAACAGTGGAGACACACCCATCTAAATTCTTAGGTGTTTCTATTGTTGTGTAATGAAACTTATGATTTAAAATGAGTAGCAGGAGTTCTCTTTGTGGCACTGCGTTAAACAAATCCGACTAGGAGCCATGAGGTTGCGGGTTCGATCCCTGGCCTTGCTCAGTGGGTTAAGGATCCGGTGTTGCCGTGAGCTGTGGTGTAGGATCTGACGTTGCTGTGGCTGTGGTTGTAGGCCGGTGGCTGCAGCTCTGATTAGCCCCTAGCCTGGGAACTTCCATATGCCGTGGGTGCGGCCCTAAAAAGCAAAAAATAAAATGAGTGGCAGAATGGATGGAAATGTTGAAAATTTTTAAGTGAAAAGAGAGAAAGAGTATCAAAGATTATGCGAATACTATAGACGATCTCAGAATATCATCAATAGGTACTAAAACAGAGGAACTGACAAATGAAAACTGGACATGTGGAGCAATATAAAAATGCCTCACAAGGTTAAATATTTTCATTTCCAGTGTTAGTGGGAAAAAAATTAATAGAAGTGCTAATGTGGAGTTCCCTTTGTGGCTCAACGGTTAATGAACCCGACTAGGAACCATGAGGTACCATGAGGTTGCAGGTTCAATCCCTGGCCTCGCTCAGCAGGTTAAGGATTGCCATGAGCTGTGGTATAGGTTGCAGATGCAGCTACAGCTCCAGTTCGACCCCTAACCTAGGAACTTCCATATGCCATAAATATGGCCCTAAAAAGCAAAAAAAAATTTTTTTTTAAAGTGCTTAGGACGAAAGTAATGATTCCACATAAGCGTATCTGGAGGATTGTGTTAAACTGAGTGTCTTAATGTTTAGGGGTCCAAACCAGGTCGGAGCATCTCTAGGATTCAACAAGCAAGATAAATAGAGAATCTTAGAATTATTATATCAGATAGTAGTTCAACAGCCTGCAGAAGACAGACTTTGAGGAAGAGAAGGACATATAATAGCTGTAGTAAAGAGTCAAGTATTTGAAGGTTATTTTGTTGTGAGCTTTTTTACCATCTTACAATTTTTTTGTTTTGCGTTTTTTTTCTTTTTGGCTGCACCTGCAGCATACAGAAGTTCCCAGGCTAGGTATTGAACCTGTGCCCCAGCAGTGACCCAAGCCACAAGAAGGACAATGCTAGATCCTTAACCCACTTAGCCACCAGGGAACTCTCAAAACTATATTTAAAACATACAACATGAAGATTTAATACATGTATACATTGAGGTGGTTACCATAATCAAGTTTAACGTATCCATCACCTCACATAGTTACTACTTTGTTGGGGGGTTGGCTGAGAATATTTAAGATTTAATCTCAGCAAATTTTAAGTATATAATACAGTATTAACTATATTCACCATGCAGCTGAAGTTTTCACCCTTTGACCAACATCTCCCCATTTCCCCTGTGCCCTACTCCTACCCTCACCCCTGGTAACTAGTAGTGTGTTCTGTTTCTCTGAATTCAGTTGTTTGTTATGTTTTGATTCTACATATACATTAAATCATGGAGAGTAATGGCTTTCTCTGTCTGACTTCATAAGTAAGGGTGTAATATCCTCTAAGTTTATGTGTGTCACATTCCTTTTTGGTTTTTTTTTTGTTTTTTTTTTAGTTTGTAGAAGAAAAAGTTTTATTGCAGGGCTACTCAAGGAGAACCAGGGGCTTATGCCCCCCAACACTCCCCAAAGGGTTTCAGCAAAACATTTTTAAAGTCTAGAAGAGGAGGTGTGGGTGGTGGGAGTTGCAGTGCACATGATCAGCTTGTGCATAATTCTCTGATTGGCTGATGTTGAGGTAACAGGATGAGGATTTCCTGCTTTCTTGTGGCTGAAGAATAACCCACTGTGTGTATATATCATATCTTTATTATCCATTCATTTGTCACACACATAGGTTGTTTCCATACTTTGGCTATTACGAATAATGCAGTGAACATGGGAATGCAGATATTTCCGTGACATACTGATTTTATTTCCTCTGGTTATTTGCCCAGAAGTGGGACTGCTGGATCATATGGTAGTTCTATTTTTAATTTGTTGAGGAATAGCCGTACTGTTTTCCATAATGGCTCTATCAATTGTATTCTTACCAACAGTGTACAAGGATTCTATTTTTTCTACATCCTTTTCAATGTTTGGTATCTTGAGTCTGTTTTTTTTAAAGATTGGCATTCATTCTTTTTTAATTTTTATTGTATTTATTTGGCTGCACCCGTAGCATGTGGAAGTTCCTGGACCAGGGATCGAACCCATGATAGTTTGTGGCAACACCAGGGAACTTACTCTTGTATTTTTTTCTTTTTTTTTTATAACAATGAATTTTATTTCAACTATAGGTATACAAAGATCATCACAAGTCAATTTGATAGATATTGTGTCCCAAACCCACAGTGCTTCCCACACCCCCCAGATTGTCTTATTTGAAACACCAAGGTTTTCCAGAGTCTGTGAGTCATTGTCTGTTTATCATGGTTGATTACGTTTTGTCCATTTCTGCTGCACAGGAGAGTGACCCATTGCACATTTTCCTCCATCATGTTCCATCACAAGTGATCAGATATAGTTCCCTGTGCTATACAGCAGAATCTCATTGCTTATCTATTCCAGATGTAATAGTTTGCATCTACTAACCCCAAACTCCCAGTCCTTCCCACTCTGTTCCCCTCCTTCTTGGCAACCACAAGTTTGTTCTCCAGGTCCATGAAAGTTTCTTTTCTCTAGATAGGTTCATTTGTGCCATACATTAGATTCCAGATAAAAGTGATATATGATATTTGTCTTACTCTTTCTGGCTTACTTCACTTAGTATGAGAGTCTCTAGTTCCATCCCGTGTTGCTGCAAATGGTATTATTTTGTTCTTTATTATAGCTGAGTAGTAAGTATTCCATTGTGTGTATATACTACATCTTTATCCATTCATCTGTGGTTGAACATTTAGATTGTTTCCATGTCTTGGCTATTGTGAATAGTGCTGCAGTGAACATAGGGATGCTTTTATCTTTTTCAGTGAAAGCTTGTCTGGATATGTGCCCAGGACTGAGATTGCTGGATCATATGGTAGTTCTGTATTTAGTTTTCTGAGATACTCCATACTGTTTTCCATAGTGGTTCTACCAGTTTACAATTCCCACCAACCATATAGGAAGTTCCCTTTTCTCCACACTCTCTCCAGCATTTGTTATTTGTGGACTTACTAGTGATGGCTATTCTGACTGGCATGAGGTGGTACCTCAATGTAGTTTTAATTTGCATTTCTCTAATAATTAGTGATGTCTACATTTTTTCATGTGTCTATTGGCCACCTGTATGCCTTCTTTGGAGAAATGTCTTTGTAGATCTTCTGCCCATTTTTCATTTGGTTTATTTTTTTGCTGTTGAGTTGTATGAGTTGCTTATATGTTTTGGAGATTAAGCCCTTGTTGGTTGCATCATTCGAAGTTATTTTCTCCCATTCTGTAGAGTGTCTTTGTTTTCGGTTTCCTTTGCCGTGCAGAAGTTTGTCAGTTTGATTAGGGCCTTTGGTTTATTCAGTGTAGTTTTGATTTCCATTTTCCTGATAATGAGTGGTGTTGAGCAACTTTTCATGCACCTTTTGGCCATTTGTATGTCCTCTTTAGAAAAATATCTATTCAGGTCATTTGCCCATTTTTAATTGGATTATTTTGTGGCTTCTTGCTATTGAATAGTATGAGGTTCCCTATATATATTTTTTATATTAATCCCTTATCAGATATATGGTTTGCAAATGTTTTCTCCCATTCTGTAGGTTGCCTTTTCATTTTATTGATTGTTTCCTTTGTTGTGAAGATGCTTTTTAGTTTAATATAATCCCATTTGTTTATTTTTGGTCTTGTTGCTTATGTTGCTTTAGAGGGCAGTATTGTAAGTATGGTTGGAAATTACACAGGAGCAGATTTCATCTGTGGAAAAAGAAGGTATTTTCTGGCAAAAATGGGTTGCCTGAAATTGGATTGTGTTCCTAGTGAGAGTGAGCAGTCTGCTACCACTAGAGATATTGCACAACCACTTATTCATTCAACAAATGTTGAGTACTTATTAAATGCTAGGCACTGGGGTTACAATGATGAATAAAACAGGCACAGTCCCTATTCTGTTAGACTTGGGGTGGGGGCGGTGAGAAAGGCAACAAAATATGTTAAACTATAAAGAACATAAACATGGGACTGAGAGTATAACGAAGGAACCTGCGGACATGCAGACAGTTGGAGAAAATGATTCCGTATAGAGTAGCGTGTATGGAAAGGGTGGTATACAATTTCTGCACTGAACTAGAGATTCTCACAGCCCAGATTTCTATTATACATGCATGGTTTTCACTAGACCATGTGGAGGCAGCCTCTGGTCACCCAGATGGTAAGTAGTGATGCAAGGATAAGAACCCTGGTCTAGTCCCCTGCTTTCATAGGTCAGTTTTCATTGTTTGGTTTTGGATTAGCCTTCCATGTGCAATTCTGTATCTATATGAAATTAATACTTTTAGGGCTGTGCTGTGTTAGTCTAGGGAATGAAAAGACACTTGAAAAAGAAAAAAGCCACAAGAAAAATCTTGTGTTCCTGTGGATTTTTTTCAACTTTGTACTATTGTCATTCTTTCTGTTCTGGTCATTGACTTCCATCTTCCATCTTAGGGCAGAAAAATGGTCTCTTCTTCTAAAATAAGCAGGTAAGGTTTATCGCTAACTAAGATGAAGTTAATAGTTACCTCTACTAGTTGCTGAGTATGGGGATGTTTTATGAATAAACATATGATCTTGTTTCTGTTTTGCAGGAAGATGCTGGATCCAGGGTTGTTGATGTGTTCTAAGCAAGCCATGTTTCTTAACCTCATCTACAAATCTCTGAAAGCTGACATCGTGTTGCGGAGAGTGAAGGCTTTTGTGAAGAGACTACTTCAAGTTACCTGTGAACAGATGCCGCCATTCATATGTGGAGCTTTATATCTTGTGTCTGAGATTTTTAAAGCAAAACCAGGTTTAAGAAGTCAACTAGATGATCATCCGGTATATATTACAATGCTTTTTAAGTCAAGTGGGTTCTGAAATATATTTGGTAGTTTTCTTCTTTGCTTCCATGACAGTAACTTACTTAGTTCTCTGGAGCATGTAGAGTGTGAGCCCAGAATCAGACAGACCTGGGTGGTCAGTTTACTAGGTGCACACGTTGCTTGACCCTGTTACTCATAATAAACTACCCTAAAGTGTGATTATATGAGATACAGAGCTAGTAATTCTCTTAAGCCTGTGTCCTCATTGAGAAGTGAACATAATAGCACCTGCCTCGTAGTGATATTTAAAACAAGTCAGAAATTTGAGGGCTGAATGTCTTCAAAGTCTCAGGATCCTTGCCTCAATACTCTGTTACATTTAGAAATAAGAATATGATAAATCATTATACATTTCATCGATGGAACTTTCATCAGAATTACAGTAAGTGTGGGAGTTTCCTTCTTGGCTTAGCAGTTAATGAACCCAACTAGCATCCATGAGGATTCAGGTTCGTTATCTGGCCTTGCTTAGTGGGTTAAGGATCTGGTGTTGCCATGAGCTGTGGTGTAGGTTGCAGATGTGGTTCATATCTGGCATTGCTATAGCTGTGGCGTGTGCCGGCAGCTGCAGCTCCAATTCTACCCTTAGCCTGGGAACTTCCATATGCCACAGGTGTGTGGCCCTAAAAGCCAGAAAAAAAAAAAAAAAGGAATTACACTAAGTGATCCTTCTTCAAAACTGCCTCACATAGTTGAATAGAGACTTTCACTTGATTAACCCAGATTCATTTAATCACTTTTGTAGGAATCTGATGAGGAAGAAAATTTTATTGATGTAGCAGATGATGAAGAAACAGAAAAATTCACTGATGCAGATAAAGAAATAGAAACAGATACTATGGAAAAAATTGAGGTGGAAGAAACTGTGTCTGAAAGACATGTGGAAACCAAAAAGTTAGAATCTGCTTCTTGGGTGCACTTTGATAATTTGAAAGGTGAGTTTCTTAAATCTTTATTCAATTTTTAAACCAAGTAATTGGACTCTGCCTTTGATCTTCATAGAAATTAATATTACACCATTTTAGAAGTCCTCAATACTGCTTTCTTTTAGTTGGGAACTCTCGTAACCGTATGTATTTAGGACTTTGGAAGTACATTTTTAATATAATGAATTATTGATTTACTTATAAACTACTATAGATAATAAATACACATTTTAAAGTAATTTACATCTTAGAAATTAAAGCTGATACCTTTTGGAGCTGTGAAGATTAGTGAGAAAACTGTGGTCATGTTAGATGCACAGTAGATCTCTTTTCCTTCAGCTGTAAATAATGTTTATATATTTGAACCAATTTTAATATCTTGGCCTTTATCTGTACATATAAAGGCCTCCTACGTGAAACATATATGAAAACAGCAAATATGTGTTTGCAGAAGTTTGATTTAAACAGAAGTATTTGGTTACATATTGTGAATTACATAGAACTTGTGGTTATTTTGTTTGAGCATATTTGCCCTCTGTAATTCTTTAAAGTAATGTTTTAAGATTGAAAACTTTCTGTGAATTAGAAACTTTAGGTTTTTTCATACACACAGACACACAAACTGAATTAAATTTATTTATAGAATACCTGAGTCGAAGTCTTAGCAGTGCAACCTTTTCATTTGAGGTGGTAAAGAAAAGCACACCACCCTTGAGGATCAAGAAAGGTGCCAGACCCGTTTCTTCAAACTTGTTGTGGAACTCTTGGTCAGATGATTTCATCTCTCCAAACTTTAGATTCCCTGTGAAGTATAAAAGAGTAGGATAGCAGCCACCGGGAAAGTTTTTAGGAGTTCCCTTATGGCACAGCAGCAACGAATCCAACTAGAAACCATGAGGTTGTGGGTTTGATCCCTGGCTCTGCTCAGTGAGTCAAGGATCCGGTGTTGTCTTGAGCTGTGGTGTAGGTCACAGACGTGGCTTGAATCTGGTGTTGCTGTGGCTATGGCATAGGCCCACAGCTGTAGCTCCTGTCAGACCTCTAGCCAGGGAACCTCCACGTGCCGTGGGTGTGGCCCTAAAAAGCCAAAAAAAAAAAAAAAAAAAAAAAGTTTTTAAAGAATCCATCAGTTGTCCTGAAGGCTAAATTGGGAGTAAGCCTTTAGTAGGAAGATGAGCATGTGCATTGTGAAGTAGACAGTTTGTTGTGTTTTGAAGCTTTTTCGTTTTAAATTTTCTAATCTGGAATTGCAGAAAACATGAAAATAATAATATAAAACCCGTTCCAAGTAAGACTTATTTGGGGCATAATTTAACAGAAAATATTCAGTGCACTCTAAAGTTACAAAAAAATTTAGACCTATTGAATCTTTAACACTTATGACCAAGAAATGGATACCTATTTGAAATGGGGATAATTTTGAAGGAGAGCTTTTAGTAATTGGGCTAAACGTGCTGCCTAGTTTATTCAATAGCAAATGGTAGTTTGGGTACCAAGATAAATTGTCATGGGGTTTAGAGTTTTTAAATCTAATAGAATGCCTGGCTAACTAAGATTGTTGAATGTTATCAATGTCAGTGACAGTATTATGCTGACAGTTTTGGTGACCTCTCGGGCTAAGAATAAGACATTTGGGAAATACATTTTTATTCTCAGGTGGCAAACAGCTAAACACATATGATCCATTCAGTAGAAACCCTTTGTTCTGTGGAGCTGAAAATACAAGTCTTTGGGAACTCAAAAAGGTAAAATAATTTCAAATTGTCTCCTAATTCATGTGTGCTGTATATTTGCTCCTATGGTTTAACACCTTCAAGTTTCCATATTTCTTGTAAATGATAAATATAGGAGTTTAGCTGTTTAGACATTAATTGATTGGCATAAGCAATTTGAAGTATGTCACCTGGCTATAATGCTATATAACCCATTTCTTTTGCTTCTGATAAACCTTAGATTCACACAGTTTATGTATTCACATTTAGAAAATCTTAAATAACGTACATGCAAAATAAGGATATCATACATGGCTATAAATAAATTTTGTTTTATGGATTAAATATCTCTGAAAAGTTTTGTGATAGAACTTTTTACAAAGTTAAAAATGTGTAAGAGGAACTCATATTTCTAATAACCTTTCTGTGATTTTTTTTTCGGGGAGGGGGGTGGCGGGTAAAGCAAGTCACTGTCTGCCTATGCAGATTCCTGTAGGTCCTGGTACCTTTTTTTAGCAAGTCTGCAAGGTGACAGCTACTTTTATAGTGATACCAAGGCATTATTAGCCTCTGTCACAGTTGACAGTGGCAACTAATGGAATTTAAAAAGTGATGGATAAAATTGCTGGTGCCTTAGTGTAAATAAAGGCAGTATATTGTACCAATCTGCACTCATACTTATTATAGTCTTCACTGACACATTGTTGCAGGGCAGAAAGCCAGTATCAGGTAAGAATGATGAAACAGGAAAAACTATTCACTTTAATGTCCTGACCCCAAAGTATATACATATCTTTTTAATATTCTGTGTGCATATATAACAAGAACACATAATGTACTCTGCTGCAGACATAAGTATGAGGGTTGTCTCCTGTTTCAGGGAAAAGGTCCTGTGTAACTGTTGGAAACACAGCTTGTTGCATTTTTCATAAAAGACTGGCTGACCGACAGATTGGTCATTCATTCAGACTTGGTATTGGGAAATGCTTTCTTGAAAATGAATAAAGTGAACCTGATTACTACAAACAAAACAGCTGAATATTTGTTGTCAATGATAAATTCAAGCTTTTAGAACTGCTACCACCATTTTGAGCTTAATAGTTTCTCAGTCCCTCGTCTGATGAAGTGGTGATACTATGTGATTTTTGTGATGTTGAATGCAGCGTGACCAACATTTGGAAGAATTGCATAACTCACCAAGTCAGTATTTTCCACATGACCAATGCACAATGATCCATTCACTGTAGACCAGTTAATTTTAAGTAGCAAGTAACAAAAAGTGATTGATAGTGTTTGAGACTCCATATTGCAACTAATCTTCAACTTCAGTATAGTATCAAAGAAAAGAAATCCACAGTTATGTGAAGGACTATTGTTTAATCTGCTTTCTTCCAACTGTACGTCTGTGTGAGGCCTGATTTGGTTCATATAATTCCAACTAAAATAACATGGAATACAGAGGTAGATTGGAGAATCTGCTTTCTTCTGTTAAACCAGACATAAGATTTGCAAAACTGTAAAGTAATGCTACTCTTACCAGTAATATTTATTCTAAAAAAGTTGATTTTCATAAAACATATTACTTACATTAGTGTGCAGTAGGTTTATTGCTATTTTAAAAGACCTGTAAGTGTTTATAATTTTTCTTTCTTTTTTTTTTGTCTTTTAAGGTCACACCTTCGGCATATGGAGTTTCCCAAACTAGGGGTCAAATTGGAACTGTAGCTACCGGACTACACCAGAGCCACAGCAACTCGGGATCCCAGCCGCATCTGTGACCTATACCACAGCTCACGGCAACACCGGATCCTTAACCCACTGAGCAAGAACAGGGATCAAACCTCTGTCTTAATGGATGCTAGTCAGATTCGTTTCCGCTGAGCCACAACGGGAACTCCCTATAATTTTTCTTCTGTAATTTCTAATAAGCATCTATAGATATATTCCACTTAAATTAAGGAAGCACTTGAGGTCCTTGATTTTTTAAGTGTACAAAGTGCTCCTGAGACCATGATTTTAAGAACCACTCTTCAATTTTCTTAAATAATCTACAACTGTAATAAGAGTTGACCTTATCTCACATTTTTCTTTTTTAGCTCTCTGAGCATTTTCATCCCTCTGTGGCTCTTTTTGCAAAGACTATCCTTCAGGTAAGTCTCAAATATTCAGAAGACAAAAAATTAAAAAAATAAGTAATCCAGTTTTAGATAATCTTCCACCATATAGAATCGTATACATTGGTCTGCTGTTGTAAAAGAACAATGACTAGCTTAATACAGAGCAGTAGATAATTCTTCAACTCCAGGATGAGTAGAAATACAGGGTATTAGTAAACCATAACAGGAGTTTCCTTGTAATGCACTGGGTTAAGGATCCAGTGTTGTCACTGCAGCAGCTTGGGTCACTGCCGTGGTGTGGGTTCTGTCCCTGGCCTGGGAAATTCCACATAACGAGGATGTAGCCCAAAAAAAAGAGAGAGAGAAATCACAAGTTATTTATATATACTGGCTTTGCTCCTGAAGAAAGATTGCCCTCCCTTTTCCCTTTTGCTGTGTTTGCTACTCAGAATTTGATTCCTGGTTAATGGGTAGATGACCTACAGTATTTTTTTTTTTTAATGTATTAAAGTATAGTTAATTTACAGTGTTGTGTAAATTTCTGCTGTATAGCAAAGTGACTCAGTTACATATATAACTGAGTCCTATACTCTTACTCTTTTTCCGTTATGGTTTATTATAGGATATTGAATATTATTTCCTGTACTATACAGTAGGGCCTTGTTTACCCATTCTATATCTAATAGTTTGCACTTCCCATGTGGCTCAATGAGTTAAGGATCTGATGATGTTACTGCAAAAGTGGCTTGGGTCACTACTGTGGCACAGTTACATCCCTGCCCCAGCAACTTGCACATGCCATGGGTGTTGTCAAAAAAAAAAAGTTTGTACCTGCTAACCCAAACTCCCAATGCTTCCCTCCCTCACCACCGTCCCCCAACCTTGGCAACCATAAGTCTGTTCTCTATGAGTCTGTGTCTATTTTGTAGATAAGTTCATTAGTGTCATATTCTAGATTTTACATGATGACTTACAGTATTAGTGCTACTTGCCTACTCATAAAATCAGCAGTGCATCCTAAAATATGTGTGAATGTGTGTTTAAGTTCTTCAAGAAAAGAAAAATGAGCATGACAGGGATATTTGAAGGAGCTTTTATTGATTTTCATACCTTCAAAGCAATGTTACAGCTGCTTGAATTTTTCTTGTTTCTTATCTGGAGGAATATATATAATTTGAGTTAAATTATTGATTCCCTCCCTCCCCCTGCAACTCTCAGGGAAATTATATTGAATATTCGGGGGATCCACTGCAGGATTTCACACTAATGAGATTCTTGGATCGATTTGTATACCGAAATCCAAAGCCACATAAAGGCAAAGGTATGCTTCCATTGGATGAATTTTTCGGTTGTTTCACTCTTCAGATTTAATAAACAACATGAGGTGTTAATTATGCTGTCTCAATTTTACATTTCAGAAAACACAGACAGTGTTGTGATGCAGCCAAAAAGAAAACATTTTATGAAGGATATTCGTAGTCTTGCTGGTAAGTATAAAGCCTGGATGGTTGAAACTGACAACTGTACAAGTCAGTAACACACTGTGTTATTCTTTGCTCTACTTTAGCAGAATAAAAGTAGCAGAGAGATTATCCATCTTTGTTCCCAAAAATGTATGCATTTTCAAGTTTAAATGTAGTTGATAACTTCTGCAGGTATTTTGTACCTAAGTGGCTCTGATTCTCTTTGTATTCAAAGCAGACATTTCTTCACATACTAGATCCCAGCTCCTTTTTCTTCAGATTCTGAAGTTCATTATAAGTCATTTACTTTATAACTGACTTAATATCACAGAGGTCCAGAGACTTAAAAGGACTTGCCCAGAATTAGTAGAGTTAAAATTAGAAGCCAAATACTCTTTTAATCAAGATGAGTCCGAAATGTTTATTCTGAGGAGGAAACACTAATATTCTTGTAGTTCCAGTTCCTTATTCTTAGTTTTCCTCAGTATTAAGTAAAATTGTAGCTACTTCTGTTTACCTTTACTTTCTTTTCCCAGAATATCAGGCATTATTGTCATTTTTCCATGATGAAAATGACAAGTCTAAAATGAGTATTAAGAGAACTCTTTGAATTTTTGTTTCTCCTGGAATTTAGATCTTGGATGCAACTGGAGAATGAGAGAACCCAGTTCTTTCACTGTGATGCACTAAATGGCTACAAACTGGATTGTAGCCGAGTTTGTTTCATATGTTTGGTTTCTTCCACAGACTTCCAAAGATTGTCCTTTGCACTATTAGATGACTTCTGTCCAACTTCCTGACATTTTGAGACTTCAGAATTGTAGATATTATGTGTTTAGTCTTAAGAGCTTGAATAACATAAAAGGATTACTTTAATAAATTTTTTAACTTGTTTCTTAGTTAACAGTAAGGAATTCGTGGCAAAAGAAGAAAGCCAAATACCAGTGGATGAAGTGTTTTTCTATAGGTAATATATTTAGTCCTGTTTCATTTGGGACATGTAAATATTTAGATTCCATAAACGGCTGTGTTAAAACAGGCCTGCCTTGAAAAGACTGAAGTGATATTTCAGTACCATTTTTGTGAGGGAAATTTAGAAATGACAGTTTGCTATTACTAAGATACCTAAGTGAAACTAAAGTAAATTTGAGAGGTTTGTTTTTAATAATTTAGCATAAATTTTGTTTTAAGAATCATGACTAAGTAATTTGTCCCAAAGATGGTTCTAAGTAGAACTAGAATTCATTTAACTACTACAGAGATAAGTCCTAAACCTACTGATATTACTACTAATGCCTTATAATAAAATAAAGGAACTGTTATCTGTTGATTGGTTAATTTGATTTGGTTTGCTTTTTTGTTTTGTTTTGTTTTTTTTGTCTTTTTAGGGCCGCACCCTCAGCATGAGGAGGTTCCCAGGCTAGGGGACCAATGCAAGCTGTAGTCGCAGGCCTATGCCAGAGCCACAGCAATGCGGGATCCAAGCCGAGTCTGCAACCTACACAACTCACGGCAACGCAAGATCCTTAACCCGCTGAGCAAGGCCAGGGATTGAACATGCATCCTCATGGATGCTAGTCAGGTTTGTTAACCACTGAGCCACGATGGGAACTCCTGGTTTGCTTTTTTAAAACATTTTGTTTAAAGAATTTTGAGGGTATTATCGCATATGCAAAATTCGAGGTTTCACTGTACCCTTATAAAAGAATAGATCTGATAAACTATTGTGATTACAGGTCATTTAGAGCCACTGTTTATAATACTCAAATACTCCTATCATTCATTAGTGTTGATGCCTTTTACTGTCCCATTTAATGAGTTAAAATGTTGTTATGAAGAACCAAGCCTAATTCACTGAAATTAATTATACTTGACATTTCATTCTTCTATAATAGAAATTTTAATTATTTATATCTGAGTTAACAGCTTTTACACTTGTTTGTGGCACTGGTCATAGGTACTTTGATTACAATAAACTGGGCCCTTAAATTATCAAATATATAACATGCATTTTTATTTTAGGTATTATAAAAAAGTTGCTAATGTTAAAGAGAAGCAAAAAAGGAATGAAGATGAAGAAAGTATAGAAGATGTGGATGATGAGGAATTTGAAAGGATGATTGGTAATTTATCTTTATAATTCGCAGAACTAGAAAAATTTTATTGGAATTTTGGCTAAAACAAAAACCATGGGAAATTAGAAAAGCTTACATTCACTTTTGTTGCATATTGTATTACAGCTAAAAATAAGGCATGTAAATAGTTCTAATGGAGTAAAAGGGACTACTAAATATTGTTTGATTTGATATTTTCCCTCTTTCCATAAAAAAACTATAGAAAAGAAGCTATAATTACCTGGAACCCATTTAGTTTAGGGACTTAATTAAGGTCAGTATATTCAGAGATTTATGTAGATTAATAAAACACACGAGCAGTAGTCAGCTGTGTATCATTTCCATGTTATAAACAGCAGAATTATGATGATGTATTAATTCAGATATAAAACCTGTTAACTTTGCTATTCCTTTGCTGTATCTCATGATTTGTGTATTGTTCTCTGGCAGACACATTTGAAGATGATAATTGTTTCACCTCAGGAAAGGATGACCTTGATTTTGCCAGGTAAAATACTTCACTTCTTTTTAAACCGTTTTCCGAACATTTTCCAAATACCAAATAATTGTTGCTCAGAACAGTAGAGCACAGGATTATGTTGTCTAGGAGAAAGATAGTGAAGTAAGTTTGGGTAATGGATACAGTCCTTTCTTTTTTTCAGGTTTTTTTTTTTTTTTTGTCTTTTTAAGGCTGCACCTGCAACATATTGAAGTTCCCAGGCTAGGGGTTGAATTGGAGCTGAGGCTGCCAGCCTATACCACAGCCATAGCAAGGCCAGATCCAAGCTGCGTCTACTACCAACACCACAGCACATGGCAACGC
Organism: Catagonus wagneri; assembly: GCA_004024745.2. Classification (NCBI taxonomy): domain Eukaryota; kingdom Metazoa; phylum Chordata; class Mammalia; order Artiodactyla; family Tayassuidae; genus Catagonus; species Catagonus wagneri. The sequence continues at coordinate 21,353,884 of PVHT021183518.1, read as the reverse complement.
CGGATCTTTAACCCACTAAGGGAGGCCAGGGATCAAACCTGCATCCTCATAGATACTAGCTGGGTTTGTTACTGCTAAGCCACACCAGGAACTCCAGTCCTTTGATTTTAGAATGAAATGCTAAAAATTTTGTAATGTTCATTAGTATTAAATAAAGGCTCTGAGCCACCTGCAACTCTCCTTGGAATCATCTTAATAACCTAGTACCTTACTGGTTAGCAAAACATACTTAAGAAAACAAAGTCCTCTTGTACATTACAATTTGTTTTTCTGCAGTAACATGAAGAAGAAGGCAAAAGGAGCTAAGGATGACTCAGAAGACGAAGATTCAGAAGACGATGACCTTGACAACTTGGATGATGATGAAGTTTCTTTAGGAAGTATGAATGAAGAATTTACTGAACTTGAGGAAGATGGAGGAACATTCATGGATGTGTTGGAGGATGAAAACGAAGGCATTCCAGGTAACACTCTAAAAATTAAAGACAGAAACAAATTGGATCTTTCTTCCAGAGCATAGGCTAGTTTTTTCTCTGAAAATTATTTTTGGTTTCTTTGTTTTTAAACCAGGTGAGTTTTCAGTCTGGGGCTTTTAATAATTAGATTGTCTATGCTGTATCTATTGAACTGTTATATCATTGCCTTTTAAAGTATTGGAATATATCATTGCCTTTTAAAGTATTGGAATATTGGAGTTCTTGTCATCGCGCAGAGGAAGTGAATCCGACCAGGAACCATGAGGTTGCAGGTTCGATCCCTGGCCTCGCTCAGTGGGTTAAGGATCTGGCGTTGCTGTGAGCTGTGGTGTAGGTCACAGATGGGTCTCGGATCCCGCATTGCTGTGGCTCTAGCATAGGCTGGCAGCTATAGCTCTGATTAGACCCCTAGCCTGGGAATCTATATATGCCACGGGTGTGGCCCTAAAAGGACAATAAATAAATAAATAATTTAATATTGTAATAGTAATCAGCAGTTTCTTAAAAGCCCTAAAAGCAGTTCTGTGCTTCTTGGTTTTTTTTCTTTTTTTCTTTTTAGGGCCGCATCTGTGGCATATGGAAATTTCCAGACTAGAGACTGAATGTGAGCTGCAGCGACTCAAGGATCCTTAACCTACTGAACGAGGCCAGGGATTGAACCTGCTTCCTCACAATACTAGTTGGGTTCTTAACCCACTGAGCCACAATGGGAACTCCACTGTTTTTAAACTGCCTAACAACAGGGGTTTGTTGTTTTTATGTGTGTAGCAGAACTTGATGATGAAGCCAGCTCTAAAGTCAATAGTAAGAAAAGCAAGAGAAGAAGTGCAAATGATTTTGACTTCGCTGGGTCATTTCAAGGTAAGATGTACTTACTATGCATGTGAAAATTGTTGCTGATAGTGAAGTTTTGGAAGATTAACTTTTCTAAATTGGTTAATACAATTTAGTTTTTGCTTTTATTATGAATAACAATAGCTTTATGTATTTTTAATATCTGACAATTGTTGTTTCTCACAAACACCATCCATGATTTTCTTTTTCTAAATTCATTCCTCTCAGTTAAATAGCTCTAGATCATCTTCTCATTCATGTTTAAACTATTCAATAATAAGTAAACCCTGGATCTTCCTCTTCTCAATCAACACTTACCATTTCACCAGTCTAAAAACCCATGCTCTTTATTAACTTTATTTTCCTTTTTTAATGAGATCTGCTTTTTTCCTGCCATGACAAAATTATTCTAATCTCAGAAATATATAAAATATGATTGTGGTGCAGCGGGTTATGGATCCAGTGTTGTCACTGCGGTGCCTTCAGTTGCTGCTGTGGCGCAGGTTTGATCCCCGGCCTGGGAACTTACACATGCTGCAGGTGTGGCTGAAAATAACGTATTAAAACATCTATTTCTACTTACCTATTTTGAAGTTTATGTATTCAGAATTATAGAGGAGTTTTTTTTGTTTTGTTTTGTTTTAAGGAGAACCACTTTACCTGAGTAGTAAACCAAACTCCATTTATAACATAATAAATAACTTTCCATCAACTTCTTCAGTCTAAAGAGTAAAATCTGACTTAATTAGAATTTATATTTTTAAATATTCTAAAACCCATCCATATAAATTTTGGAATCTTAATCTTGCTTGAAATTATGAAATAGGGCAAAACTTTGATCAATGGTCAAATCTGAAAGCTAAGATGGTCAAATCTGAAAGCTAAGAAAACACTATCGTCACCTGACCAGTTCTAGTAGGATATTCTAACTATTAAGTTGTTTTTCTTTTGGTAATTTTCTGTTCTAATTCTATATATTTTTTAACAAAATATAATGTTGAAAATTATTTTTCCAAAATCATTGGATCTATAGTTTAATAATCTAGGCTTATACATTTTAGGACCAAGAAAAAAAAGGAAAAGAAATCTTGATGATGCCAACCTGTTTGTATCTGCTGAAGAGGTAAAGCTAATGTACTTACTTTAAACAGTAAACTGTTCTACATTGTTTCAAGTTTTCTAATAAATGTATTCCCCCCCAAAGTTTGGTCACCTATTGGATGAAAACATGGGATCCAAGTTTGACAACATTGGCATGAATGCTATGGCTAACAAAGATAATGCAAGTAAGTAACTTGAATATCTACTGAGGGTTTAAAATAGCCTTAACTTAGAATTTTTGAAGACTGGATTATTTTTGGAGGACCCTTTTGTAGAAGGGAATAAAATGGTTCCTTATAACCAGGAAGGAATGACTTTTTCATTTCTGTCTGGGGAGCACACAGGATTAAAAACTATTTAGACTATGGCAAAAAAAAAAAAAAAAAGACTACAGCCTACTAAAGTTAGGTGTGGTTTTGTTTTTTTGTTTGTTTTGTTTTGTTTTTACAGAGGCAGGCTATTTTTATATAGTATGAATTTGCTAAGTAACTTTATAAGCACTTTAAATAGTTATTTCTGTATTGATAGTTACTGGCTTCTGCTTCACCAGTAAAAGTCTTCAAGGGAAATAAAATCTTGAAATTTTTTTTTTTTTACTTTCCTGTCCTAGTCTTTTATTTGTAAACATTAGTCTCTGATTATAAATACGGAAGAAAGTAAAGCAACAAATGGGGTTTGTGTGGTGGATGGGAAAAGACCTTAGGCTGTGGCAGACCAGTTCCTGTTACTTAGCAGAATGTTCTCTGGAGCTTCCAAGAGTCTACAGTGTGCTTGCTCATCTTTCTTCTTCCTCCTTCTCCCCTCCCCTCAGGTCTCAAACAGCTTAGGTGGGAGGCTGAACGCGATAACTGGTTACACAACAGAGATGTGAAAAGCATCATCAAGAGAAAGAAAAATTTCAAAAAGAAGAGGCCAAAAATCACTCAAAAAATTAAAAAACAAAGAAAATGAGTGTTTTTCTAAGTAAATTACAAATTAAAATTCTACTTACTAATTTTTGCTGTTCAGCCATTTTTCTTGATCTTGTTCTCTAATTCCATACATCCCAGACTGTTCAATGGATTTGTAATAAACTATGAATAAAAATAACTGTCATTTATAAAATCATGTACAAGTATTAAAATTAAACTCTATTGAGAAAAGTCAAGCTTTATTTCCTGATTTCTACACAGAAAAGTGGGAAAGATGATAGGATACCTATGTTGTGTGTAACCTTTAGCATTCACTGTAATGAATGCTATTTACTAGGCATTATTTTATAGCAGATACTGTGTGACATAATTTCATGTCATTTTAATACTTAAAACAGTTCATGAGTCGGGCGTTATCTCTACTTGACAGAGAAAGAAAGAGCTCCAAGAAGTTAGCATACCAGAGATCAATTTTAAGTTTAAGCTGTGGTTTGAATCCATCACCCTCTCAGCTGTCTCAAAGTCTACATTTTTTTTTTTTTTTTTTTTGGTCATTTTAGGGCCGCCCCCACGGCACATGGAGGTTCCCAGGCCTAGGGGTCGAATTAGAGCTATAGCCACCAGCCTACACCACAGCCACAGCAACACCAGATCTGAGTCACATCTGCAACCTACACCACAGCTCATGGCAACGCCAGATCCTTAACCCACTGAGCGAGGCCAGGATTCGAACCTGCAACCTCCTGGTTCCTAGTCGGATTCCTTTCGGCTGCGCTGCGACAGGAACTCCCAAAGTCTACAATCTTAAAACACTGCAAGAATTAAGAATACAGCCCATTGCCTAAAACTACTCTCATCCCTGGATCGGAATTTTCTCCATTCTGTTCTCAGAAGGAGCAAAAACAGGAATGAACAGTATTTTTTTTTTTTTTTTTGAAATTGACATCACAAAATTGTCATTTATCCCTTAACTGGTCACAAAGAAACACTTAGGTTTACTTGAAGAAGTTGTTTTGTACTCTTATTTTTTTTTTAAGGGAAAACGTACCTTCCAAGATGAAAGGAAATTTCTTGCTCATTGTTTGCCTGAAATCTAATGAAAAAAAGTATTAAAATTGGGCATAATTAGAAATTCATTGTATTAACACACGGAGCCATAATTTAGTTCTAGCTTTAGAAATAAGATAGGAATCATGTATTATCAAGGAACTAAATCCTTATAAGGTCTAAATTGTACTTACCTTATATGTAGCCTTCCACAGTAATTTTGGAGTTATTAAAATTTGGCCTACATATCTATGATAATTTTGGAATAGTGTTTATTTTCTTTTTGGCTGTGCCTGTGGCAAGTTCCTGGGCCAAGGGTTGAACCCACTGGGGTGACAATACTGGGCCCTTAACCCACTGTGCCACAAGGGAATTCCATTTCAAAATTGTACTGAAAAGCATTTTCAGTGTTAATGTGAAATTCCCCTGTGTGATTTTATGAGGTTATTATTATTTTTTTGTCTTTTTAGGGCCACACACGGGGCATATGGAGGTTCCCAGGCTAGGGGTCGAATTGGAGCTGCAGCTGCTGGCCTACACCACAGCTCATAGCAATGCTGGATCCTTAACCCACTGAACTAGGCCAGGGACAGAACCTGTAACCTCATGGTTCCTAGACAGATTCGTTTCCACTGCGCCATGACGGGAACTCCTTGTTTTCTTTTATACCCTTTATTTACAGTTTAAAATTAGAGACTTTGTGAATATCCAACGGCATCCACAGTGTTGCAGTGAAGTCCTTTAAGAAGATAAATGACAAGTTTCAAAGATGACAGCCTCCCTAGGACTACTATTCCCTGCTTTAGGGAAAGAGAAATAGCACTTCCTGACTTTATTTTATTATTATTATTTTTCTTGTCTTGTTGCCTTATCTAGGGCCGCACCCGCAGCATATGGAGGTTCCCAGGCTAGGGGTCTAACAGGAGCTGTAGCCGCCAGCCTACGCCACAGCCACAGCCACGCGGGATCCGAGCCGCGTCTGCACCCTACACCACAGCTCACAGCAACACTGGATCCTTAACCCACTGAGCAAGGCCAGGGATCGAAACCCCAACCTCATGGTTCCTAGTCGGATTCGTTAACCACTGAGCCACGACAGGAACTCCATCACTTCCTGATTTTAAAAATTGAAGGCTCTAATATAACATTTCTCCCACAAAATGTCAAAATGGTGATGACCAACAGCATGGAAAAGGCGTTCAGTACTGAAAGCAGAGGAAGAGCTGCTGGCCTGAGAAACTGGTTTCTTGACCATTCAGCTATGCTACCCACCTCTTGCTTTCTCAGTCTACCAAACAATGAGGTGTGATGGGCAAGCTTGATTTTCTCCATCTGTGCTCCCAAACTAAGCCAAACCTAGGACACTTTCCCTACACCCCTCACTAGTAAAATCCATGGAAGTATGAAACATTTTAATCTACAAATGTTAACTTTTTAAGGGAGAAGTAACAGTCATTTATTCTACAATAACTAACAACTCGGCTTTCTTCCCCTTGAGCCCATAAAATCCCTAATACATTGAAGAAGCAGTTTCTCTTAACACAAAACACTAATTTCTGAATTTGATTACCTTGGCTTGTGTTCATCTTTTTAAACAAAAAATATGCTCCAAAAATGCCCACAAGTTCAGCTACTAAAACTCCTTTAAAGATCTTCTTTGCCAGTGGTTCCATAGTCCGGGCCATCCTAAGTGAAACAATAACAAATAAATGTAAACCTGAATAAGCATATTCAAACTTAATACCACTTCTATAAAACTAACTCCCATTTCCATAGTTTGAATGACTATATAGAAATAAAACCCCAAAGTTAACTATTCTTAGCTGTATTAGACATGTCTCACATTGCTAGTTTTCAACTTCCATGCCTAAGAGGTACAGTGAAGCAAAAACATGATTGGAGAAAGCACAGGGAAGAGACAAAATTGAAGAAGCCATTGTGAAAAGAACTAGCAACTTATGGAAGATTTTTTTAACTCTCTAATACAGAGATGGGGTAGATCATTTTTTAAGCTGAAAATAGCAATTAAGACATGATCTAATGGGCACAGTATGTGACAGTTCTTTGTGAAGTACCCTACAGAAGTAAGGTTTTGTATAAATGGTTTTACGTGTTTTATAGCTGGAGGTTTTCATTTATTTATACAGCATATATTGACCTATGTGCCATTGTTCTGGGCATTTTATATAATGTTGAGCAATAAGTTAACTGGTTCTTGTTCCTGAGGAACTGCTGTCCTAACAGTTTTTTCAAACTAATCACATCACCCAAAAGGCTTGTTTAAAAATACCTTCCCAACCTCCAGATTCCCTTTTTTTTTTTTTCTTTTCTCCACTGCACCCTTGGTGTAGGGAAGTTCCTGGGCCAGCTGCAGCAACACCAGATCCTTAACCCACTGCATGGGCCAAGGAGTGAACCCTGGCCTCAGCCGTGACCCAAGTCCTTCAGAAACAACATTGGATCCTTAACCCACTGCAGCACAGCGAGAACTCGCCAACCCCCAGATTCTGATTCAGCAAGTTTAGGGTTGGCACCCGGTAACCTCCCCTTTTACAGACAACTCCAAGTGATTTTTATGTAAGAGGCTGCTGGACCACATGAGCCGGAACACTGAACACCATCACCCAATAAGTGGCAACACTAGATTTCAAATCTTGATTCTCTTCCTGTAATTAAAAGCTAAAAGGTAATCAGAAGACAGGGTTTGAGTCTTTATCCTCTTTCTCTAAAGAGAAAGCTAAAAAGGAAAGGACTATATAACAAGAAAATAGCATATATGACTCTTACTGAATATATGCAACGTAAAGCTAAGTTTTTACTCTGCCTCCTCGTAACCCCAAAGTCAAGAACAAAAGGAGAACCAGTTTTTTTTCAACTTAGGATTTCACCACTGTCTCATGTATGCTGCACACTCTTCTGCCCTCTGTGTGAGATGCCACCTCCTCTAATAGTCTCCAGCCCCAGAGCGCCTCTCATTCCAACCTTTTTAACTCTGTCTAGCGGTGGGGTAATTAAAATACCCTACTTTGGTAGGATTATCCTACTAATATCATCACCAGGTGTCCCTTCCCCTCCAAATTCCCTCCTCTCGTTCTGATAATGTGATTGCCCTCAAGACTAAAAGATTAAGCTATTATTCTTACCTAAGAGAAATGAAGCAGAGAAAGTTAAAGAACTTACATATAACCAAGAGGCAATGAGCGGGTGGGAAGGGAGACCTGTTTTGCTTTGTTGACTGTGCTGTACAGTACTAACAGGAAATAAGCCATGATCAGTACTGGTAGGGGTTATTGGGATTATTTTTAACTTTCAAGGTGTGAAAACAAACAAACAAACAAAAAAGCCTGCCTATAGCCAGACCCACAGTGTAAGGAATCCAAGCAGAATTTTGTTTTATTGGGAGACAGCAAAGATAAAGTTTCAAAAAATAAAGTCCAAATAACACTGTATAATAAAGCATTTACTTTCCTAAAAACACATTCCAGGAGTTCCCGTTGTGGCTCGGCGATAACAAACCCAACTAGTATCCATGAGGATGCCTGTTCGATCCCTGACCCTGCTCAGTGGGTTAAGGGTCCCACGTTGCCACACACTGCGGTGTAGGTCACAGACATAGCTCAAGTTGGTGCAGGCCGGCAACTGTAGCTCCAGTTTGACTCCTAGCCTGAGAACCTCCATGTGCCCAGGGTGCACCCCTAAAAAGACACAAAAAAAAAAAAAAAAATTCAAGTCCCTCAGCTTCAAGAGAGGTGTTTACAACCAACGATAAAAAACTCATCTGATTAAGACCATCAAAGGCATACCAGTCCATGACAGTTATATTACTAACTAGCAGAGGAAGACTAAAATTATACAAGTTTTGGAGAAGGAAGGAACTCAGGTGCACTTAAAAGCAGTCCTCTGAGGGGTTCGAAGAAAAGCTGGGCTGTGGGTCATGAAGTTAAAATTACACTTGGCTGAGAAGCTGAATCCGGGCGCACAAGCTTAAGACAATGCAAAGTCCGAAAACTCCTCATCTGCACCAAAGCTAGAAATCGACACAGTTCGGTATTCTCAGACAACACTTCAAAAAACGAGGTCTTTCCAAACACTCCAGATGTGCTACGACTCTGGGTTCAATTAACAAAAGTAGTTTTTCCAGGTTCCCAGGGTCAAGGGCCAAACAACCAGCGAGGCCTCCGAGAGGCTCCAGCCAGCTTCCCGGCAACGCGCTCCGTACCCCCAGCTTTCCCACCCGCCCGGGTTCTCAGGGCGCTGCGGCCCCACCAGATGCAGACACGCGCGCACAAAGCAAGAAGCACGGTCCGGCCGCGGGCCAAGGTCGCCGAGCGACCCGGAAACACTCGGACCTGTCCCGCGCCTCCTCCAGCAGAGGATACAGAAACACCGATCGTCCACTCAATGAGCCCCAAACTCTGCCCCACAGAAGCACGCTCCGCTCTCCATTCTGTGGACACCAAGTCAGGAAGACAAGTAAAAACCCACAGAAAAGAATCTTACCTGGGCTGCGTACACACGCGGCTGCGCAAGCGCAAAGGCTGGCAGGGCCCTGCCCCGCCCTTCCGGCGCTGGCCCCGCCCACACGCCAAAATTACCACTTACTCTGCTCTTAATAAAACTCCATTCTGACTTCTGGCTACTTACATTATTTTATTTAATCCTCACAACAACTCTGTCATAATACGTGCTATGAGTATCTCAATTTACAGAGATGAGAGTGTTACCCTGCTCACAATCACACAGTTAATAAGAGCCAGAACTTGGATTTTTCTACACCTTGCAACCCAAAGTGCGAATCAACACTATTGGCATCACCTGGGAGTTTGTCAGAACTGCAGAATCAGAATCTGCATTTTAGCGAGCTTCCTAAACAATTCATTTATAAATAAAAATTTGAGTCACCACCTGTTCTGCCCACTATAATAGGAGGAAATGAGGGAAATTAAACGGCGGCAGGGGAGGAGAAGAGTAATATAAAATTCTACTACGGTTCCACGTCACTGGGCTACACCCTGCAAACCTTGTAGTTACCAGCCTGGAGACCAAATAAAGAGCCCAGAAACAGTGATAGAGACATCAGTGGATTATTGGACAGAGGAACTTACACATCTGAAACAAGGTTCTGGAGCAACACTCCACCACATGGTGCAGATAGCAGGCAGGACATGACGGCAAGCTTTACAACTTTGCCCAGAGGGTATGAGGTAGGTTACCATCAAGAGGTGGAATATTGACATCAGGTTGGCTCAGGAAAACGAGCAACGGGAGTAGGGGGCAAGCAGGTAGGCAGTTACTAATTAAGCCCTATAATTAGTAGGATTGAATAGTCATGTGAGTGAAGCAGGGCCTGGTTGAGCAGAGGATGTACAGAGAGAGGAAGAGAAAAGCCATCTTGAAACATGTGCATGACAAAACGTGAAATACCCAAAACAGACACAGACCTACCCTCACTGAAGTTATAGTCTAGTGGGGGGAGGGGTGAAATACATCCACAAATAACTAATGAAGAGTATACAGTGACTGGAACCTTTCTTCTGACCTGAGGGATCCACGAAGGTGTAAAGGGGTAGTGGCTGGGAATTTGTTAGTACTAGGTAAAGGAAATGCCACAACAGAGACAATGTCAGATTCTTAACCAGTTGAGCCACCAGAGAACTTCAATCTCTCTCTCTCTCTTTTTTTTTTTCCTTTATCTAGGGCCGCACCAGCGGCATATGGAGGTTCCCAGGCTAGGGGTCTAACAGGAGCTGTAGCCGCCGGCCTTCCCCACAGGCGGAGCAACGCGGGATCCGAGCCGCACCACAGCTCACGGCAAAGCCGGATCCTTAACCCACTGAACAAGGCAAGGGATCAAACACGCAACCTCATGGTTCCTAGTCGGATTCGTTAACCAGTGAGCCACGAAGGGAACTCCGAGAGCTTCAATCTTTTGATCTCTTCTGTCTGTGCCATAGAAACTGTCTCTAGCTTGAACATCAATTCTATTACTATTATGTATCTGATTTTCTCTCAAACTTTTCTCATACGATCTCTTTTCACACTGTTTTGCTTTTTATTTTGTCTCTTACTGCTCTTGCTATCATGATCTATTTTTCTCAAAATTTTTAAGATCTCCCCCCTTCAGGCATTACCTACTTTGTTGAAGATCCCCTTTTCCCTCCAACCAGTACATGCACAATCTTTAAAGATTCATTCCGCTTCAGAGATTCATAAATAAATATTTCTCATTTTAAATAAATATTTAAATATTGGAGTTCCCTTCGTGGCTCAGTGGTTAGCGAATCCAACTAGGAAACATGAGGTTGCGGGTTCGATCCCTGGCCTTGCTCAGTGGGTTAAGGATCCGGCGTTGCCGTGAGCTGTGGTGTAGGTTGCAGATGCGGCTTGGGTCCCGCTTTGCTGTGGCTGTGGTGTAGGCCGGCAGCTACAGCTCCGATTAGATCCCTAGCCTGGGAACCTCCATATGCTGCGGGTGCGGCCCTAGAAAAGGCAAAAAGACAAAAAAAAATTAAATATTATTTCATAATATGAAATATTTAAATAAATATTTCTCATTTTAAAAGCAACCCCTATGACTTCCTACAATTTGTTTCAATATAAATATAGATATATAGATATTCAGATATAGACACATATCACTTAAGGCACAACTCTATGCCTGGAGCCTACTATATTGGCTTGAAATACCAGAACATCAGTGTTAAACACACCAGGATGACAAAACAAGATAGGAAGGTAATCAGAATGGTTTAGACTGAAAAAAAGAAAAGGAAAAAAAATAACTTGATAACAAAGACTAAAATAATTTCAGAGAAACTCAATCACTTGTGCTGGGAATGTATATATACTGATTAATGGAGATTTTTTTTTTTTTTTTTTTTTTTGCCTTTTGTCATTTTATGGCCGCGGGTTTATGGCCGCACCCGCGGCATGTGGAGGTTCCCAGGCTAGGGGTCTAATCGGAGCTGTGGCCACTGGCCTGCGCCGCAGCCACAGCAACGCAGGATCCGAGCCGCGTCTGCAACCTGCACCACAGCTCACGGCAACGCCGGACCGTTAACC
>PVHT021183518.1:21277519-21341453 GCA_004024745.2 Catagonus wagneri | reverse complement strand
TTTTGTCATTTTATCGCCGCGGGTTTATGGCCGCACCCGCGGCATGTGGAGGTTCCCAGGCTAGGGGTCTAATCGGAGCTGTGGCCACTGGCCTGCGCCGCAGCCACAGCAACGCAGGATCCGAGCCGCGTCTGCAACCTGCACCACAGCTCACGGCAACGCCGGACCGTTAACCCACTGAGCAAGGGCAGGGATCGAACCCGCAACCTCATGGTTCCTAGTCGGATTCGTTAACCACTGCGCCACGACGGGAACTCCTGATTAATGGAGATTATTAATGGGGTGGAAGTTTCATAGTATCACGCAAAACTTGACCCACTCATCCATGTCTTACTCATCTGGACCCCACTACAGATTTCATGAACATGTTTTGAGGTAAGAACCGTTTGGCCACAAGGTTGAGGTCAGGAAAAGTGAAGATTGGTGGAGACTCTTATCAAGTTGATTCAGTCAATGAATTGGGGTGGGGGCAGAGGATGCTGGGGCAGTGAGAGAGACTCTGGAGGCAGGTTTCCAAAGTGGCACTGATTCTTACAAGTGAGGGCACTTACAAGCAGCTGGTAAAAGGGCTATGCCTCTATATAACTGGGGCAAGGAGGTAACTAATCTGCCCCAGATCCAACCCTAGAATGCAAATGCTGGAGCTCTCCAGTTCAGAAGTCCTGTCCATCCTCCTCCAAGCCTTAGCACCCCTTTCAAGGCTGTACATTCCTAGTGTGGTCTGATTTGCTAACTCTCGTGGAGGGATGCAAGTAGCCAAGAGAAAGTTCTCCTTGCCACATTATGGCCAAGCGTCAGAAGCTGGCCAAAGTTCCAGTCTATCCTGGTGTGCACAAGTTGAAGAGCAGTGGAGATCTCCACATTGACAAGTACCTAGGAAGTTTGCTATCCATTCTCCTATGGGCACCTCAGAGGAAGAGCACTAGCCAATCTGGCGGAATTCTCAAGGTAGATTTCAATTAGGGGACATGAGGCAGCAAAGATTAGTCCAGATGACCCATTGGTACTGGTTGCCAAAGGGCACCTAATGGACAAGAGGGGCTCAGGATATTGGTAATGGCCTAGCCTTCGCTTCAGATGGCCCAGGCCACAGAACAGCTGCAGCGTCTGAGGGACAGTTCCTGAAGCAGGCACGGTGGGGACAGGGCCCCTGTTCTGCAAGCTGCCAGAGTGGAAGAGTTCTCCATCACCCTCAGTCGAGGAGACCAAAACGTTACCAGATAAACCATCCTAGACTCCAAATATTTCTAGCATTCACTCACTCACGGACTCCACCCTGACTTCCTAGTGTTCAACTTCTGATGAGGGGAGCTAGTTTTTAATAAACTCCCAAAATACAGAGGTTACATCCCTCTCCCTATACCCTGAACTCCAAGGTAAATTTCAATCCTGAAATACCCTGGGAAGTAACACTTCTCTTCCTAACAGAGAGGAAAAAAAAAACCACACAACTTAATTCTGAAGGGGTACCCACAACATGGAGAAGAAAACGGCACAGAAGGGGCCTAACCCCTAACCCCTGCTTTACTAATCTACCTTGATTTCAATCACTTAGACTTTTTTTTTATCACCTGTTTTCTCTCTCACCTTCTCTCTCTCTCTTTGGTATAAGTCTATAGCTTAGGGGGGAAAAAAATTAAAGGCAGAGAAGGATCAAGATGGCAGAGGATGGTAGTTCCTGTAGTGGTGCAGAGGTTAACGAATCTGACTAGGAACCATGAGGCTGCGGGTTCGATCCCTGGCCTTGCTCAGTGGGTTAACGACCCGGTGTTGCCGTGAGCTGTGGTGTAGGTTGCAGAGGCGGCTTGGATCCTGTATAGCTGTGGCTGTGGCGCAGGCCAGCAGCTACAGCTCCAATTAGACCCCTAGCCTGGGAATCTCCATATGCTGATGGTGCGGCCCTAAAAATGACAAAAAGCCAAAAAAAAAAAAAGGAAAGACAAAGACACAATTTAATGACAAAAGGATCCTTTCAAGAAGAGGATATTACAATTGTCAATATATATGCCCCTAATATGGGAGCACCCAGATACATACAGCAAATACTAACAGACATAAAAGGAGAAATTGATGGGAATACAATAATAGTAGGAGACTTTAACAATAAGATAAATAAAACAAATAAAAAATAAAATAGTAGATGACTTTAATAAAGATAGTACCAAAAAAAATTATAGGCCAATATCTTTGATGACTATAGATACAAAAATTCTCAAAATTTTAGCCAACCAAATCCAACAACATATAAGAAAGATCATAGACCATTCATCCCAGGTTTACCAGGATGATTCAGTATATGCAAATCAATCAACATCATACACCATATTAACAAAAGAAAAGTAATAAACCACATGATCATCTCAATAGATGCAGAAAAAGCATCTGACAAAGTCCAACATCCATTCACGATAAAAACTTTTAACAAAGTGGGTATAGAGGGAACATAGTTTAACATAATCAAAACCATTTACAACAAACCCACAGCCGATACAATACTCAATGGAGAAAAGCTGAAAGCGTTCCCACTAAAATCTGGAACAAGACAAGGATGCCACCCTTACCACTTTTATTCAACATAGTATTGGAAGTCTTAGCCACAGCAATCAGACAAACTAAAGAAATAAAAGGTATCCAAATTGGAAGAGAAGAGGTAAAACTGTCACTGTAGGCAGATGACATGATACTATATATTGAAAACCTTAAGGACTCCACATAAAAACTACTGGAACAGATGGAGTTCAGCAAAGTAGAAGGATACAAGATTAACATTCAGAAATCGGTTGTATTTCTGTATACCAGCAATGAAATACTAGAAAAGGAATATAGGAGTTCCTATCATGGCACAGCGGAAACAAATCTGACTAGGAACCATGAGGTTGTGGGTTAGAACCCAGGCCTTGCTCAGTGGGTTAAGGATCCGTAGTTGCCATGAGCTGTGGTGTAGGTTACAGACACAGCTCAGTTGATGTTGCTGTGGCTTTGGCTATAGCCAGCAGCTGAGCTCCCATTCAAACCTAGTCTGGGAACCTCCATATGCCATGGGTGTGGCCCTAAAAAGCCAAAAAAAAAAAAAAAAAAGGAGAGAGAGAGAGAGAAAAGGAATATAAAAATACAATACCTCTTAAAATTGGCACCAAAAATATTAAATACCTAGGAATAAAACTGACCAAGAGGGGAAAGACTTATATGCTAAGAACTATAAAACATTAATCAAGGAAATTAAAGAGTATTTAAAGAAATGGAAAGATATTCCATGTTCCTGGATTGGAAGAATTAATATTGTTAAAATCACCATACTGCCCAAAGCAATCTAGACATTTATCGCAATCCCTATCAAATTGCTCATGACCTTTTTTCACAGAACTAGAACAAATAATCTAAAATTTTATATGGAACCACAAAAGACCCAGAATTACCAAAGCAATCCTGAGGGGGGAAAAAAAAAAAAAACAGGCAGGAGGCATAACTCTCCCAGACTTCAGGCAATACTACAAAGCTACAGTAATCAAGACAGTGTGGTCATAGTACCAAAACAGACATACAGACCAATGAAACAGAAATAGAGAACCAGAAATAAACCGACACCTACAGTTAATTAATCTTCGACAAAGGAGGCAATATTATAAAATTGGAAAAAGTCTCTTCAGCAAGTGTTGCTGGGAAACACACACTGCATGTAAATCAATGAAACTGGAACACACCCTCACACCATGCACAAAAAATAAACGCAAAATGGCTTAAAGACTTAAATATAAGACAAGACACCATAAAACTCCTGGAGGAGAACATAGGCAAAACATTTTCTGACATCAACCTTACAAATGTTTTCTGTTGTCTCCCAAGGCAACAGAAATAAAAACAAAAATAAACCAATGGGACCTAATCAAACTTAAAAGCTTTTTGCACAGCAAAGAAAACCACAAAACACACACACACACACACACACACACACACACACACAAAGACAACTTATGGAATGGGAGAAAATAGTTTCAACCAATGCAACTGACAAGGGCTTAATCTCTAAAATATATAAACAACATATACAATTCAACAGCAAAAAAGCCAACAACCCAATTGAAAAATGGGCAGAAGACCTGAATAGACATTTCTCCAAAGAAGGTATATGGATGGTCAATAGGCACAAGAAAAAATGCTCAACATCACTAATTATTGGAAAAATGCATATCAAAACTACAATGAGATACCACCTAACAATGGTCAGAATGGCCATCATTAACAAGTCCACAAACAACAAATGCTGGAGAGGGTGTGGAGAAAACGGAACACTCCTACACTGTTGGTGGGAATGCAAATTGGTACAACCTCTATGGAAAGAGTATGGAGGTACCTCAGAAAACTACACATACAACTGCAATGTGCCTCAGAAAACTACATAGACAACTACCATATGCCACTCTTGGGCATATATCCAGACAAAACTTTTACTGAAAAAGATACACGAGCCCTTACATTCATTGTACCACTATTCACAATAGCCAAGACATGGAAACAACCTAAATGTCCATCCACAGATGAATGGATTAAGAAGCTGTGGTATATATACACAATGGAATACTACTCAGCCATAAAAAAGAACAAAATAATGCCATTTGCAGCAATATGGGATGGAACTAGAGACGCATACTAAGTGAAATAAGTCAGAAAGAGAATGACAAATATCATATGATATCACTTATATCTGGAGTTTAATAAATGGCACAAATGAACCTATCTACAGAAAAGAAACAAACTCATGGAGATGGAGAACAGACTTGTGGTTGCCAAGGGGGAGGGGGAGGGGGAGGACTGGGATGAACTGAGAGTCTGGGATTAATAGATGCAAACTGTTGCATTTGGAATGGATAAGCAATGAGATTCCATTGTATAGCACAGGGAACTATATTTAGTCACTTGTGATGGAACATGATGGAGGATAATGTGAGAAAAAGAATGTATATATAATACGGCTGGATCACTTTGCTGTACAGCAGAAATTGACAGAGCATTGTAAATCAACTATAATAGAAAAATAAAAATCTTACCAAAAAAAGGCAAAGAAGGTAAAAAGGAACAATCTCTTTAATCTCAAGGAAAGGAGCTTTAAATAAGCCTCCCCGGCTGCTGCCACCAGAAGTAAAAGCCAGCCCGTGGCAGCACCATCTGAGAGGTCTTCCACCACTTACCTCGGGTCACGTGAATCCAGAAGCCAAACAGGAAGCTAGGATTTCACAGAACATGAGGCCCAGCTGCACTCAAAGGCTCGCCAGTGCAAATGCATGATCCAGTCTGGATTAGTTTGCAATCATTCATGCCAGACAATTAAGAGTCAAGTATTTAGAACTGTAAGCCTAACAGGCTGCCCTGAGTCCAAAGAGACTAACAAGAATCAGAGCTCACATTACAAATTCCAAACAGCCCCCAAATCCTCTTACATTTCAGGCATTAATGTCAGAACAGGGTCCAGCCACATTGGTTTTTTTTTTTTAATGTTTTACTTATTAGGAAGCAAGAAAAGTACAACAACACTGAATTAATGTCTTAAATTCTACCTTCCCCAGAGAAATAAAGACTCTTTGTAATATAAGGGACAATCCCACTAAGCAGCTTGGCAGGGAGTCCAGTGTTACACCTTTTCTTTTTTTGAGAGGGAGCTTCTGAAATACACAACCTTCCCACCCACATTGAACAGCATCCTATCATTATGTAAGGTAATAAGACCTTTAATGGGAAGTGCTGTATGGAAATAGGAAAACAGTAAGACACTCAAATACTTTAATTTTACAAATTTAAAAAAATATAATCACTAATATAATACTAAGATACCGTTATTTTTATTTTTATTTATTTATTATTTTGCCTTTTAAGGTTGCACCCGTGGCATATGGAGGTTCCCAGCCCAGGGGTCGAATCGGAGCTACAGCTGCCAGCCTACACCACAGCCATGACAGATCCGAGCCGCGTCTACGACCTACACCACAGCTCACTCCAAAACCGTATCCTTAATCTACTGAGCGAGGTCAGGGATTGAATAACCTGCAACCTCATGGTTCCTAGTTAGATTTGTTTCTGCTGCACCAGGACAGGAACTCCCCAGATAACCATTCTTAACTAGGAACCCTCTTGGGTTATTTCTTTCCCCTCGGTAAAACAGAGATTAAAACTTCTCTCCAACATCTTCCACCTGCCTCAGTAAGACACCAGTTGACAGGTAAAATTTCCTTAATACTGTGAGGTACATGCTTCCATATGTTTACATTTCTGAAATTGGAATGCATTTTGCAATCAATGGATATATTTAATATAATATTTGTCCCCAAATGCTATTATTAAATAAAGTGTCCTTAGAGTTCTCTAGTGGCTCAGCAGGTTAAGGATCCAGTGTTGCCACTGCTGTGGCTTCAGTAGCTGTGGCACATGTTCAGTCCCTGGCGTAGCAACTTCCACATGCCTTGCTAACAACTAAACTCAGGGCCTCTAAGAGAAATCTTTCTATAATTGCCTTTTTGCCAGAGAATTCAGCTGTACCGCCTGCATGCCAATCCCAGCTCCTTAAACAGCTGACTCTACTTCACCCCTGTAAAATTCCACTTAACCCATCTGTAAAATGGTAACAACGGTAACACTGATTTCATAGGGCTATGATGAAGTTATATTAAATCATCCAATTAGGAATTAACTTCTTCAGTGCATTAGATAAAGGTAAATATAGTTTTTTAAAATTATGTTCATAGGGCTAGAGAAAAAAATGGAAGAAGAGTAAGGAGAATTACTTGGAGAAGATAATGAAAGAACCAAGAAAAAAAGCTCAGCAAGTGTTTATGGAAACTCAAGAGGCCAAAAGAGAGTACATCACGACCCAGAAAGTGTACTAGACAGGATATAGGTTCAACTGCTTTAACAAAGAGACTGCAAGAATCCAGAGGATGCAACAAGATAGACAACTGTATTCTTTTACATACTGCTCAGGAGATTTGTTATATGTAGGGTGGGCGATGGGACGGTGACTCGTTCACCACATTGTCAAGTGAGCCAGATTTCTCTATCTGGTTGGTCTACCATCCCCTGGAATGCTTTTTGTCTATTAATTAGCAGGTCAGGCTGGGAAAGGGGACAGAGGAAAATTAGAGAACAATTAACTTCCTGTCTCAAGGTCATAACAATGAATTTGCACACACTATCCGATCACCTCCTACTAGCCCCAGGGCCACACCGAGCTGCAGGGATCATAGCCCAGTTCGTTCTTTTTTGTTTGTTTGTTTTTTGTCTTTTGAGGGCTGCACCCGCGACATATGGAGGGTTCCTAGGCTAGGGATCTAATTGAAGCTGTAGCTGCTGGCCTACGCCACAGCCACAGCCACAGCAATGCCAGATCCGAGCCCCGTCTGCGAACTACACCATGGCTCATGGCAACGCTGGATCCTTAACCCACTGAGCGAGGCCAGGGATTGAACCCGCAACCTCATGGTTCCTAGTCGGATTTGTTTCCGCTGTGCCATGACAGGAACTGCCCAGTTTGTTCTAAGGATAAAGAAGAGAGAGCCGATAGGGAAAGACTGTGTCACAGAGAGTGAGTGTCCAGCAGCGCCTGAACTCAGAGAACAGGAGACACCATTGTATTATGTGCTGCCCTTGACAAAGCATCTCCCTTCTAGGAACCACATAACTTTATTGGTAAATCGGTCAGGAAGGACAGTAGCATTATCCATATTTTACACATGAGCTCAAAATAACACAACTAGTCATCAACAAAAAGTCTACAGATAATAAATGCTGTACAGAGTGTGAAGAAAGTGGAACTCTCCTACACTGTTGGTGGGAATGTAAATTGGTGCAATCACTGTGGAAAATAGTATGGAAGTTCCTTTAAAAACTAAATATAGCAGTTCCTGCCGTGGCACAGCGAGTTAAGAATCTGATTGCAGTGTCTCGGTTCACTGTGGAGGCATGGGTTTGACTGCCACCCCAGCATAGTGGGTAAAAGGACCCAGCAACCCACAGCAGCAGCCTGGATTCGATCCCTGGCCCAGGAACTTCCATATGCCATGGGTTCAGCCATAAAACAATAAACAAAAGTGAAATCCCAAAACTAAATATAGAACAACCATATGATCCAGCAAACTCACTCCCTGGCATAAATCTGGAGAAAACCATAATCTGAAAAGATGCATGCACCCCAGTGTTCACAGCAGCACTATTTACAATTGCCAAGACAAGGAAACAACCTAAGTGTCTACCAACAGATGAATGGATAAAGAAGATGTGGTTTATACACAGTGGAATATTACTCAGCCATAAAAAGGAATGAAATATTGCCATTTGCAGCAACATGGATGGACCTAGAGATAATCATACTAAGTAAGAGAAAGACAAATATGCTATCACTTATTTACAGAATCTTAAACAATAATACAAATGAAATCATCTACAAAATGGAAACAGATTCACAGACATATAAAACAAACTTAAGGTTACCAGAGGGGTAAGGGGGAGGGAGGGATAAATTAAAAGTTTAAGAGAGTAACAGATACACACTGCTACATATAAAATAGATAAACAACAAGGATCAACTTTGTAGGGAACTATATTTAGTATTTTGTAGTAACATACTGGAGAAGAATCTGAAAAAGAACTGAATCACTTTTCTGTACACCTGAAACTAACACAGCATTTTAAATCTACTATTATTCAATAAAAAAGCAAAAACAAAACGTAACTAGTAAGCTGTGGTGCCAAGATCCAAATTCAGGTCTGTAGACTTTTTATTTACTTATTTTTTATTTTTTTTTAATTTATTTTTACTTTTTGGCCACATCCAATGGCCAGGGATTGAACCTATACCACAGCAGCAACCCAAGCCACAGCAGTGACAATGCTGGATCCTTAACCCGCTGTGCCACAAGGGAACTCCCAGGTTCGCTGACTTCTAAGTTTATTGAGGCAGTGAATGACAGGTCTGAGTCTGGTGTCCAGGATTGCTTTTCCACCCCACAGAATTACCTAGCAATTCCACTGCTTCCTTGTCATGAAGGCGACCAGGTTTCGCCACCCCAAAATATGCCACTTTGGCATGAAGATTATTTTGTGCTAAAGGTAATTTAAAAAACCAAAACATTAGATTCAGGAAAAGCTCTGTGCTTCTCCCCTCAATTGCCTAAATTTTTATTGGAAAAAAGGGCTGTACCGGGAAGAGGCCATTTTTCCCTAAAAAACTTATCTGCATAACAGGGCAACCCTAGTTTTCCAAACATCTCTGCCTCTCTGTGGGTGGCTTTCCTCCCCTTTGTATCCCCAAGCCTCTACCCCTTTCCTAAACTCAGGATGTTATTAAGCTTCAATTACCTAGTGGCCTTTTGAGTCTGCATATTATAAAAGGGCCCCTATACATAATTTTGTTTTTTCTCCTGTTGATCTATCTTATACCAATTTAATTATCAGACCAGCCAAAGAACCTTAAAAGAAGGGAAAGTTTTTCTGCCCCTGCATCACACCATGGAGGATGTATGTGCAAAGCTATCAACCAAGAGGAGAGTTTTCGTACTTGAATTGCTTTTTGCTAATAGGGAAATCGTATACCTGATTCAATTAAATAACTTATGTGTTAGAGATTTAATGTCTATTATCATCTATTAAGAGATTCTACTCTTACTTTCCTTGAGAAGGTTGCCTATAATGGTAATATAATCAACCCCTGGGATAATATTCCCTGATCCTCAGCCTGTTTTGCACCTGTGCTGTGCCTTTTGTCAGAGCTGGATGCAAGAAGCTGGGGGTAGGGAGTGGATGAGAATTAAGTTATTTCTTTCTCATGTGAATGGGAGGAACCTTTTATTTCACCTCCATTAAAAGCCACTACTGACCCTGGACAAGCCTAGAGCAGGTTCATTAGCAAGGAGCCAGCATGGCCACCAATTCCAAATTTATTGGCTACATTGATGAAGCTCTGGAAAAATCAAGAGAAGCTGCACTGTCTCACTTGCTTTTCACCTATCGGGGGATTCCTTACCCAGTCACCATGTGCACCTCAGAGACCTTCCAAGCTTTGGACACCTTTGAAGCCAGAAGCGATGACATAGTGCTAGCATCTTATCCAAAGTGCGGTAACTAACAAATCCTTTCCTACAAGGGTGCTTTTCATGGGGGAGGGGGGGGGAGGCAGGTGCAAGGAGGAGGGCAGTTCATTGCTGCATGAAGTTGGCCAGATATCAGTGAGGAAGATAGCCAGGATGGGTAAGAACAGAGCTTTAAAGACCAATGACTAGAACTGCTAGCTCTTGAAACCCCAGTGTCGGAGGAAGGAGACTTGTGTGAAAAACACCTGACACATCATGAGTGCAGAAGTAAATGCATGGTGGGGCTGGCAAACAAAAGCAGGGATGTGGGAAAGTCCGGTTACCAAGGAGCACCGAGAGTAGTCAACATTTTCATCTTGATTTTAGGCTGAAGACAAGCATGGCCATGTCGGTAAAATTCTATGCTTTCCATGTAATAGATTATTTTTCAGGATCAAACAACAATCTTCTAGTTTCTCAAATCAGTTTTACAGTGGTCCTTCCTCAGTGGAGGATAAGATGCTAAGAATCTAAATTATTCCATTTTACACAAACTACTTTTGAGATTTTTTTTTTTTTTTTTGCCTTTTGTCATTTTAGGGCCGCACCCGCGGCATGTGGAGGTTCCCAGGCTAGGGGTCTAATCAGAGCTGTGGCCACTGGCCTACGCCAAAGCCACAGCAACGCGGGATCCGAGCCGCATCTGCAACCTACACCGCAGCTCACGGCAATGCCGGATCCTTAACCCACTGAGCAAGGCCAGGGATCGAACCCGCAACCTCATGGTTCCTAGTCGATTCGTTAACCACTGCGCCATGATGGGAACTCCTACTTTTGAGATTCTAAAGTGTTATTTCATCTCTGTTTATTAAAACCAACTCCATTTCACATATATTTTCTTTTCTTCTTTTTTTTTTTTAGGGCTGCACCCGCAGCATATGGAAATTCCCAGGCTAGGGGGTCTAATAGGAGCCACAGCTGCCGGCCTACGACAAGGCCACAGCAACGTGCAATCTGAGTCACATCTGCGACCTACAACACCACAGTTCATAGCAATGCTGGATCCCCAACCTACTTAGTGAAGCCAGGGATTGAACCCGCAACCCCACGGATACTAGTCGGATTCATTTCCACTGCACCACAATGGGAACTCCCATATTTTCCTTTTCTTGATTGATAGTAGGTTTTTATAAAACCAAAGTTATATACTCCTGTAGAAAATATTCATTAATGTAAGGTAAAATAATGTATGATATAAAATAAACAATCATTCCTATAGTTTAACATTGTTCTATAAGGAAGATATTCTACATTTTATTTTACTTTTGTCTTTTGCCTTTTTAGGGCCACACCCATGGCATATGGGAATTCCCAGGCCAGGGGTCAAATTGGAGTTGAAGCTGCTGGCTTACGCAAGAGCCACAGCAACTCGGGATGTGAGCTGCGTCCACGACTTACACCACAGCTCACAGCAACGCCGGATCCTTAACCCACTGAGCAAGGCCAGGAATTGAACCTGAGTCCTCATGAATACTGGTGGGGTTCGTTAATCACTGAGCCATGAGGGGAACTCCAGATATTCTAGATTTTTAAAAAAAAGCATTGCCTCTTGTTAAAGGAGAAATTCAAGAAGATAATGTGATTTTTAAACCAATGTAAGTAAATGCTATTTTCTACAAAACTCTACCTTTTCCCATAGTCCAGGTTATTTTGAATGCAGAAGAACCAATTATACATATCAGAGAAAGATCATAGATTTTAATTTTTCTGATATATATGTTAAAGTAAGAAGCCTCTATATTGACGATTTTTTTTCTTATAGGTTCCAATTGGATTCTTCACATCATTAGTGAATTAATATTTGCTGATTCGAAAAAAAAATATGAATATCCAGAATTCCCAGTTCTTGAATGTGGGGACCCAGAAAAATATCAGGTTGGTACAAAACAGCCTTTAAACCTACAGCAAATTATTGCTTCCCTTTTGCGGTTTTTTTTTTTTTTTTTGGTTTTGAGTTCAGAAAATACAACACCAATAATTATTGCAGTTTACTGTGTGTTTACCATATACTTTCATATAATGAAATCTTACTTTTCAGGAATTATTTCATTTTATTGCAAAATAACCTTGTCACCATTTTACAAACGATTAAATTATTAAGGATGTGTGTGAAGGTTCTAACAGGTCATCCTACCTGTTACTACGTCCTTTACCTTAACCAACATAACTAAGTAGAGCTTGGGCGGGAGACAGGATGTTCTGCTCACTGCCAGCGAAGGCAAGGAAAGGGTGAGCGGAAGGATCTTCCTGGGGACACTTCAGCGCTTGGCCAGAACGGCTGAGAGGACGACCAACCCCAGTCCAGGCCTAGACACACCAGAAACACACTGGGGAGGAGGAAGACTATACCCAAGGCGGAGCCACACAGTCTCAGCAAAACTTTCAGAATTGTTCGCCACCAAAAGGCGGATGGAAGAACTCCGTTACAAAAAAATAAAGTCACGGAGGGAGCAGGGAAACGACATCGGCAAAGAGAGGGAAACACTTGGTAAGATGATAAATAGAAACTTAAAAGTTGGATCCCAGGTTGAAGGAAACTCATGTCCATGGTTTAGGTCAAAGTAACAGAAAAATAGATTGTAAATGAGATATTCAGGGACTCGTGGGTGAGGTGGGGAGGCAAGAGCTAATTCCTGGATCTAGCTGGCTGCAGCCTCAGGAGACGTCAAAGAGACAGGTTGCAACAGCGGCGGGAGGGTCATAAGCACAGCAGAGGTGGGCACGGTCAAGACCAGCTCAGGATGAGTGCACAGGAGTCTTAAGCTTTTTTCTAGGTTAGAAATGGACAGGCCAGTGAAGAGCCTTTCTGATGACTGCTTTGCAGGCCACTGGTAGCCTTTCCTAAAGAGTGTTTAGGAGAGCCCTCGTGTCTCAGTGGGTTAAGGATCTGGCATTGTCACTGTTGTGGCTCTGGTACAGCTGTGGTGCGGGTTCCATCCCCGGCCTGGAAATTTCTCTGTGCCGTGGGTGCAGCACCCCGCCACCCCCCCCAAAATAGCGTTTAGCATCATCTTTCAAAATGATGCTAACATTTATCTAGCTTTCCAATTTCTCTTTTAAAACTGTATTACGTTGTGGATCACAGGTTATCTTACCTGTTATTACTCACCTTACCAATATAACCGCTATTATTTTATTTGTCTGTGTAGTTACCTATCAGAGATAAACAGGTTTCTCTTATGATTGGCATAGGGTTTGGTACGCTGGCTTACACATTTTTATGTTGTTTATATGATTGTTTCACCATTTTAATTTCGAAACAAAACTTTGTAACACAAACCATTTGTAAGTAGGAAACTTCCTGGGATATTACTTACTGACTTTGGGAAGAATTTTTATTCCTGACTAAGCTTTTGACATGCCAAGACTTCACTCTGAGCTTAAGCACCCAGTATTCTGGGAACCTCTCTTTTCTCTCATGGGAAACCTGGTATTCCTGGTCCTTTCCTGGTTTCTTTCTGTTTCACCAGGTACTCTGTGTGAAGGTACATCAAAGCGCTTCTCTGTCTTTGGGTACTTGCATTCTAAATCTTAGCCCTAATTATGCCATAAAAAGTTACACTTCCTGTTAGGGTAATTCCCAGCATTAGTAAAAAAAGATCCAGACGATTTTTAAAGCCAAGGAAGTCTTCCAGAAGCATCTAAATTAGCATTAAAATGTTCTACAAGATGAGTGAGACATAGGATTCTAGCTCCAGGGTTTCTAGAAAGTATTTTGGATTTTGAAGTCTTTCAATATCTGTAATTTATCACCAATGTTTATTTTTCTCTTTGAGTATTTTTAGAGACATTTTTATATTTTAGCTATTTCTTCATACCTAGGAGCAAAGACACCTTTCTATGCAACATGCCTTTAATTTTTTTAAGTGGAAATCAATGAAAAGATAAGTTTCATTTAAGTTATTCATTTTACAGAAAACTTTCCTAAAATATATATACTTTCTTAAGATATATCTATATTTAGTCTTTACATTGACTACAGTTTGACTATATCATACACTTCCATGAACATATTATTATACGTTTATCTAATTTTGTTACAATTAACCTCAATTTTCTTCCTGAATGTTTTTTCTTTTTTCCTTTTTTTTTCTTTTTTAGGGCCGCATATGGAAGTTCCCAGGCTAGGGATCAAATCGGAGCTACAGCTGCCAGCCTACACCACAGCCACAGCATGGGATCTGAGCCATGCCTGTGACCTACACCACAGCTCACGGCAATGGCAGATCCCTGAACCACTGAGCGAGGCCAGGGATCGAAACCGCATTTTCATGGATACTAGTCGGGTTTGTTTCCACTGCACCAGGATGGGAACTCCTCTGAATATTTTCCTAATCCTTCTAGGATCTCTACCATTTCTCACATGTCTTTAAGTGATTTTTGATTGTGCAGTTTAGTGGAAACAGCACTCACTCACTTAATCTGAAAATTACCATCTGTGTGATTTTGTACAAAGCACTTAAAACCTCAAAGCCTATTGTTAATCTCTAAAATGGGGGTTATAATATCTAACTGAGAGGACTGTTGTGAGTGAATGCAAAAGCACTTCCAAAATGGAAAAGTGTAATTCAATGTAAGTCAGGTATTATGACTACTAATCACCACTTGAACCCATATCATTGATTTTTTTTTTTTAACTTTGGGAGTTCTCTTGTTAAGAATTCAGTATTGTCATTCTGCAGCAGCTCGGGTTGTTGCTATGGCGCAAATTCATTCCCTGGCCCAGGAACTCCCATATGCTACAGGCCCCCCCAATTTTTTTATTGTTTTATTTTTTAAAGTTTTATTGAAGTATAGTTGATTTGCAATGTTGTGATAACTTCTGCTCTGCAACAAAGTGATTCAGTTATACATGTACACACACTAAAAAAAAAGGTTTCAGGTTACTTTTTGCCCCCTTGCTTGAGTTGAGATCGCCACTAAGTTTTTACAGAACAATTGCCTATAAATGTCTAAATATCATTTCATCACTTGAAATGATGTGACTGAGAATTAAGTGACCTTTATAAGAATGGAAATGAGCACTTGAAACCTTAGTGCCCCCCATAATATATACTAAAGATCTGATTTTAAGATAAAACCTTTCACCCTAGCAGATTCGAAAGGTAACTTTACTTTTTAAATTATCAGTAGAAGTAGGTTACAAAAAAAGAATCAATCACAGAAACCTTATACTGACAAAAAATTCTCTTGTAAAATATTTCTCAGATATTTAAGTGACTCTATGCACTTTTAGGTTCTGTTGGTATATCCGATTGCACGCAGTTTTGTTGGTTGCAAAAAGATCTAGATGTTAAAAACGGATTTGGAGGGGCTATGGAAAGACTTGAACATTTCTGTTAATAACACTGAATAGAGAAAAGATCCACAACTAAGTGAAAGAGTAGATTGCAGATTTTGAGCTGTTTTGAAGAAAATGAATTTGCTATGGTTGTGGGAAAAAAATTTTTCCCAAAAAAAAAATCCAAAAAAATTGGGCGATGGGAAGTGGGGTGGAAGTTTTAAATTATTTATTTATAATTTTCAAAAGGAAGTTTTAAATTATTTATTTATAATTTTCCAGTCCTCGTCCCCCACAAAGTAAGAAAACAGAAATAAAGAAAATCTGGAGGAATGTGTGGAAGAGGAGAAGGGAGAGTAATAGTAATAACTGAAACTACGGTTTGGGTAATAAACTTAGGAGTGATTCATTACAAACACACACACACATAACATATATCCTTTCATCGTATTGTATATATTTTTAAGAGAATGAACCAGTTTCCATCACCAAGGATTTTGGCAACTCATCTCCATTATGACAAATTACCTAGGTCCATCTTCAAGAATAAAGCCAAGGTGAGTGATCCTTCCTACCAGTATTTCAGTTTGAAGTCCTTAATGTATAGATATTGGCTTTCTGAGGTGGAGGATGAGTTTGCCACTCATCACAGAATTTTAATAAATGAAGTGTGCAGTTTGGTGTTTCTTTGGTTGCTGTTTCTTTCTTCAGATGTATGTGCTATAGTTGCATTCAAATCAAATGCATTTTCAGTCAAGATATAAAACATATATACAGAGTAGAAGATATTTTAAAACCTGTTTCAGAATGAATAGATTTGAGCACCCGCCCCCCCAGGATGTTTAGAGTGTTTAACAAAAGAATACAACCTTGGAAGATGAGTAAAAATTGTTCCTTCCGTTCTTTCTGGTGAGTACTATTTACCTGAGGTCTGAAATTATTTTATTTCTGAATTTCACAAATAACAGTAAACATCAAGCGTACATAACTACAATGTGCCTTGGCTACTCTTATCATTTGTTTTCAAATCTCTCATTAATCACTACTGATTGATTTTCATAATTATTAGTTTTTACCCAATCCTTTTTGTTTTCTGTCACCTGATCTCCCCTCCATTCCTTATTCTCTGTCTTCAGAGGAAAAGATTAGAACTCATTTAAACTCCCTAATGCCGGAGTTCCCTTCATGGCTCAGTGGTTAACGAATCCGACTAGGAACCATGAGGTTGCAGGTTTGATCCCTGGCCTTGCTCAGTGGGTTAAGGATTCCGGTGTTGCTGTGAGCTGTGGTGTAGGTTGCAGATGCGGCTCGATCCCGCGTTGCTGTGGTTGTGGCGAAGGCTGGCGGCTACAGCTCTTGTTAGACCCGCGGGTGCAGCTTTACATAAAGGCAAAAAAAAAAAAAAAAAAAAAAAAAAACTCCCTAATGCCACAAATAAGAACAGGAAGGGGAGATCCCTGGTGGCTCAGTGGGTTGAGGATACAGCATTGTCATTTCTGTGGCTGGAATCACTGCTATGGTGTGGGTGCAATCCCTAGCCCAGGAACTTCTGCATGCTGTGGGTGCTAAAACTTCTGCATGCTAAAAAACAAAACAGAACAGGAGGATAGTGCAGTAACAGCAAAGGAAAACAAAGGAGGAAAAGGGTTAAGATACGGTAATGGTAAGAGGAAGGAGGGGAAATAACGGAGGAGGAAAGAGCAGGAAGTGGAGGCTTAGAATTGGCAGCTGGTGGCCATGGAACAAAAATCCTAGGAGCAAAACTGGAAAATACCTTGAAGGCTGCCTAACCCCCAGAAGGTGCCTGAATTCCACCAAGTGGCTGTCTGGACTCCTCAACCCCTCCAATTATAAGAGACTCCTCTGTCCCCTCTGGTAGCTGTGGACAGCTCTATAAAACAGTTTTTCTTTACACTGAGAATCTCCCAAATCAGAAATATCACTTTAACCTATAATTTCCCTGGTTTAATGCAATTCAGTAGAATCACAAATCTCGACAACTCATATTTTTCCCCCTTAATTGCTCCATAAGACAGAACTAAAGTGATGTATAAAGCATTTGGATTTGCAGCATGCGGGCTTTTGAACAAAGCTTTACTTTCACAAGAACAGCAAGACAAGTGACAGCCAAGGTAAGAGGTTGGTGCCAAGGATTTGTCCATACACTACAGCTCATTGGCCTCACCATTCAATTTTTTTATCTGTAAAGTTATAAATTACTATGAGTCAGGGTGATTCCTGAGTGGTAATCAGAGGCCCAAATATAAGACGCTCCATGACAAGAATCTGCTCCATGTGGATTGGAAGCAGAGGTGAGTTTCAGACTCTACCTGTCTACAGACTCAGCCCATTCATCTCCATTCAGTTGTATCCTCTTAGCATTAGTTCATGTCTGGAGATTGATGAGGTGTTCTGGGATCCTGATTCCCTCTCAATTTCGTGTCATCTACAAATTTGATAAATACGACTTTCTATATCCTTACCTAAAATCACTCAGTAAAATTTAGTTGCTGGTCTAGTCAGGACAGTGGAAAAAACCTCCAGGCAGGCTGATGTTAGTTATTTAACCTCCTTTGCATCTGAGGACGCAGTCAGTTTTATTTGCCTCATTGCTTCTTTCGGCTTGCTTCCTTCCGTTTTGCAGAGGAAGTCATAAGCAACAAATCTACTAATTTAGAAACTATGCCCAAGCAAAACTTGGAGTTAGTCAGAAAGGACTTGTTCCTAGAGCACCTGTGTTGCCCCGTGGTGGGAACTACTTCCTGTTTTATGTGGCTCAAATCATCTATTTAGTCAATTCCAATGCAGGTCACATCCAAAATCTGTACTTTGCAAAAAAAACCCATGCTTTCCTCCTTTCCGAAGGGGAAATGATGTTTCCAGTCTTCCGAACCTCTTGTGCGTAGTTATCTCTGATTCCTCTGGGGTCTTTAACAGTGCTCAGTAATGTATTCTCCAGTTTCCTCAGTTCTGGAAAAAGAAATCTTCAGGCCAGATGGCCCAGCCTCACTTGGAGGAGGCAGGTGGTCTGCAGTCCCTGGTTCTCTTGAGTTTCACTTTGCTCCTTACAATGTTTATTTCACACTTTTCATTGAAAAAAAAAATGAATCCATGCCCCATCAGGGAAGACAGACATAACGTGGAAATTCAGTGGTTCTGCTTCCCCTACATCACCCATTGCACCTCCAGCATGCCCTTCTCCGATCTTCTTCCACCAAACTCTAAACATTTTTTTTTTTTTTTTTTTTTGCTTTTTAGGGCCGCACCCACGGTATATGGAGGTTCCCAGGCTAGGGGTCGAATCAGAGCTACAGCTGCCGGCCTTCGTCACACCCACAGCAATGCCAGATCTGAGCCACGCCTGCGACCTACACCACAGCTCCCAGTAATGTTGGATCGTTAACCCACTGAGCAATGCCAGGGATTGAACCCACAACCTCACGGTTCTTAGTCGGATTCGTTAACCACTGCACCATGACGGGAACTCTTAAACAATCTTTTTGTTGTCCTTACAACATTATTGTGCAATTTTTACTTTTTGGAGGCGGTTTAGTTTTTCATATCATGCCCTGTGAGCTTGCTCTTTATTCCTTTTTTACATCGTTTACTGCCTAAACTCATTAGCAAAAGTTCTTTGTTAATTCAATCTTCTTTTTCTTCTTTCTTTCTTCCTTCCCAGACTTACCCATCTGCCACCTCCTATTGCTTAATTTCTTTTCTTTCCTTCTTAGGGCCACGCCTGTGGCATTTGGAAGTTTTCAGGCTAAGTGCTGAATCAGAGCTACAGCTGCTTGCTTATGCTGCAGCCACAGCAACGGGGGATTCGAGTTGTGTCTGTGACCTACACCACAGCTCATGGCAACGCCAGATCCTTGACCCACCAAGTGAAGCCAGGGATCAAACTTGCATCCTCATGGATACTAGTCAGGTTCGTTTCCGCTGAGCCACAACAGGAACTCCCTCTGATGCTCAATTTTTTTCTTTCTCTATGCACTAACAAAATTAGGTAGTCTATGATAGGACAGAATGCTCATGCTTTCACTTTTCCAAAGTTCAGAACTTAGAACTAAATCACTTAATTTTCTCTCTCTAGATACTAGTGATCTTTCGAAATCCTAAAGACACGGCAGTATCTTTTTTCCATTTCCACAATGATGTTCCTGACATTCCAAGCTATGGCTCTTGGGATGAATTCTTCGGACAGTTCATGAAAGGACAAGGTATGGATGTTGGTAAAAGAATCCTCCTTACTTTAACAGATGACCACATAAATAGGAAAATTCAAATGTTTTAGGATAAAGAAAGAAAATAAACAACAAGGTTCTACTGTATAGTAAAAGGAACTACATTCAATACATAACAATAACCTATAATGCAAAAGAATATGAAAAAAATCTATGTACCACTGAATCACTATGCTGTACACCAGAAACTAATGCAGCATTGTAAGTCAACTATTTGTCAATAACAAATTTTTAAAAATAAATTTTAAAAAGGAAAATAAGTAAGACAGATCCAGGAACTAAAAAGTTGCTTTTAAATAAAGTTTTCTGTGCATCAAACAATACAGTACATTTTAAAAAAATAATGTGGACAATTCATATGCTGACTATGAGTACTGAATAGCCACAGAACAGACAGGGGACAAAAAGATCTGTGACAGAGTCATGTGCAAAAGCATTTGTAAATAACTTCCCATAAATCTTTGCATAACACAATGATAAACACCAAAAAGACAAAACCAAGACAATGAGCTACTACACCTAAGGTATTTGTTTGCCAGAAAGAAAATAAGTTTTTGTTAAACCATGTTGATGTTTTACTGCTCGTTATTGGTAACTACAACTTTATAAGTATCTACGAATTCTCCAGCTACTAAACTAGGTATTACATATTACATCTAAGATAACAACACACTATGAAAAAGGCAGTATTGCTATCAAAAAATTTAAATCACTTGCTAATGGTGCCAGTGCTTGTAAGTGGCAGTGACTCTATTTCCATGGGTATGTGGCCAGAAATGAATAAATGTCTCCTTTTGCTAGTGGCTCTGTTGAGTCTTTGCAGTGTAGTAGAAGGAAGAATTAATGCCAGATGATAACAGGTCCCAATAGAAGGACCACTTTTAAAGGTGATCAGCAGAGCAGTGCCACATTGTCCCACATTGTCCCACATGTATGGACACTGGGTACAGTACTGAGCCTTTAGCAAAGACTGAATATTGGGGTTAGGGTGTAGGAAAGAAAAAAAAGGACACAGAAGGTACTTAGGAAGCACTGGTAAAAAAAAGATTTGGTTTGTCTAATAACCACTCACTAAGACTAAATGGGGGCACTTAAAGCAGACCTGAAACATTACCCCATTAATAACACCAGAGAGCACTGGGACAATCTGTTTTAGGGGATCTTTGTTGTAGCCATCCTTTCAGCCTAATTATTATTATTATTATTATTATTATTATTATTATTATTATTATTTTGTCTTTTTGCCTTTATCTAGAGCCGCATATGGAGATTCCCAGGCTAGGGGTCTAACAGGAGCTGTAGCTGCCGGCCTTCGCCACAGCCACAGCAACACGGGATCCGAGGCGCGTCTGTAACCTTCACCACAGCTCATGGCAACGCCGGATCCTTAACCCACTGAGCAAGGCCAGAGATCGAACCCGCAACCTCATGGTTCCTTGTCAGATTCATTAACCACTGAGCCACGAAGGGAACTCCTCAGCCTAATTATTTGATTGACAATGATAAAAAGTGACAGTGACAACTTGGAGTTTCAACATTGTAAACTTGTTAAATTCAACTTATGGAGGCAGCTGATTGTGCCAAAAAACATGAGATATGGAATGAGAAGGCCTGGATTGGTCTTCATCACTTATTATTATATATTAGCAATTAACATTAGATGGAATAAAATAACTACCATTTATTGAACAGTAAACACATGCCAGGCACTATATGTTATCTCTAGCACACATAATTTTATTTTATGTTTCATAAGAAACCTATGAGCAAGTTCCAGTCGTGGCTCAGTGGTTAACGAATCCAACTAGGAACCATAAGGTTGCGGGTTCGATCCCTGGCCTTGCTCAGTGGGTTAAGGATCCGGTGTTGCTGTGAGCTGTGGTGTAGGTTGAAGATGCAGCTCGGATCCCACGTTGCTGTGTCTGTGGCATAGGCCGGCAGCTACAGTTCCAATTAGACCCCTAGCCTAGGAACCTCCATATGCCGCGAGTGTGGCCCTAGAAAAGGCAAAAAGACAGAAAAGAAAAGAACGCTATGAGGATAATACTGTTATCATCACCATGTTATAAAGAAGGAAAGTGAGGCATAGAAAGACTATACAGTCATTAAGTAGCAGAGCTAGAACTTAAACTCAGGTTCAAGTCACTCATTGCCTGCATGATTTTGAGCAAGACATTTGATCTCAACATTCTAATTTCCTTAATCATAGTGAGACAAGTAGACTATCTGACCTATGGGAGGTAACGCAGTATAGCATTTTGTTTGGTTGCACTAACTCTGAGGTCAGACTGATGTTAAAAGATGATCATATACATAATTTATGGTGTGGCCCTAAAGTGGTTACTTAGCTCCTCTGGGTTTCTATTTCCCCATCAAGAAAATGGGTATAAAAATTGTACTTATCATATTGGATTGTTTTTAAAACAGAAAGATAAAATGTATGTGTATCAAATAATAGTACATTTGGAAGACCAGCAAACCTGACTACAGTGGCCTAAACAGATTGAGTTTTCTTTTTCAAGAAGTCTAGAGCTAGGCAACTGGTTGAGCAGCCCAGTGACATGGGGCCAGAACCTCTGACATCCCCTTTGCCTCTCCTTCCATGGTTTTTGCAACCGTCTCTCAACTTGGCCTCTGTCCCTCTGAGCATCCCCTTCAGATCATGAAGAAGGCTCATCAAGAGAGCAACAGTCTTCTAGAAACCTTCCAGCAGACCCCTGCTTGTGTCTCACTGTGCAGAACCATGTTATGTGACAAATTACAATTTTAAGGGAGGCAGAAAGTGGGAAACAGAATTCTTGGATTGGCTTAGCCCCAATTAATCAGGGTTTGGTTAGCAACAAAGGAGGTGTATTGGATGTGGGGCAGGAAACTTACAGTATTTTCCCCAACAAATACAGAAATTGCCTGGCTCAAAGCAAAGGCTTCACGACGATGATAATGATACTAACTGTGAGAGTATTATTATTATTAATGATATAATAATAATAGCTAACATTTGTTAAGTAGGTACTATTTATCAGGCATTTAACACATGTTAATTCTCTTAAAACTCAAAACAATCCTATTTTACAGACGAGGAAACTAAGATACAAAGAGGTTTAGGGAGCTTCTCCAATGCACACAGCTAATAAGCAGCCCGGTTAACCAACATCTAGATCTTCACTGTCCAATAGCCACTAGCCACATGTGGAACTGAGCACTTGAAACGTGACTAGTGCAATGAAGAGCTAAACTTTTTATTTTAATTAATTTAAATTTACACTTAAAAATACATACTCAGTTCAGTTATTGGAAACTTTTAAGTAGGTTTAGTACAAGCTGTGAATCTAATTTTCAACTGTAAGTTTTATAAAGTCTAAACACACATCAGATATTTTTGGCAAAAGCATTAGCAATCAAATTTAGGTTCTCTGTAAGTATAAAATACCCACTAGCTTTTGTAGACTTAGAATTAAAAAAGATAAGTGTAATGTTTCGCTAATTATTTATGTTGATTGCATGCTTAAAAGATAATATTCTTGGATAGTTAAATAAATGAAAGTATGAAAATTAATTTCACCAGCTTCTTTTTGCTTTTTTATGTGGCTACTAGAAAATTTTAAATTATAGATGTGGTTTATATGGCGTTTCTACTGGATAATGCTGGTCTAGATAACATCTGCCTCACTATTTCTTTCTGGCATTATATCTGTAAGCTTTCATGTATCATTCACTTTCTGAATTATTTTATTCACCTAAATGTTCATGAATATCTTGTAGTTCTTGTGAAACCATTTTTACAATTTGCTTAGTTTTGCTACTACTTCTGAAAATAAGAAAATGAGAAAATTTGGAAACAGGGCTGGCTCACGCCAGTTCTTATGGAGCAGGAATGTGTAATCTTATAATATCTTGTTTGTCATACATACATATGTATAGTTTATATTTTAGGGCATACATTAACCATTTTACCCTCACTCTATGATTTATTCTATCATTTTAACCTCAATTACTTAAAATTCCGTAAGTTATTTTTCCCTTGTGTTTTTAGTTTCTTGGGGAAGCTATTTTGACTTTGCAATTAATTGGAACAAACGTCTTGATGATGAAAATGTTAAGTTCATATTATATGAAGACCTGAAAGAGGTGAGATTATGATTACCGGCATTCTATAGCAAGATTTATTATAAACTACAACATAAAGCACTTACTCATAATGTCTGATTGTATGAACAAATATTATAATCAATTTAAAAAAGAATATTCCAGGAGTTCCCATCCTGGCTCAGCAGAAATGACTATGACTAGTATCCATAAAGATGCATGTTTGATCCCTGGCTTCACTCAGAGGGTTGAGGATCCAGCGTTGCCATGAGCTGTGGTGTAGCTCGCACATGTGGCTTGGCTCCTGCCTTGCTGTGGCTGTGGCATAGGCCAGCGGCTACAGCTCTGATTCAATCCCTAGCCTGGGAATCTCCATATGCCGAGGGTGTGGCCCTAAAAAAAAAAATGGAAAAAAAATAAAAAAAGAATATTCCACATAGGTGGTACAGTGCTAGCAAAAAAACACCAAACAATGCATATGTGCTTAGGTTGTCTATTTAACAGAAATAAAATAATGTTTAGCAACTTATTACTAACTGTGGCTGCTTTACTTTCCCTCTATGATAAATAGTCCAAATTATAAATAGCAAAAACAATAGATAGCTCTCTACTGAGGTTTAATTGAACATGCTTTTGGCTGTGAATTAATTTTTTATATAATTTTTTTTTTGTCTTTTGAGGGCCACACCTGCAGCATATGGAAGTTCCCAGGCTAGGGGTTGATTCAGAGCTCTAGCTGCTAGCCTATGCCACAGTCACAGCAACAAGGGATCCAAGCTGAGTTTGTGACCTACACCACAGCTCCTGATAATGCTGGATCCTTAACCCACTGATCAAGGCCAGGGATCAAACCCGCATCCTCATGGATCCTAGTTGGGTTCGTTACTGTTGAGCCACAATGGGAACTCCCCCATATAATGTTATTTTTAAAAATTGTTTCTTCACAAACCTTTAGCAAGTGATTGTTCAGCACTGTTCTAGGCCCTTGTGATATATCAGTGAACACCCAAAGTTCACTGCTGTGAAAAGCTTATATTCTAGCTGGAGAAGGTGGTGGTGGGGGACAGGATGATAAATAATAAACACAATAAAATTTTTAAATGTATATAATATTTGAGAATGAAGGAATGGCATAGCTGATTAGAAAAAATTGGAAATGCCAGGGGGAGCGGAACTGGAGTATTGGACAAACCCCAGGGTGGTGAAAGGAAACTCATGGAAGGAGGTAACCTGAACGAAGAGCTGAAGGAGATGAAGGAGTGAGTTAACCAAGTAACTGGAGTAAAAGCTTTCCAGGCAGAGGGCCAAGTGGAGCAAAGTTCCTGAGGTAGGAGTGTTCCCAGAATGATTAAGGGACAGAAAGGAGGCAGATGTGGCTGGGCTGTCAGGATGAACCGGAAGAGACTAACCAACGAAGACTGTTGGTTAGTACGGGGGTGGTGTGGGGTACAAGGAATGGTGTGGCAGGCCACTGAAATTACTTTGTTAAATTTACATTTAAATTTAAATTTTCACTCAGAAATTTCTCTGAGTGAAATGGGAAGCCATTGCAGGATTCGAGCAGAAAGGGGATAAGAATTGTTGTGGTTTTAATAGGATCATTCTGGCTGGTGTGTGAGGATGTACTGGAGCGAAGGAAAGACAATGCAGGGAAACCCAGGAGGAGGTTACTGCTTCAGGGCAGGCAGGGGAAGATGGTGGCTCGGACCGGAAGGAGAAGAGAAGGCTCTGAATTCTGAGCTTACACTGAAGGAACAGCCAACATGGTTTGCTGCCAGACTGGATGAGGGAAAGAGTGTGACAGAAAAAGAGAAGTCAAATAAGACCCCAGTATTATTAGTCCAACCAACTGGGAGGGCTGAGTTGTCACCATGTGAGTAAGAGATGCAGCCAGTGAAGCAGGGGTTTGGTATGGGGCATTCTAAGGTACAGGTGTTTATTAGTCATCCAAATGGAGAGGCCAAGTAGGCAATTGGGTACTGATGTCTTGACTGCAGAAAGAGTTCTGAGCTGTAGATATAAATCTGGCATGTAGGTGACATTTCAAGCCATGAGATTCCCAACCTGTGTCTGTAAGTGTATGGACAGAGAAGAGAAGATGACCGAGAATGGAGGCTTGTAGCCTCCAACATAAAGATTTTGGGGAAAAGAGGATTTAGCAAAGAAGACTAAGAAGGAGTGGCTCAAGATGTGGGAGGGAAACCAGAGTCTTGGAACTCCTGTGAAGAAGCTCCTCTCAAAAAAAAAAAAAAATTGTTAAAGGAAAAGGGAATGTGTCAAATACCCTCTAAGTGAATTGAGTTTTTAACACTAGTATCCTCTGATATTCTTATCAAAGGAAAGTATAACCGAATCCATTCCTTCTGTTTATAGGATGTATTTCCCTTTTTTTTTTTTCCTTTGTCTTTTTTAGGGCTGCACCCGCGGCATATGAAGGACCCAGGCTAGGGGTTGAATCAGAGCTGTAGCTGCTGGCCTATACCACAGCCACAGCAATGCCAGATCCGAGCCGAGTCTGAGACCTACACCACAGCTCCTGGCAACAGTGGATCCTTAACCCACTGAGCAAGGCCAGGGACTAAACCCATGGCCTCATGGATATCTGTTGGATTTGTTTCCGCTGAGCCGTGACGGGAACTCCTATAGGATGTTTTTTTTTATAATGTGAAAGAATATACTAATTTAGTCTCTTCCCCTTCTAGTCTAGAATGTTTCTAAAGCTTGTGCTCCAGGGGATGTTAGTGTCGCCCCAGATGTTAGTACATCTTTCTGGGGGTTGGAAGGAGGCTGCCTGTTCAAACTGATCTGGGACCTGCCGTATTATACGGCCTGCTCCTTTGGGAAATTTGCATTGCACACTGGCATATTAAAGATTGAGAGATTCTGCGGGAGGAGGGAAGGCTTAATGTATTAACCCAAAGTTTCCAAATTTATTTGACCTCAACCCTTTACCCTCCTTTTCCCCCCATGAAATCTATAACCACCTTGAGGTATTTTTGTGTTTCGTAGAATACAGGTTAAGAAACCATTCTAGAAGATTTATACATCTCCACTGGTCAGCAATACTGTCGAGGGGGTTAATGATACTTATGAAGGTACTGAATAACAAATTTCAAGATTCCTGCTAGTTTGTATGACTTTAAAAATGAGCCTTTCCTGATAGAACTAAACGTTAACTACAAATAGGATTCAGAAGAAGAGAGAATTCTAATGAGCATATACGAATACATTAATTTCCTCAGCTGGTCTAGACTGGTGATTTTTAATAAAAGGCATGTCATCTTATATAAAATTCTAACCTACTAATGAATGCTTACTGTCATTATTTATACCCTGAATAGTTCAACAAGAGTCATTAAGTTGAAACCACAAAGTAAATTAAATATAGTATATCATAGGGATATTTCAAATATTTATACATAAGTATCAAAACAAAGAAAGAGTGGAACAGATGAATTAGAGAGTTAGGTTTAACAAGTCCACTCTAAGAAGCTTGTCTTTGCTAGGGCCACAATTCCCACAGAAAGATTTTTACCATTTAAAATTCTGCTTTCAGGATCTGGCTGCTGGAATAAAACAAATTGCTGAGTTCTTTGGATTCTCTCCATCTGGGGAGCAGATTCAAACTATCTCAGCCCAAAGTACCTTCCAGGCAATGCGAGCAAAGTCCCAGGAAACACATGGTGCTGTGGGCCCATTCTTGTTCCGAAAAGGTAAAACTGCCTTGGGACTGTTTCTGGGACTCCTGTCAATCTGTACAAAACAAGCAATTCAAAAAACTTTATCTTAAATCAGACAGAATTTTCCTTTTCTCCCCCTCAACAAGGAAAAAGGGCACAGATCTGAGTTGGAACTGACAGGTCTGCCCTACCTTTTACTTTTTTTTTTTTTTTTTTTTTTGGCTGCCCCATGGCAATATGGAGTTCCTGGGCCAGGGATCAGGTCCAAGCCCCTGTTGCTACCTGTGCCCAGATGCATCACTGTGGGATCTTTTAACCCAATGAGCTGGGCCAAGGATGGAACCTGCGTCCTGGTGCTACAGAGATATTGGAATTCCCCTGCACCAGAGCAGGAACTCATCCACCTTACTTTTTCGAGTACCAAGCTCCTTCTGCCTTTCTGCTTATCACCCTGTGATGGCAGGAGAGAAGCCAGAGCTCCACCATCACAATAAAGTTAAAGAATTACTTTATTAAAATGAAAAGGGAAAGGTAAGAGACAGAATCACGTGTATTTGCTGAGTAAGCCCCCTTTAAAGAACTTTGTGGGGCGCCTCACTCAGTGACTTATATCTTGTTGGTCACTTTTCACAGTGCTGTTGGCTGGAACATGTAATTTTTTTTTAAAAAGGGGTATATTATTAATTAAAATCAAGGTTTTATTAGTAAGGAGGAAAAAGAAAATGGGTACAGAATAGGTAACCAGTTGTCTCTACAGCACTGATTTTACTAAATTTCATTAAAGCATTCTAATTCCTATGGAAATTTATAATACAGCCCAGGGATTGCCAGTTTACCTTTTTTTTTTTTTTTTTTTTTGGTCTTTTCAGGGCTGCACCCACGGCATATGGAGGTTCCCTGGCTAGGGGTCCAATTGGAGCTGTAGCCGCCAGCCTACACTACAGCCACAGCAACGACAGATCTGAGCCATGTCTGGGACCTACACCATGGCTCAAGGAAATGCTGGATCCTTAACCCACTGAGCAAGGCCAGGGATTGAACCTGCATGCTCGTGGATGATAGTTGGTTTCGTTAACCACTGAGCCATGACAGGAACTCTGCCAGTTTACTTTTTTTTTGCATATATAATGAAAGTATAACACGATTTAGAGGCAGCAATAGAACAACAACTATCATTTATCAGGCAACGATCATGTATTAGGCCCACTGCCGGGCTTAAATTTCATAGCAAAAAATACATTAAATCCTTAATTCTACAAATCTGGGCACCAAAATTGAGATATTAATTGGTCCATTGTCACAAAGTCAATAAATGATGCAATCAGGAGATGAACGTGGGTCTACTTGACTCTATTACACTTTGTAAAGTGAAGGCGCATTTAAAAAATCCACTGTAAATGGAACGTTGAATATAAATCTGGCTTTGGTTTTGGTCCTGACTTTAACCCAGATTTTTATACCTTATTTTATTAGCTTTAAGAAGGGGAGAAAATAGGAGTTCCTGTTGTGACTCAGCGGAAACGAATCTGAATAGCATCATGAGGATGCAGGTTCGATCCCTGGTCTCGCTCAGTGGGTTGAGGATCCAGCGTTGCCAGGAGCTATGGTGTATACTGCAGACCTGGCTCCGATCTGGCATTGCTATGGCTGTGGTGTAGGCTGGCAGGTGCAGCTCTGATTAGACCCCTGGCCTGGGAACCTCCATATGCTCTGTGTGAGGCCCTAAAAAGACAAAAAAAGGGGGGGAAGAGGAATAGAACCTTTCCATACATTATTAATCAAGTAATCTTAAGAATAGAAAAACTCTAAATTGAAGTAGTAATTTAAAAAATTTACACTATTCCTTGTAGCAAGTTTAGATACCACAGAAAGATGTGAAAAAGTATTAAGTATCCACATTTCTCCCACCAGAGGCAGGTTTGACTTTCTGGCACATCTCTTCCATATTTACTCAGTGATTTTTACATAGTTGATGACATTTATAAACGGTTTTTTATTCCTTTCATATACTTAAGCATTCCCTTACATCATTAAATCTCTTTATAAATATACATTTCAATGGCTATGCAACAAGGAACTTACAACTTCAATCCAAATCATCAAATGATTCTTTAAAAAGAAGCAACTTCCTTTACTCTTAAAAGCAATTAAGTAAAACATATCTCAAACTCAGGCAAAATAATAATTTTTTGCAAAATTTTTATTATCTGGGTTCTTAACCAAAACCTGCTATAAAATATTAACTTCTCAGGGAGTTCCCGTCGTGGCTCAGTGGTTAATGAATCCGACTAAGAACCATGAGGTTGCGGGTACGATCCCTGGCCTTGCTCAGTGGGTTAAGGATCCAGCGTCGCCGTGAGCTGTGGTGTAGGTCACAGACGCGGCTCGGATCCCGCGTTGCTGTGGCTGTGACGAAGGCCGGCAGCTACAGCTCCTGTTAGACCCCTAGCCTGGGAACCTCCATATGCCGCAGGTGCGGCCCCAGATAAGGCAAAAAGACAAAAAATAAATAAATAAATAAATAAATAAATAAATAAATAAATAAATAAAATATTAACTTCTCAAGGGCTATTTAAAGTCTTCAAAGACTTTAGAGAGAAAAAAATGACTCTCAAAAAGTGGCATTTTTGGTCCCAGTTGTTGGGATAGGGGTGGGAATGGAGGTCGCTGAGGTCAAAGGTCCCCTTAGTGATGTAGAGAAAGCATATCCCCTACCACACCATAGAAACGGGGAAGCCCAAATGGATGTTACTAATTTTACAAGAGAAATTACATTCATTTTCAAGAATGTATAATTTTTTTCACATGTCCATTTTCACATTTCACATTTAAATTCTGCACTGAAAAATGGTAAAATTCAAGAAGAAATATTCTAACAGATATCTGGGTCTACTGTTTTTTTGTATGTTATAGGTGAAGTTGGTGATTGGAAAAAGTTGTTCAATGAAACTCAGAACCAGGAAATGGATGACAAATTTAAAGAGTGCTTAGCAGGCACTGCCTTGGGAACAAAGTTGAAATATGACTCATATTGCCAGGCCTGATTCTGGTTGATTCAGCTTTATTTTCATCAATAATAACTGGATTTAAATAACTAAATGATAATCCAATCAAATAATGATAGTTAAATAAAGTCTAGATATAAATGTGAGAAATTTAGTAATAATGAGAACATCTAAAATTTCTGAGCACAAACTTCAGTTTGTTTATTTTTTGAGGACAGGGTAGCTATTGTTAATAAAGTCTGGGAGTTTCAACTTCTTTCATTCTCTGGATTCACACAAGAGCATAAGCCGACACTATTACAGATGTACCTAAGTTTGTATTTGAGCAGAGATGAGACAGGCCTCCAAATGACCACAGTGTTTTATCTTCTCATAATAATTCCTCTTTCTCACTATGGATCAGAACACATATGGTGTCTATCTCAAATTTACTGCTGGGGGAAATTTACTCCTAACTCTGCACCAAAATAAATGGAATAAATCCTATTATAATTTGATTAGACTAGACGAAAACCAGGCTGACTTAATTGATATTTATAGAACATTCCATATGAAAGCAGCAGAATACATATTTTCCTCAGGTGCACATGGAACATTCTCCAGGACTGATCACATGCTGGGCCACAAATCAAGCTTTGGTAAGTTTAAGAATATTAAAATCATATCAAGCATATTTTCTGACCACGACACTGTAAAACAAGAAATCAGCTACAAGGAAAAACTGCAAAAAACACAAACACATGGAGACTAAACAATATGCTACCAAACAACCAATAGATTACTGAAGAAATCCAAGAGGAAATCAAAAAATATCTAGAGACAAAAGAAAAACAAAAACACAATAATCCAAAACCCATGGGACACAGCAAAATCAGTTCTAAGAGGAAAGTTTACAGAAATATAAAGGAAACAAGAAAAATCTTGAAGAAACAACCTCACCTTACACCTAAAGCAACAAGAGAAAGAACAACAAATAAAACCCAAAGTTAGTAAAAGGAAAGAAATCATAAAGATCAGAAAGGAAATAAATGAAATAGAGACAAAGACAACAATAGATCAATGAAACTAAAAGCTAGTTTGTTGAAAAGATAAATAAAATTAATAAACCTTTAGCCAGAATCAACAAGAAAAAAAGGGAGAGGGCACAAATAATAAAATTAAAAATGAAAAAGGAGAAGTTACAACTGACATCACAGAATCACAAAGGATCAAGAGACTACTTTAAGGAACTGTATGCCAACAAAACGGACAACCTAGAAGAAATGGACAAGTTTTTAGAAAGGTACTATCTTCCAAGACTGACTAAGGGACAAAGAGAAAATATGAACAGACCAATCACAATACTGAAATTGAAACTATTATTAAAGGGACGGAAATGCTATCAAATTGAGTTGTGATGATTTTTGTACACCTATAATTGTAATAAAATTCATTAAGCAATGGAAAAAATAATCATAAAAAATAAGTTAATAAATAATGACATTAAAAAAAGAAAGAAACTACTATTAAAAAACTTCCAAAAAACAAGGCGTTCCTGCCGTGGTGTGGTGGATTAGGAATCCCACTTGGGTTACTTCGGAGGTGTGGTCCATAGCCCAGCATGATGGGTTAAAGCATCTGGTGTTGCCACAACTGCAGCATGGCTGATTCAATCAGCTGGCCCAGGAACTTTCATTTGCTGTGGGTGCAGCCCCAAAATTTAAAAACCAAAAAAAAATTTCCAAAAAACAAAAGTTCAGGACCAGATGGTTTCATAGGCGAATTCTATCAAATATTTAAAGAATTAACACCTATCCTTCTGAAAATATTTTTAAAAAATTGCAGA
Organism: Catagonus wagneri; assembly: GCA_004024745.2. Lineage (NCBI taxonomy): Eukaryota > Metazoa > Chordata > Mammalia > Artiodactyla > Tayassuidae > Catagonus > Catagonus wagneri. The sequence continues at coordinate 21,309,220 of PVHT021183518.1, read as the reverse complement.
GGAAGGAACACTCCCAAACTCATTTTATGAGGCCACATCACTCTAATACCGAAACCAAAGATATCACAAAAAAAGAAAATTATAGGCCAATATTATTGATGAATATAGATGCAAAATTCCTCAACAAAATACTAGCAAACAGAATCCAATAATGCATTAAAAATATCATACACCATGATTAAGTGGGATTTATCTCAGGGATGCAAGGATTTTTTTAATATCTGCAAATCAATCAGTGTGATGAACCGCATTAACAAACTGAAGAATAAAAATCATACGATCATCTCAATAGATGCAGGAAAAGCTATTCACAAAAATTCAACATCCATTTATGATTAAAAAAAAACCCTCCAGAAGGTGGCACATAGGGAACCTACCTCAACATAATAGAGGCCATATATGATAAACACATAACTAACATCATTCTCAATGGTGAAAAGCTAAAGGCATTTCCTCTAAGATCAGGAACAAGACAAGGATGCCTGCTCCTGCCACTGTTATTCAACATATTTTTAGAAGTCATGGCAACCAAAGAAAAAAAAGAAATAAATGGAATCCAAATTGGAAAAGAAGTAAAACTGACACTCCCTTTTTTTTTTTGTCTTTTTGCCTTTATGTAGAGCTGCACCCGCGGCATATGGAGGTTCCCAGGCTAGGGGTCTAACAGGAGCTGTAGCTGCCGGCCTTCGCCACAGCCACAGCAACGTGGAATCCGAGCCGTGTCTGCAACCTTCACCACAGCTCACGGCAACGCTGGATCCTTAACCCACTGAGCAAGGCCAGGGATCGAACCTGCAACCTCATCTTAGTCGGATTCATTAACCACTGAGCCACAAAGGGAACTCCAAAACTGCCACTCTTTGTATATGATATGATACAATATATAGAAAATCCTAAAGATGCTATCAGAAAACAACTAGAGTTCATCAATGAATTCAGTAAAGTTGGAGGATACAAAATCAATACACAAAAATGTCTTGCATTTCTAGACACTAACAATGAATTATCAGAAAGAGAATAAGGAAACAATTCCATTTACCATCTTATCAAAAAAAATAAAATACCAGAGTTCCTGTTGTGGCACAGTGGAAACGAATCTGACTAGGAACCATGAGTTTGCGGGTTCAATCCCTGGCCTCGCTCAGTGGGCTAAGGATCTGGTGCTGCCATGAGATGTGGTGTAGGCTGAAGACAGCTCGGACCTGGCATTGCTGTGGCTGTGGCATAGGTCGGCGGCTACAGCTCCTATTAGATCCCTAGCCTGGGAACCTCCATATGCCGCAGGTGTGGAAAGACAAAAGACAAAAAAAAAAAAAAGGAATAAAATACATAGGAACCTACTTACTTAATGTAGATTGTAATGGAAAGGATGTCAACAAGGACCTGCTGTTTAGCACAGGGCACTCTACTCAATATTCTGTGATAACCTATAAGGGAAAAGAATCTAAAAAAGAACGGATATGCGTATATGTATAACTGAATCACTTTGTTGTACAGAACTTATCACAACATTACAAATGAACTACAATTAATAATACTTTAAAAGAACAACAACAAAAAAAGTTATATAGTATTTCTGCTACCCTGTAACATTAGACTCTGCACCTGATATTTGCTACACCAGCCCTGAGGCTACAAGTAAGAGGATCTCCCCCACAGCCATAAAAATTTGTGTCCTCTGATGGTGCTTGAGCTTGTCGTTTTCTTTCCTTAAGCTCTGGGGCAGTTCACAGGCTTCAAAAAGTCAGAAAACTTGTCATTGCTACTGCTATTGCAGCTGCCACAGTCACCCCATTGCCCACAAAGCCAGTAAATGGACTCCTAGGGACAGCCATCAAAGTTGGAGCTTTTTGTGACCTCAAAGGGCACAGAAAGATGACTCTGCCTCGTACCTGCCTTCCAAACTCCCATCACCGCTCCACATCCGGGGAACTTAAATCAAGGAAAATTCAGTGTTTAGCCATTGATACCCTGCCATACAGGAGGTAGAGAAGTCAATGGTCAATATGTAATGTGTACCTGAAGTCTACCTTGGGACCACCTCTCTTAGTCACCCTAGCTAGGATGCTGAGGTACAGACTCTTGGTTCTAATTCTGGCTCCCCAGCCTACTAGCTTTTACTTCTCTGTGCTTCAGGCCTGTTTTCTCATCTGTTAAATGGGCATAATAATGGACCTACCTTGCAGGATTGTTACGAGGTAAGTCCTCAGCACTCCTCACTCACTTTGTCGAGGTTCCAGTATTACTCTGGGAAGGTGTCATAATCCATTAGGTGAGTAGGGTTTCTTATAAATCTGGGATTTCTGATAAGACCTTTGGTCGAAAATGCCAGGAGGGCGCTTGGGAGCAAGTGGCTCTAACTGCTGGACTGGCTGGTACTTGGTAGAGGCTGGCAAGTCTCATCGAATGAATGGATGAATGGCTGGCTGAAGAGAAATTATGCCAGCAGGCCTCTTCATTCCCAGCCTGATGAATGTGAGAAGGCAAGAAGCTTTGGTGGTTAAGGGCAATAGAATCCTGCTTTGCCCTGGGACAGTTAATTTGCTCAGTTTCCAATGTTGTAAAATGGAGCTGGTGATATGCGGCTCAGCAACCCGGTCCCATATGTTTGCGTTGAGAAACCCAGTTCAGGGAGCGCCTGCCACGCAGTCCTCAAGGTCCTCCCCACGTCCCCGCGCACTGAGCCCCGCACGGGGGCCGGAAACAGCGTCAAAGACCAGGTCGGGCTGCAGGGGCCCGGACGCGCCTCACCGCGCAGCAGCCGCCCGCGGGTGCCCAGCGTGCCCCGCGGTGCCTTCCGCGCGGACTCCGGGTGGAGGCGCCAGTTTCCCGCGACCCGGGAGCCTGCGCGGACGTGTGCCGACTTGCGCGGGAGGGGCCCGCGCGGCCGGGGGAGGAGGCGGAGTCCGCGGGGAAAACGAAACTGAGAGCGAGCGGCCCGGACCCCGCCGGGCTTCACAGACTGCAGCAGCGCGGGTGAGTGGCGAGGGGCCGGCAACCAGGAGCCACCCGGGCGCGCGTCAGCCTGCATCCCCAGCCCGGGACTGGGCCCTGGTAAGACTCCTGACCTATTGGCCGCTTCATCGGGAACGCTGTCCGAGGCCCGAGGTGTGGGGCGTTTGCTGAATTTGGGGAGAGGACCGTGCAGCGGTTGGAATCAAAGCCATTTATCTCCCTCAGAAAGCTTTTTAACAGAGCAAGTAATCACTTGCCCAGGCCTGGGCTGCGGGGCAGGGACAACTAATGGAAAACGGAAAAGCCCTATGCTTTGAGAGACAGATGGGAGATACGGAGGCCCGAATTGCCCAAAAAATTGGCTAAATAATCCCTGACCAAGAGTCTTTTGACTGGATTGTCGCAGTTGTTTCCCAAATGCCTGTCTTTAGCGCCCCTCGCCCTACCATGCTCCAACTCTATTCCCACCCCCAACTCCCCCCACCCCGGCGCCGCCTCTTAACACCGTGGGAACCTGGCTTCCTCTAAGTCGGCACAAGACACCCGTTTCTGCTCCCCAATAGCTTCCCATCTCATCAAAATCCCAAAGAATGTTATTGGTCTACAGGCAAAACCCCCTGCTCCCTCCATTCTTGACCACCCAGGCCTCGTTGCTGTTCTTGGAGCATAGCTCAGCGCCGTCGCTGCCTCTAGGCCTTTGCACTGCCTGTGTCTTCTTGGAAGGCTCTTCCTCCAGACACCTGCGTGGACCAGTCCTTCGTGTTATTCTCACTTCCTCCAGTTTCACTTCATCAGAGCAGCCGTCCCTGAACAACCTGCATGTGAAAGAATCCCCACTCTTCCCTTGCTGTCCCCTTTACTCTGCTTTGGTTTTCAATATAGTACTTACCATCCTGTGGCATTTTTAAATGGGTTTGTCCATATGCCTCCACTAGTAAGTTCACAAGAGTAGGGTTCTGTTCATTAGCATAACCTAGTACATGACGGTATTCCTTACATCTTTATTTAATGAGTGATAGATCATACATTCTTTTTTGAGTTCTAGAATATGAGACTCACCTGATAGAAGTTAAGAGACTCCCTACTGTCACTTAGAAACTTAGAATCTTGGGCAGTTTATGCTCTGGTTCTTCTCGTTGCTTATTTGAACCTGAAGATCCATAGCACTGGATTTATAGTTTATTCATTTAATTTATCAGGTCCTAGTTGAATGCATGTTGTTTGCCAAGCAGTGTTCAGACCCTGGAGGGGGCTGGACCCATAAATGTTCACAATCTTCCCTAAGGGAATCCAGACACAGGCAAAGGAACTTTTGGGCAAGAGTAAGATGGACATTTGTTAGTAATTAGGATGGAGTTTTCTTTTAGGAAAATGGTAGCATAGTATTCAAATCAGCTTTAGTTGAAAGGAAACCTACTGTTTCTTTTTTTTCCAAACTCATAAGTCCTTTTTTCAAACATGCCACTTTAGCACCTTATTAGTTTACACCTACATTTTGCTTAAATTCAAACTGGCTTGTCATTTTGAACGTCAGCAGTTACTTAGAGTTAAAAGTGCTGTGAATTTAGGGCATTCGATAGAACTTTGGTTTAAATAATTGCTAAGGACTCTTCCATAACTGGTGTTCTGAGATCTATGACCTCCTGCAATTGAATGTATGGTCTCATGGTTGTGACTAAACTGAACGACACTTTGGTTCCTAAAAATAACGGTACAGCTACAGATCCTTATCTGAAACCCTTGGGCCAGGTATGTCCTGGTACTCAGGGACTTACGGATTTTAGAAAGTCTGTTAAGTAATTTAATGCTCTTAGAGTGGAGCAGCACTTTATCATAAAACATACTTCTGCAGTGACATGTATAAATAGACAACGAAGTGTGGTAAAGACTCTAAATAACTCATGTTAGTTCAGGTCTAGATGGGGTCTGCACAATGACCAAAAAAAATTTCAAGTGAAAAAAACAAAGTAAATCTTGGTTTTCAGTGCTTGTTGGATTTGGGGATTGTAGGCCAGGCGCACCATTCACTGAGGGCCAGTGCTGTGGGAGACCCTGCTGGATGCTTTTTGTCTGATTGACTCTTCACAACAACCGTGGATCAGGTGTTTTCATTCCTGTTTTCTAGTCGCAAATCAAAGGTTAAGAGAAGTCCCTATCTCAGATCTATGTGGCTCGACAGCCTAGCTCTCTCTATAACACTAAGTGGTGTTGCGAAGATAGTGCCTTTGCTCAGATCTAAGCCCTTCCAGTCACCAACCTTGCTCCCCCAAACCACTGCAGCAGCCTCGACTTGGTCTCCTGATTTCTCCTCATGCTCTGCTTGTCTTTTCCACATCTGCCCCCATACTCTGTTCTTTACAGAGCATCAGACTGATCATTAAAAACGTAAATCCAGTCACATCACCCCTGTGCTGAGAACCCTCCAATAGCTTCCACTGCAAGTGGAATAACATCCACAGTTCATTCATGGTCTGTGTGCTGTGGCACCTGCCCACCTCTCTGACCCACTTCCCACTCACTTCACTGGGCAGCAGTCTCCTTGGCCTTTTTGCTGTCTCTCCAGAAGCCATGCTGGTGCCTGCCTCAGGGTTTCCTCTGCCTGAGATGGAAAGTGTGATGGGTTTTCTCATCATCTAGGCTTGATTTAAATATTGCCTCCTAAGAAGGGTCTTCCCTGACCACTGTATCTAAAACCATCTCCCTCATATCTCTGCCCCTATCTAATAAATGACCCCTCTAACTTGTACCTCTGTATCATTTCATCGTAGCACTTCCAGCCATCTGGTTATCGTATTACCCACTCCTATTATTTGTTTTTGGACGTTGACTTCTTTCTTTCTTCAGTGGAGTGCAGGTAAGGACTTGATTTGTCTTGTTCACTTGTGGATACCAGTGTCAGAACAGTGCCTGACACTTGCTAAGCACTTGCTGAATGAGTGAAGAAAGGATGCACAGAAAACAGCAGAAGAAGATAAGGGAGACAGTGAGGTTTAAGATGGAAAACTAAATTTTAAAGACTCAGTCTCTCATTTACCTATATACCATCCAGGTGTTCAGAATTTACCACTTGCCCCTGGGTGTCAGATACAAAGATGAGTAAGACATAGAGCTGGCTCCCCAAAGAGCTCACTGACTAGCTTAAAAAGCAGTCAGGACTGTGATGGGAGCTGACAAGGGGCGGTAGGCCCATGGAGGGGTACCAAATGCTCCCTCAGCATCAAAGAAGGATATATTGATCCCACAGATGAGTAGGAATTTCCTGGTAGACAGAGGGTATAGATATTGCAGAGAGAAAAACATGTGACAAGCCATGGAGGTGATGGAGATGTACAGATGCTTTGGTGTTCCTTTGTTCATTATCTAGGCTCTATGATAAACCTAGCCGCTTAGCTCTTGTAGCTCATGGTCTCTTTTGGAAGACAGTGGGCTAAATTAGCAATTGCCATAAAGGAGACAAGGGCTATGATAGAGCATCAAACCAGGACCTCTTCTAAAGTGTCTGGGAAGTAACATTTGAGCTGAGATCTATAGGATGCAGGAGTTGGCCAGGCAAAATCAGCAGAAGGGGTCAAATCCAGAGCATTTCATGGAGGAGCATGCTGGACAGAAGCAGTTGGGAGCCAGGAAGAGTCAGTGGTGGGAGTCATTCTTTTGACAACGATCATCATGTAGGTGGAATTTAAAGCCAGCAGCCTCAGGGCGATCACGAGAGTAGTACGAGTAAAGAGAAAGGTAGGTAGAGCAGAGAGATCTGAGCACTGGGCCCTGAGATACTACAATATTTAAAAGAAGGGGAGATGAACAGAAACAAGGAAAGGAGACAGAAGGAGTAGCTTGTGAGAAAGGAGGGAGACCAAGAAAGGGTGGTGTCTTAGGTGGCCAAGCTAAGAAGGGGACAGGAGGGAGAATGGAATGAGCAGCAATGTCATATGTTGATTATGGGTCAAGTAGACAGAGACTGAGAACTGACAAATGACTCTTGGTTTAAAAGTCGGGGAAGCTATTGGTGACCTTAAAAAGAATAATTCTGGTGTCTTGTGGTGGATGTGTGATTGAATTGATGTTTAAAAAACATTATGATGTGGCTGTTTTAAAAGATGGAAAATAACAAGTGTTGGTGAGGATGCAGAGAAATTGGAACCTTTGTGCATCGCTGGTGAAAATAAAATGGTATAGCCACAGTGGAAAATAATTTGGCAGTTCTTCAAAAAGTTAAAATTACCGTGAGATTCAGTAACTCCACTTCTAGGTATAGACATGAAATATTTGAGAGTAGGATTTGAACAGATATTTGTACAACAGTGTTCATATCAGTGTTATTCACAATGACCAAAAGGTCGAAATAACCCAAGTGTTCATCAACAGATGAATGGATAAACAAAATGCAGTATATCCATACAGCAGAATATTATTCAGCCTTAAAAAGTAAGGAAATTCTGACACATTCTACGACGTGGATGATCGTGGAGGACATACACTAAGTGAAATAAGCAGATACAAAAAGACAAATATTGTATGATTGCACTTATATGAGATACCTAGAATAGGAAAATTCATAGAGATAGAAAATAGAATGGTAGTTACCAGGGACTCAGGGGGATGGGAAATGAGAAGTTAATGTTTGTTTCATTTTGGTTTTGTTTTTGTCTTTTTTGGGCAGCACCCGTGGCATATGGAAGTTCCCAGGCTAGGGGTCGAATTGGAGCTGCAGCTGCTGGCCTACGCCACAGCCACAGCAACACAGTGTTAGCTGCATCTACAACCTACACCACGGCTCATGGCAATCCTTAACCCACTGATCGAGGCCAGGGATTGAACCCGCATCCTCATGGATACTGGTCAGGTTCATTACTGCTGAGCCATGATGGAACTCCTGAGAAGTTATTGTACAGACTTTTTGTTTGGGGAGACGAAAAGAGTTTTGGAGGTAGATGGTGATGATGGCCTTACAACATTATGAAAATGCTTATTGCTCATGAACTGTACACTTAAAAATGATAAAAAAAGGGTAAATTTTGTGTTAGGTATATTTTACAATGAAAAAAAAAACAAGTTTTGTTTTGTTTTTTGTTCTTTTCGACTGCACCTGCAGCTTATGGGAGTTCCCGGGCCAGGGATCGGATCCGAGTTGCACTTACCACCTATGCCACAGTTGCAGCAGTGCTGGATCCTCAACCCATTGCACCACAGGGGAAATTCCCAAAAACAGTTTTAAAAAAATCTCAGTGGCTGCAGGACAGAGAAGGAATTGCAGTGGCTTGAGGAACTGGTTCTAAGGTTCTTTCAGCAGTCCAGGAGTGAGATGGTGATGGCTTGAACCAGGATGGTGACTATAGCCATGGTGGGAAGTAGAAGGCTTGGAGAGCAGAACTTAGGTATAGATCAGAAAGTAGGGGAAGGGCATGTCAAGGTTGCCTCCCAGATTGCTTTCAGATACGGATGGACAGTGGAGTCATTTGCTGTGAAAGCAAACTCCAGACCAGTTTGAGGGAAGATTGTAACTACAGTTTTGGATCTTTTGAGTTTAGAAGTCATTGGAGATGTCCAAGTAGAGAGACTGGATAGAGAGATCTGAATCTCAGAGAGAGGTTCATAAACTACACATAAACTTCAGAGCTAATGACAGATAATCACTGAAAGAAATTACCTTGATGAGAAAATATAGAATGAAGAAAATAGGGTCTTTGGACCAAACCCTGGGGGAATTCCAGCATTTAAAGGCTGTGAAGATTAAGGGTATTAAAAAGGAAGTTTGACTCTGAAAGAAGGAAAATTAGGAATGAGAAGTCAACAGGGTCCACTTTCTGTCTGTATGGATTTACCTATTCTGGATGAATCACATCAGTGGAATCCTACAATATGTGACCTTTTAGGTCTGACTTCTTTCATTTAGCATGTTTTTGACATTTAGCCATGTTGTAGCATGTTTCAATACTTCATTCTTTTTATGGCTGAATATGATTCCATGTGTGGATGCACAATGTTTTGTTTACTCATCATCAGTTGAGAGATACTTCATTTGTTTCCACCTTTGGCTATTGTGGCTAGTGCTGTTGTGAACGTCCCTGTTTAAGTACCCGAAAACCTGTTTTTCAGTTCTTTGGGTCTACACCTCGGGGTGAAATTGCTGGGTCATATGATAATTATAACTTTTTGAGGAACCACCAAATTCTTTTCCATAGAGTCTGTACTGCTGTACATTCCTGTCACCAAGGTATGAGATTTCCAGTTTCCCTACATCATCACCAACACATTCATTTTCTGCATTGTTATTATTATTATTATTACTATTATTATTATCAGCCTGGTGGTTGCGAAGTGGTATCTAGTGCTTTTGATATGCATTTATCTAGTGACAGATGATACTGAATACTTTTTCATGTGCTTTTTGGCCATTTGTATGTCTTCTTTGGAGAAACATCTGTTTAAGTCATTTGCCTGTTTTTCAACTGTCTTTTTGTTGTTGAGTTGTAAAAGTGCTTTCTATATTCTGGTTACTAGACCTTTATCAGATACATTATTTTAAAATATCTCTTTCTGTAGATTGTCTTTTCATTTTCCTCATAGTGTCCTTTTTTTTTTTTTTCCTCATAGTGTCCTTTAATATACAAACATTTTTAATTTTAGGGGGCCATGCCTGTGGCATGTGAAAATTCCTGGGCCAGGGATCAAACCTGTGCCACAGCAGTAACAACACTGGATCCTTAAACCACTATGCTACGGAGGAACTCCCAAACATTTTTGAATTTGTTGCGGCCCAGTTCATCTCTGTTTTCTTTTGTTGCTTGTGCTTTTGCTGGCTGTCATAGCTAAGATTAGTTTTGTTTTTTTTTGTTTTTTTTGTTTTTTTGATTTTTAGGGCTGCATGTGCAGCATGTGGAAGTTACCAGGCTGGGGGTCGAATCAGAGCTGCAGCTGCCAGCCTATACCACAGCCACAGCAACCAAGCTGTGTCAACAACCTACACCAAAGCTCATGGCAAGGCCGGATCCCCAATCCACTGAGCGAGGCCAGGGATCGAACCCACATCCTCATGGATCCTAGTCAGATTTGTTTCTGCTGCGCCACAATGGGAACTCCTGTATGCTTTAGATTTTGTTTACAATTTAAATAATTGGTGCTTTTTTAGTCCAGTAAGAACCATAAACTGGGGCCATGATTTACCTGCCAGGTAAATTGTCCTAAAATTGACTTGTTCAAATCTCAGAGGGGGTTTTGGGGCATTTCATAGGAGAATCTGTGTCCGTACAACTAAATCCTTCATGATTTCATAAACTTCACTTTATTTAATATTCTCAACCCTTGTCTTCTTAACATAAAGAATTCTAATTCAATTTCCGCAGGCTTTTAACCTTCTCACACAGGTGGACAAACACACTTAACACTAGGTGGAAGCAGAAATCAAACTTAAAGAGGACTGACTGTCTTTTTTGGACAGTTGAGTTTTGAAAGTAGAAAATTTTGGAGAAATTAGTTTGACTGTGTAGTCCTTGAGAGAGAAAGAAAGGTGTTGTAAGAAAGTTTTCTCTGAATTTATGTGGGGCTGGTATTAGTCATATAAAGAAGAGTCGTCTTACCCTATTTTTGTTTTTTTGGTTTTTTGACTGCACTCATAGCACGCAGAAGTTCCTGGGCCAGGGATTGAACTGGCACGGCAGCAGTAACCAGAGCCACAGCATTGACAGTGCTGGGTCCTCAACCTGCTGAGCCACTGGAGGACTCTCATCTTACCCTGTTTTGTCTCTTAAACAAATTGGGGAAGATAGGTTAAATATATTCTGAGTGTATAACCTCTTTCAATCATCTCTTTTATTGCAGTTTACTGGAGGAGGAAATGGCCAGTGGTCGTTCACCGTGTTTCTACATAGAAGAACTTAATAAATACCAACAAAAGCACAATATAACACTTAAGTATTGTGAACTGTGTAAGACAGGACCTCCACATAACTTAAGGTCAGTTGCTATTAAAAAGGAAAAAGGTATATCCCTGTAAAATAAAAACTGGAAGAATGGCAACTCTGGCACAATTTTGAAACAAAGTTGCCACCTTGAGAACAAACTTGCCAGAGAATACTAGGAAAATCCTCTTAATGTAAGATGGTAACTTCAGAGGACTCTAGAGAGAAAAAGAGGGTATGAGCCTTTCCACGTTTCAAGATGATATGCTCTTTTGCTGTTTGGGGGGCTGGCTGCTTAAATGCTATATGGATCATACGTTAAAATTTCCAAAGATAGTCCTAGGAGGCAGTGTGGATTGGAACACTTGTTGTTAGGTATTGCATGTGTTTCATAATGTTTGTAAATATTTCCTTTGCAATCAGGTTTACGTATCAAGTTGTAATAGATGAGAAAGAATTCCCAAAAGCTGAAGGTAGATCAAAGAAGGAAGCCAAAAATGCTGCAGCCAAATTAGCTTTGGAAATAATTAATAAAGAGCAAGAGGTGAGTAACTGCCTTTTTTTCCTAGTGAAAGGGAACTTACAAATATATTTTGTATTTTTCTCTTTGGGAAAATACTCACCTACAGAGTAAAGCCATTTACAAGTTCTTTTTGCTTTCAGAAATTTAGTTCAGTCTTTTTTCCTGGCCCCATTTCTGTAGAACCCTGAATGAGAGGTACATCTAGGAAACAGTGGGCAAAACTGGACAAAACCTATTCAGGGTGCCGCAGCAGTGATGTACTCTAAGGAAACAGTGAGCAAAGGACTAACTGGTTCTGGCAGGAGCCCCTCCCCCCAAATGAGTGGGAAAGGACAGAGACAGATGTGATTGTGATGATGTATATGGAGGGGAAATGATGAAGAACCAATGAACACATAATTGTTGTCCCTGAAGATGAGAGCAGAGTACAGAAAAAGCTCTCAGAAGAAATTTTAGTAGAAAATATTTCTGAACTAAAGACCTGGCTGCAGATGAAAACAACTCAGCAACTCAACAGAAACAGAAAAATATAAAACCACCAAAAACAACATCAACCCTTGTGAAAGTACCGAGCTCCAGGGCTGAAGAATCCTACAGGCATCTAGGCAGAAGAAATTAAAATGTAAAAATGAAAAAAAGTGTCCACAGCCACATTAAAAACCATGAGACAGTGGAGCAGCAGCTATAAAATGAGATAAGAAGTCATTTTACATGTGGAGCAGAAAGAGGATCGTTCTTAGATGCTGAAAATTTTGGAAAAGATACTCTCCTGGAAAATCTTACTTGAAGATGTCACCCTTCTAATCAAAATTGAAAAAAATAAATCAAGCAAAAATCACAAACCCAGGAGTTCCCTTAGTGGCGCAGCGGTTAACGAATCCGACTAGGAACCATGAGGTTGCGGGTTTGATCCCTGGCCTTGTTCAGTGGTTAAGGATCCGGCGTTGCCGTGAGCTGTGGTGTAGGTTGCAGATGTGGCTCGGATCTGGCGTTGCTGTGGCTGTCATATAAGTTGGCAGCTATAGCTCCGATTCGACCCCTGGCCTGGGAACCTCCATATGCTGCAGGTGTGGCCCTAAAATGAAAAAAAAAAAAAATTGCAAACCCAGAGAATTATTAATGAGCCCAAAAAACAATTCAAGAAGTTAGAAAAAGAATAGAGGACCTTCTAAGGAGAAAAGGAGAAAATACAATGATAACTATGAACGGCAGAAATTAATGTGAAAAAAAAAACCACAAAGAAATAAAGAAAATCAGTAAAACCAAATTTTTTTTCTTTGCCAAGGTTGATAAAGTAGGAAAATCTTTGGACAAGATTTTGTCAGATTAAGAATTTTAAAATGCGCAGATAGCAGTGGAAGGAATGATGCTATTATATTCCTGTTTACTATTAAGTTGTGATCTAGGATAAAGCTTTCCTTTAGTAATTGTTGTTGTGTTCTTTGAGATTTACAAAGGGTACAGCAAACCAGAAAGTGTTTTAGAATATTACCTGGAGAAACAAGAAAGTCGACCATTTTGCTTTTCCTTGTGAAACTATTAAAGAAAAAAAATGGATAATTTATTTTCTACTGTTTAAATTTATTCTTGTGGGAGTTCCTGCTGTGGTGCAGCAGGTTGGGGATTCTGTTGTCTCTGCAGCAGCGTGGGTTTGATCCTCAGCCCAGGATACTGAATTAAACATCTGGCATTGCTGCAACTGTGGCATAGGTTGCAGCCGCAGCTTGGATTCAATTCCTGATCCAGGAAATTCATGTGCTGTGGTTGCAGCTGAAAAAAAATTTATCCTTGTGGATTTTTTTCTGGTGGGGGAAGGTATATACTTATACTTTTATTAAAGTGTGACGGTAGAGAAATCCACAAAATCTAAATTGTCTTTCAAATTATTCATTTAGTAATTTCATTAGACAAAAAAATAAAAAGTTAAATATTGGTTATCATCTGTATTAAACAAAATTTTTTTTTGTAGGCAATTAGTTCTTCATCACAGCCGACAACGACTCTTTTAAATGGAAAATTCATTGAAAATTACATAGGCCGTGTTAATACGATTTCCCAGAAGAAAAACCTATCTGTAAATTATGAAGCATGTGAACTGGGGGAAGATGGGCCTGAAAAGTGAGATGGCATGCTTTTCCTTCTGTTTTATTGTATCTAAGCAACAGAGCAGACTGATTTTCATGTCTAGATTTCCAGAAATAGTTGTCCTTTTTGATACATTCTGCAGGGAGGGTTTTATATGACTTATAAGTAATTGGGCATCTTTGTAATTAAAATGTTAAAATGCTTAATTGCTGAAGATGTGGGGCCTATATTCCATAACTGATCAAATCTGGGGAATCCTTGACTTCTGAAGTATACCTGGATGGTTCAGCTTGTAGGACCCTAAGAGAAGGTGGATGCTCGAGCTCCAAGGTTGTGAAGCCCTTCCCAACCCTGAGGTCACAGTAGCAGTGGCTTTATGGAATGACTGTTTTTTCACTCTTAACGGATTAGAGAGTCATTTGTCCCTTCACATTTGATTAAACAGGTGTCTCTCTCTAGACAAACGACACGTATTAGAAGGAATGGGTTTTTGCCTTGGACTGGGAGGAGACCAGGATTTGAGGCGTATGATGAGAGCATCAGTCAGATACTGAGAGTGTCACCAGTGAGCTAAGACTTTGGCCATGAGGATGAAGAATAGATTCGAACTGGGAAAAGCAGAAAGCCAATGAGCCTGAGGGAAATTGTTTCTCAGCTACAACCAACCACTTAAATAGGGAGAAGGGGGAAAAAAGTCTACGTGGGAGTTCCCTGGTGGTATAGCAGGTTAAGGACCCAGTGTTGTCATTGTTGTGGTGTGGATTTGATTTCTGGCCTAGGAACTTCTGCCTGCCTCCAATGTCCCTCCCCACCCGCTCCCCAAAAAAGTCTAAATGGCAAATAGTCTAAACAACCACTTGGGATACTGCCCTCTGAATTGACTCAGCTATTGATGTTTCCACCCTGATGGCTTTTAGGTCAGACCCAGGAAAAGGAAAATGTGATAGGATTCATTGGAATCAAACAGTTCAAAAGTGAACTCTGTGAGTCAGTCTCAATAAATTGAGGCTATTTGGAGTTCCCTTTGTGGCTCAGCTGTAAGGAAGCTGAAGAGGACACGGGTTCGATCCCTGGCCTCACTCAGTGAGTTAAGGATCTGTTGTTGCCCTGAGCCCTGGTATAGTTTGCAGACGTGGCTCGGATCCTGCATTGTTGGGGCTATGGCGTAGGCCGGCGGCTACAGCTTTGATTCAGCCCCTAGCCTGAGAACTTCCATATGCCGTCGGTGAGGCCCTAAAAAGACCAAAAGAAAAAAAAAATTAAGAGGCTATTTTATTATCCCATAGCTCACCTGTTTGGTTCCCTTGAATTAAGAGCCTTGACATTTGATTGCTGAAAGAGAGACGTCTACTTAGGGGGTGCCTGACAAAAATAAAAGCTATAGAAATAATCCAGACACTCAGCCCAGCTCCCCGACTTTTCATTCACAGCCTAGTGGTGAAGACTTACCTTGGTAGGGTATGTTTTCCTCTATGGCAAAAATATGGAATGATTCTGTAGCGCTACATGGTAACTCCGTGACATAAATTGCCATGTCAATGCTTTGCCACCTTAAATATAATTCTTATATAATTGTCCAGTACTTGCCTAACCACAAGTGTCTTGACGGCATGGGGCATCTGCACTGTGGGGATTTTCTTAGGTTTTTGTGCAGACGAACAGCGGGCAGAAAATGCTAACGTTAGAGCTGAAGTCAGGGACGAAGTTAGCTGCGGTTGCCCACCCCCTACAAAACACTGTAATCTTATTGTTTCTCCTCTAGAAGCCTCATTCCCTTTACTGGCTCTTTCTTCCCAGTTGAACATCTCTGGAAAATTCACTGGATCTCTCTCTTCCTTCTCTACCTTCTTATCTTTTCACTTTTGAGGAATTAAAAAATAAATCGCCACTTGGTACCTTAATGCCAGATCTTTCAATGAAGCAACAAAGGGTTAGAAGTTGCCTGGAAAATGCAAGGGGAGATATTAGCCTATCTTGGTTAATTCTGGCAAAGTGGTAAGCCCATCTCACTGAAGATTTAAATCAAAGAAGCTATGAACTACAAATCTACCTATTAAATTAGTTTTACACTTGGGTCTTTGTTAATGTGTGTTTTCATAAATTAGAGGTACTGTTTTTTGGTATTGGAGTTAATCGTACTTTTCATCATTTATCCTAGATTTCGTTATAAATGCAAAATTGGACAGAAGGTGTATGGCACTGGTGTAGGTTTCACTAAACAGGAGGCAAAGCAATTGGCTGCTAAACTGGCTTATGAAAAGATACAGTCAGAAAACCTAATGGTATGTACTGCCTTTGGATTTCATTTTTATATTTAAAAATTCTCTCTGAAGTGGATTTGAGGTTCGGTGGTATTTAGATGATGCCAAGACAGGCAGTCACATAGCAAAAGGATTCCTCCATTGTATGTCCCACCAACAAGCTGTGAGCTGTGTGACCATGAGGACCCAGAGGGATCACAGTTCTGTAGAAGTTGCTTGTTTCTTTTTTTAAATCCAGATCAAACGTCCATAAAAAATGTGTTAATCTCGTAATTCTTTATGACTGTGAAACTGGTAAATGGGGAGAAATTCATGTGGTAATTTGTTAGCAGAGACTCAGCCACTCTGGAGAAGTAATTTAGTTGTGTTTAAATTAACTCTTCCAGAAAGCTGACCCAACATCCTTAAGTAGTCACAATACTGCAAACAGTGATGTCCCCAGCAACCCTTCTACAACGAGCACATCGTAAGTGTGGACAAACAACTGGGTTATTTAACAAATTCACATTGTGGCCTGAAAGTGCAGAATTTTATGAATATGTTTAAGAAGAATTTAGAAAAAGTAGTTACTGATCAACAAAAAATAGGCAGAATTCATAAGCTAATAGTTGTCCCTTTTCTTCTAGGGCTTCAGGGTCAACATCTGAAAATGGCTTCTCAGCAAATACGTCGGAAAACAGTGATAACAGTGACAGATTAAGCAATTCTGTCCTATCTTCAGTGGTACAGCATTTGTCTCTAAGCTTCCTGATTAATCTTATCTCCTTTGTTTCCTCATTTAAAAATGACTTCCTACCCAATCATAATTTTTCTACTTTTTTCTCATGCATTCTTACTAAATCAAAATATTTGGCAGTCTTTTTCACTTTGTTTGTTTCCTTCCTTCCTGGCCATGTCCATGGCATGTGGAAGTTCCTGGGCCAGGGATTGAACCTGTGCCATGCTGTGAAGTGACCTGAGCCACTGCAGTGACAACACTGGATCCTTATGAACCCACTGCACCACAAGGGAACTCCTCTCCTCTCCTTTCTTTCACTTTTTTTTTTTTTTTTTTTGCTTTTTAGGGCTGCACCTGCGGCATATGGAGGTTCCCAGACCAGGGGTTGCATTGGAGCCACAGCTGCTGGCCTACGCCAGCGCGATAGCAACATCAGATCTGAGCCATGTCTGCGACCTATACCACAGCTAACAGCAACACCAGATCCTTAACCCACTAAGCGAGGCCAGGGATTGAACCCTCAACCTCGTGGTTCCTCTTTGGATTCTTTTCCACTACACCACGATGGGAACTCCCTCTCCTTTCTTTATAAATTCCCATTCCTCATATGCAAAATTTTTCTACTTCCTCACTCCCATCTTTCTCTCCTACTCATGTTTGTATTTCATGTATTCCAGTGATCTGGCTTAGGCTTTTCTATCAGTACTTAAATGGTTTATTAATAGAGTTCTGCTTCAGTTTTATAAAACCAGAACTAAATTTAAAAATCAGATAATTTTTTTTTTTTTAATGGCTACACTCTGAGGCATATAGAAGTTCCTGGGCCAGGGATTGAATCTGAGCCTCAGCTATGACCTATATACATACCTCTAACCCACTACCCTGGGCTAGGGATTAAGCCCACATTGCCACAGCAAGCTGAGCTGCTGCAGTCAGATTCTTAACCCACTGAGCTACAGCGGGAACTTCTGGATAATTTTTTATTGATGGTTAGTGTTACCAAAATATCCTACTTATAAAGAACTACAAACAATCAATGAGAAAGAAAAACAAGAAACTCAACAGAAAAAAATACAGAAGAGCTGAACAGACATTTCAGAGAAGAGATACCCAAAGGGGCAAGAAACATATGGAAAGATGTTTTGCTTCATAGTCATAAGGAAAATGCAAATCAAAACAGCATTTAGAGGGACTTCCTGTTCTGGCTCAGCGGTATCAAATCCAACTAGTATCCATGAGGATGCGGATTCTATCCCTGGCCTTGCTCGGGATCCATGAGCTGTGGTGTAGGTCACACATGTGGCTCAGATCTGGCCTGGCTCTGGCTGTGGCTGTGGCTGTGGCTGGCAGCTGCAGCTTCAATTCAGCCCCTAGCCTGGGAACTTCCATATGCTACAGGTGCAGCCCTAAAAAGCAGAAAACAGCAACAACAACAACAACAACAAAATTGACACTTAGGTACCATTTTAAACCCATCCTATTGACAAAATTTGAGTCTGGCGGTTTTAAGCGTTAGCACAGCTCTGTTCCTGTTTTAGCTATTATATGCTCCTCTGGATATATAAATTGGTACAAACCTTTTAGAGAGCAATTTGGCAGTATGTATTAGAGTCAAGGGTGTGCCAGCCCTGCCGCAAAGCAGCTCTGTTCCTAGGTATGTATTCTAGAGAAACTTGAGTATGTGTGCCCAGAGAAACATGTATACGTGTGTTCTTTGCATCATTGTTTGCAACGGAAAAGATTGGAAAAAAATATTGCTCACTAACAGAATGTCTAAATTAAATTAATCATAATGTAGTCATCATGCAATACTGAAGCTGGCAGGGTGATATGGTTTCAAGAAATCTTAGTCTAGTGTTACTTTGTGGTGCAGGGGGTTAAGGATCCAGCATTGTCATTGCAGTGGCTTGGGTTGCTGCTGTGGTGCAGGTCCAGTCCCTGGCCCAGGAACTTCCACGTGCCATGGGTATGCCCAAAAAAAAAAAAAAAAAACAGGAACGAAAAAGAAATCTTAGTCTGATGCTCCACACTTTGTCAGCATACTAAAATTGTAAGAGAACCATAAAACCTATCAGGATAAAAATGAATATGAGTGAAGAAGAGCTATATGAAATTAATTTTTGAGAGCGATGTCTAAGATTCCTCTTTTTTGGCTAAATGTTTAAATTATTGATTTGTCCTAAAAATAAAAATATTTTAAACTAGATCCCTGGGCCCCATCTGTGCCTTTATTAGCACTGTGAATAACTGCGATGCACACCTTGCTGAGATCCACTGGCCAGATGCTATACGTGGAGAATCAGTACGTGCCCTACAGTTTGTCTTTTTTGTCCTTTCTGACATATCTGTCTGGTTGCTATAACTGATGAGAACTTTGATATAGCCAAGAGCACTGAAAGCAGGGCTTGCTGAGAACATATAAATTGATGAAGCTGTTAATTTAAGGACAGAGAAAAAAGTGGTTGCAGAACCATCTAGAAGAAAGGATTATAGGGAAAAGAAAGATAATTGATTGAATCATCTGAAACCGTTTTCCATTTTCTTTTGTTATAGAACAGTTCCGGAAGTCATCCCCAGAGGGTGCAAAGGTGAGTATCATACATTGAACATGCTTTGGAATGAAGTTTTGTTTCAGACATAGTCTTATTGTCTTTAGTTTTTGTAGAGTATTGTCATGCCCTTATTTGAGTGAAGTTTCAGGAGTAGAAAGCCTGACTAAGGCTCACTGAAATCTTAAAAGCTACAGACAAACCATTTTAAATATATAGAGAAATCTCTGAACACATGCACACACTGCATTGTACACATAAAGGCCTTTGGGGGCATTAATAGAGTAATTGTTTAAGGGCATTATTTTGGATGAAGCTGACAAAGGAAGTAGGCTTAAAGAAGTGTTTTCAAGAGAGGTGCTTTATTTTGCAGACAAGCAGGTAGGGTAGAGATGGTGTCATCACTCAGGGAAGAAAAAGAGATCAAATGTTACGTAAACTATGGCAACTTGGTTTCCTTTTTTTTTTCCTGTCTTTGTCATTTTTGGGCCGCACACCCAGCATGTGGAGGTTCCCAGGCTAGGGGTCGAATCGGAGCTACAGCTGCCAGCCTATGCTGCAGCCACAGCAACGCCAGATCCGAGCTGTGTCTGAGACCTACACCATAGCTCATGGCAACGCTGGATCGTTAACCCACTGAGCAAGGGCAGGGTTCGAACCTGCAACCTCATGGTTCCTAGTCGGATTCGTTAACCACTGCGCCACGATGGGAACTCCACAACTTGGTTTCTTGCACTAAAGACAAAAGGCAGGATGTCAATAGAGTCAGCAGTGAGATTGAGATGGCACCAGGATAGTTTTTCTGCACAGTAGGTAACCTTCACAGAAAGATGATACCTGATGCAGGTATTTGGATGGAGAGAAGAGAGATCTGTGTGTGAGATGAGCAGGCTGTCAGCCATGGTCCTAGTGGCAGGGAGGGAGGAGGAGGAAAATGTGTGAGAGAGACTGTAAAGGAAGTGTAGACGTGACTGGAAGGAAGTAAGTTTAGAGAACTGGATGAAGAAGATGCCAAGGAAAAAGGGTCTGAAGATTGTTCCTCATGGATGTGATGGAGACAAGAATCACAGCACTTTTGGTGTTAAGGGAGTTGAAGACGTGACAGCTTAGAGGGGAGATGGCAGTTTGGATTTGTTTAGTTTTAGGTAGCTTTTGGACTTCCAATTGCAGAGGGCTTCCCACCAGCAAGGAACAAAGGACGAAGGAGACACAACCAGGATGAAAGTTCAAGGAGACATACTTCCTGAGGTTTTGAGTCTTGAGGGAGAAAAGGAGGGGCCAGTGGCATGCCGACAATGAATGTGTTAAGGCTGAAAAGGAAACCAGGCAAGGAGTGAAAAATTATTGGAGAACAGAGAACCATAATTATACCATTTATAAAGAAAAAGGTAAGCACTTGCTACCGCATTATTCTAATAGTTGACTCAAAATATAAAAAGCCTAGAGTTCCCTGGTCATCTACTGGTTAGGACTTGGCACTTTCACTGTTGCAGCCCAGGTTCAATCCCTGGTCTGGGAACTGAGATCCCACGGCAAGCTGTTGCAAGCCCAGCCTTCGTAAATAAATAAATAAGTAAATAAATAGCCTGGTGCACGGTATAAAACCTACTCTAAGAAAGTTATATTTGATTTCAGTTTTGAGTTTACGTACTTCTCTTCACTTGTAGAATTTTGGCACCTACATTTAATTCGCCCATGGTGGAAGGAAACAGGCACAGCTTGAACCCCAGGTAAGAGGGAAAACCATAAGAAAGTGTTTGGTTTAAGGATATGTCTGCTCCTTTGACAAAAGTTTCTTAAGGGACTGTTGAACGTCAGGCAGGTTAAATTATATTTCTACCTAAACAGTTGGGGTTTTACCACAGTCAGTCCCACAAAGGATCACGGTCTCTGTGAGGAGTACAGTTTAGATGAATTCTAATGGAATGAGGGAAGTGCAGATCTGTATGATACTCACATGGATTTCTCTGACAAGGTTTCAATATTGAAAGCAAATATTTCTGTAAACCAGTGCTTTTTTTTTTTTTCCAACACAATTACTCCTGCAGGAATCAGAATAGATCCTCTTGGGTCTGGTTTTCATTTTCCAGCTCCATACCAGATTTCACTTTGAAAAAGGGCTTCTTTTATGGTAGCTCATATGTTTGGGCTTAAATAAAGTAAAGCAAAGGAGGCCTATTTGCAACAGGAGGGCACTGAATACAAGCTTAAAGAAACAATAAAGAATCAACAAATATTTAATAAGTACCTAATACATACCAGGCACTGTGCTGGGCATTGAATTTACAGGAGGAACAAATAGCAGCAGCTCCTGCCCTCCTAGGTAATGGAGGATAATAATTACATGAAACAGCCTGTAAGCACAAACTACGGTCAGATGTCTGAAGGAAAAGCCATGACCTGGTTAGAAATGAAAACATGAGCCTTGGATTTAGAGTGAGAGGCGAGGCAAGACTTTTTCTGTGGTCACGTCGGTGGGGAGGCCTGAGGGACGAGTTAGCCCCGGGGCTCTGCAGTGGAGAGCACTGGGAAGGTGAAGGTGGGAAAGGTGATGTGAGTGTCGGGGGAGCAGAGAGAAGGCTGTGGCTGGGAGGGCAGTGAGCAAGGGCCCGAGGCCAGGGACAGGCCAGAGAGGGAGGCAGAGCCAAATCAGGCGGCCCCCTGTGGCCCACGTAAGGGCTTCTTGGTTTTGACTGAATGCAAAGGTAGGCGATGGGAAGGTTTAGGCAACCGACGGACATGATCCGACTTCGTATTTATCACACTGGTTACCGTGTGGATCATGTATTGGAGCAGAGGAAGGAGAGGAAGTGGGGGTCCAGTGAACAAGGTTCTGCAGGAGTCTGATGGAAGCTGGTGGGAAGATAGCGGCAGGTATGTTTTGGAAGGAGAATTGGCAGGGCCTAAAGATGGAATCTGGGGCACCAGGGAGAGGAGAAACCAAGGAGTTACAAACATAGGCAGGCTCAGAGCATGTGCTCATTCAACAGCTAGGTGGTAGCCAGGGGAGCTTCCTTCTAAAGTTTTACACTTGGGGTAAGATTCTTGTGGCTTTTGTACAGCCAGGAGGTGATTGACTCCCAGAGGTGACCTGTTACGTTGGGAGGGGGAGAGCGGCGGGGGGTGGGGTGGGGGGGGTAAGCAAAGAACTGTCCTTTGTAATTCAAGAGTTTTTGTGACGTGGACTCTTCTTATTCAGAAGGGGAGAGGTCCTGTTTGTTAGATAGTACATTAAAGGAAAATGGAAAGGTAGGGGTAGGCAGCAGTGAACTCTGAACCTCAGAATAACAATAGCATTTATTTTTCAAGGTTTGTCAACGATTTTACTCAAGTAGAACAAATCGGCTCAGGTGGATTTGGCCAAGTTTTCAAGGCAAAACACAAGATTGATAAGAAGACTTATGTTATTAAACGTGTTAAATATGATAGTGAGTAAGTAGTAAATATTTTTTCTTTTTTTTTGAATGGGAAGATATGTTGAACCTGCACTATTATTTCTTATGTATCTCCCTTCTTCATTAGAGTATTATTTATTTTTTCTAGTCCTTAAAAATGTCATTCTACCATTAGAAGCTTGGCTTACTCTGAAATGATCTCACTTTACCATGGTTACTTCAATTAAAAAATGGATGTGACATTGATCATCCATTTGAGGCTCTCCTGATGAAAATTGAAGTTATAAAATCATTTAGCTTAAGATGACTTTAGAATTTTCTGGTCTCATCTCCTTATCTTACAGATGAGGAGACTGAGATCCAAAGATGTGAACTGATTGGTCAAAAGTAAAAGCTAGTTGATAATTGTTCTGGTTGTCTATTATTACATAGTACAGCACTCCAAAATTCAGTGGCTCAAAAACACTAAGTTGTCATTATCTCTCATGGTCCTGTGTGTTGATCTGGGCCATTCTTCTTGGGGATCCCTCACGCATTTACAGCCAGGAGTCACCCACATGGCTCTCTCACATGGCTAGACGTTGATGCTGGTTGTGAACTGAGTGTTCAGCCGGGGGTGAATTAGAGCGCCCCCACATGGCCTCTCTGTGTGGTCTGACCTTCTCACAACTTAGTGGCTGAGTTCTAAGAAGGACTGTCCCCAGAGCAAGTCATCCCACGAGGGAGCAGCAAAAGGTACCTTTGACATAGTTTTGGAAGTTTCACCTTGTATCTATTAAACAAAGTCAAGGCCAGCTCAGACTTGAGGGTAAGGCAGATAGACTCTACCTCTTAATCTGAGGAGTGGATGTGTGTATGGAGAGGGAAGGAATTAATGATGATTGTCTTTGGACACAATCTCCTCTGTTAACAAGGTGGAGATTTAGAACTCATCCTCTGGAATAGCGAGTCTACTGTGTTCCTACTATAACCCATTACTCCCTGTGTTTGTTTAATGTATTATCTGCATTCCTTCCCACCCCACCCCAGTTACTAGATAGCAGAACTCCTTCAGTAGGGAAACAAAGAGGAAGGAATTCTTGGAGTTCTGGCTGTGGTGAGCTGGGTCAGAATCTAAGTGGGGCCGTTGGGGGTTCCATCACTGGCCCAAGAGCTTCCATATGCTGAGGGCGCAGCTGTTAAAAAAAGAAAAAGAGGAAGGAGTCCTTAAATCACATGTGGACCAGTTCACAGTCTTGATGTTTTCTGGCAGTTGTTACTTTTGTAACTTGGCCAGACTGATCCCTCAAGGACTAGAGAAGGAGACAGAAAAGAGATAAGCTGAGGAAGATGACACGGGTAAAGGAGAATTAGGCATGGAGTTCTAAGGGGCTCTTTATCTAGTCAAGCCAGCCTACTTTCTGTCCCATGGACAATGCCTTAAAGTTGAAATAGTTTCATACCTGCTCGGCATTAAAACAAGGCTTTTTCCGTCTTCATTGTTTTGTTTAACAGGAATGAAATTCTGTTGTTCCTTCCATCCGATAATATCTTTTTTTAATGATAGTACTTAATGATGATATGGGCCATATCTTGGACATTTCTAGTGGCATGTAAATTGGTACAACACAGTTAAAAATACTCTTGGAGATACTGATTTAGAGCTATAAAAATGTTTTTTTTTTTTTGTCTTTTTCTAGAGCCGCACCCACAGCATATGGAGGTTCCCAGGCTAGGGGTCTAACAGGAATTGTAGCTGCCGGCCTTCGCCACAGCCACAGCAACGCGGGATCTGAGTCGCGTCTGCAACCTACACCACAGCTCATGGCAACGTCAGATCCTTAACCCACTGAGCAAGGCCAGGGATCGAACCCACAGCCTCATGGTTCTTAGTCGGATTCGTTAACCAGTGAGCCACAAAGGGAACTCCAAGAGCCATAAAAATGTTTATAGGCTTTGACCTGGATTTCCTATCTGGAAAGCTGTTCTAAGGCTATTACCCAGATTATGAAAAAAGGTATACAAGATATAAATCACAGTGTTGTTGACAACAGTGAAAAATTAGTACAAACAGAAATTGGCATAACATTGTAAATCAACTATACTCTAATTTATTTATTTTTTTCTTGCTTTTTAGGGCCCTGCTCGTGGCATATGGAGGTTCCCAGGCTAGGGGTCAAATCAGAGCTGTAGCCGCTGGCCTACACCACAGCAACGCAGGATCCAAGCCACATATGCCACCTATACCACAGCTCACCGGCAACACCGGATCCTTAACCCACTGATCGAGGCCAGGAATCAAACCCGCAACCTCATGGTTCCTAGTCGGGTTCATTTCCACTGTCTCACGATGGGAACGCCAGTCTAATAAATTAAAAAAAAATTAGTATGTTTTGTTCTTCCCCGATCAGAGGCTATTTTGCAGTCATTAAAAATGAGGCTTATATACTGTAAATATTTGTACATGAAATGATACGATGCTGGAAGTTCCTTCAGAATAATCCAGGGGAAAATGAGGAAGCAGGTAAGAGTATATAAATGAAACAAGATTGGCCAGGAGTTAATAACTGTTTCATCTGATGAAACAACGATGGCCAGGTAGAGGCTCATTCTACTGTTTGCTCTACTTTTTCATACTTTTGAAATGTTACATTAAAAGTTTATACATGGGAGTTCCCTTCGTGGCTCAGTGGTTAACGAACCCGACTAAGAACCATGAGGTGGCGGGTTCGATCCCTGGCCTTGCTCAGTGGGTTAAGGATCCGGCGTTGCCGTGAGCTGTAGTGAAGGTTGCAGACACGGCTCGGATCCCACGTTGCTGTGGCTGTGGTGAAGGCCGGCGGCTACAGCTCCTGTTAGACCTCTAGCCTGGGAACCTCCATATGCCGCGGGTGTGGCTCTACATAAAAGGCAAAAAGACAAAAAAATAAAAAAAGTTTATACATGGTAACTATACAGATTGTATACTAATGAGGAAAATTATAAAGACAACATATGTGGAAAAAGTAGAATAAAAATATATGCTGTAATGACAAATATATAAACATGTATATGAAGAAAATCTGTAAGAAATAGTCTAAAGTAATTGTATTGATTGTTGATACATGAGTAATTTTTTCTTTATTTTTACAAATATTTTGTTGCATAGAACTTTTTAAATTAAAATGATAAAATATTTGCTTATCCTTTCTCCTCCTTGAAATCTCAGATTTATTTATTCCATTTAGCATAGAATTATCATAGCTATTGACTACATATCCCTGTAAAGCTTCTACATTGTGAAGTGCAGTTTCATTTTTTCTGCATAGATTACCCCCTTTGTGTATTTTTGCCACACGTTGAAAATTCTGAACTGGACTCTCTGTGCTGCTCGGGTTATCTATTCTTACTGCCCAAATGGGGTTTGCTTATGAAATCCAAAGTGATTTTTTTTTGTCTTTTTTTTTTTTTTGCCTTTTCTAGGGCCGCACCCTCGGCATATGGAGGTTCCCAGGCTAGGGGTCTAATCATAGCTGTAGCCTCCGGCCTACGCCACAGCCACAGCAGGATCTGAGCCGCGTCTGCAACCTACGCCATAGCTCAAGGCAACGCCGGATCCTTAACCCACTGAACGGTGCCAGGGATCCAACCCGCAATCTCATGGTTCCTAGTCAGATTCGTTAACCACTGAGCCATGACGGGAACTCCCAAAGTGATTTTAACATAAGTGTAAACAAAATGTAATGGATGAGTTAGCTCCAGAAAAAAAGAAAAAAAAATGCATCACAGGCAGTTCACAGACTATTACAAATGACTCTTAAATTACCTGTGTTTGGAATAATGTCACTGCTTTTTCTTTTATTGCTGAGAGTGAGAACAGCTGTGTTTTTTCTGTGTGTTCATTCACCTTTTCCTTTTGAGTATTCATGGCTTCCATTCTAAAACTCAGAGTATGAGAACCACGGCACCTGTTTGAAGGAAATGTAGGTAGTTGTCTCCTGTTGGTAGAGATTTTTTTTGTTATCAAAGATGTGTACTGATGCATTTATGTTCCCTGTTTCTTTTAATTAGGAAGGTAGAGCGTGAAGTGAAAGCTTTGGCAGCGCTTAAACATCCAAATATTGTTCTCTACCACAGTTGCTGGGATGGGTTTGATTATGATCCTGAGGAAAGCGTGAATACTTCAAGGTAACTAAAAAGAGATTTCCCATAGCCATAGTAAGATGGAGGAAACGGTCCTTTATTGTCTGTGGGCCGCCAGATATGGCCATAAATTCTTACATTTAATAATCACAACTAGAAACATCCTTTGAGACACTATTTTGCCTTGTTCTACAGTTAAGCAGACTATTCATTGCCTGCTTAATAATGTTTTCCTTGCTCATCTCTTTGCTCCAAGCTTCCTTAAAAAAAAAAAAAAGTTTTTCAGTTATCCTCTGCTGTTTTCAAAAAGCTCAGGTTTAGCTTTCCTGACTCCCTTGTTTAAGGTGAGGGCTTGCTCACGTGCCCGACTTCAGTCACCGCCGGCCGTAAAAGCAGGCACGGCCGTAAAAGCAGGCACGGCCGTAAAAGCAGACTTGGCCCTAAAAGCAGACACGGCCGTAAAAGCAGATGCGGCCGTAAATGCAGACTCCTGAACGTCTGAACATGCTGTAATTTGAGGCTCCCTCTCTCTTCTGCTGTTGTCCCCCTCACTTGATTGTCAGGGTGCAGCCAGGGGTCTCTCTCTCTCTCTCTCTCTCTCTCTTTTTCTCTTTATGGCTATACCTGAAGCATATGGAAGTTCCCAGGTAAGGAGCCTCAGCTGCCAGCCACAGCATCACCGGGTTGGAGCCACATTGGCTACTTATGGCGTAGCTTGGGGCAGCGCTAGTTCTTAACCCACTGAGTGAGGCCAGGAATCGAACTTGCATTCTCATGGAGGCTATGTCGAGTTCTTAACCCGCTGCCCTGCAACCGGAACTCCTAGGGGGTGTCTTTCAAATGCAGCTGCACCACTTATAGTGAGGTGGTCAGGACTGAAAAGAATTCGGAGACCTTGAGCTGTGATGGGGGGCACCCCTACCTTGCAATACTCCTGTTTTATCTGAGGTAAGTCAAAGCAAAAGAGCTAAAGGGTTTTTAAGAGCTGGCACTTCCCTTTGAAGGTCACCAGCATTTCCTGGGGACAGTCCTTTCAGTGAAATCCTGAGGCCACTGTGGGCCTGTTCATTTCGGGCTCCGGACTCCAGCCCTGTCTCCACCCCATGCAATTGATAACTTTATCATTGGTTTCAGGAGTGCTCTCAGCATATGGACTTCTTCAGCTTTCATCACATTACTGGCTCCCTCTTTCTATATTCTAGTCAGTATATGCTCAAAGAAGTTAATATTGATGCCAGCTTAATTCAGAGGGGAAGAAAAAACATGGTTAGCAAAATCAGTCCTCTCTGTGGTATCTCATAGCAATCTGTTGGCACTTCTGTTAGAGTTCCTATCCTTGAACTGTTATTTTAGGTTTATTTTTCTTTATCTCTCTCCTGTCATCTTCATGATGGCAAGGATGGTGTCTAACTCATTTTCTTATCTTGAGGTTCCTGTTCTGTGCCTTTCATAAAAGAGATGCTCAGTAGACCAATGATGAATTAAAACATTTCAAAATTACTGTATATAATAATGAAATTTGGTTTTCTGCAGTTCCATTGTATTTATACTCCTATTCCTGTCTATTAGCAAAGATAATCAAGGTTTTCAGGTTTAAAGCATGGGCTTAGCTAAACAAAGCTTTGGATGTCTGGGAGCTTATGATTTAAATAAAGAATGGCTTATTATGTTTTGATTTGAATCCATTATTGTTAGATTTCTGTCTTGAGACCTGTTTTGGTATTTTTAAGAAGGTAAACTTCTTAACATTTTTTTTTCTGTCTTTTTATGGCCGCACCTGTGGTATATGGAAGTTCCCAGGCTAGGGGTAGAATCAGAGCTGCAGCTGCCCATCTGCACCATAGCCACAGCAACACCAGCTCCAAGCCTCGTTTTGACCTACACCACGGCTCATTGAAAACGCCAGATCCTTAATCCACTGAGCGGAGCCAGGGATCAAACCTGCATCCTCATGGATACTAGTTAGGTTCATTTCCGCTGACCCACAACGGGAACTCCAACAATTTTTATTTTTCATTTTTGCCTCACCTACAGCATGTGGAAGTTCCAGGGATTGAACTTCCAGACCAGGAATTGAACCTTTGCCACAGCAGTGACCCAAGCCGCTTCAGTGGCAAGGCTGGATCCTTAACCCACTGCACCACAAGAGAACTCCTGAAAATGTATTTCAAGTGTATTTTTTATAAATTTATTTTTATTGCTACATCTAACCTACTGTGAATTATATATACTCAGATCAAAGACAAGGTGCCTTTTCATCCAGATGGAATACTGTGATAAAGGTACATTGGAACAATGGATTGACAGCCAAAGAGGCAAGGAACCAGACAAATATTTGGCTTTGGAATTCTTTGAACAAATAACAACAGGAGTGCAGTATATACATTCAAAACAGTTAATTCATAGAGACCTTAAGGTAAGCGGAAAATGTGCTTTGTTAGGAATTGATAATTAATTTAAAAGTCTGTTTTGGAATTGATTGACAGTCATGAGAAAATAACATCTCTAATCCTTCAAGGTTAGAATAGATCTCGAACTTGCCCCAAATACCAGTCTGTAGAACCACTCAGAAGGTCTCCAGGGCTAGTAAACGTACTGGGACAGTGAGGTCTATGAAGGAAGCTCATTCACTTCTAGTCCTATTTTTCGTGCTGGCTGATGGTTACACCCTGGTTGTAAACACTAATAGCTTTAATACACTAAATATTTCCATGCAAATAATTACTGTGGCTAGCACAGCCAGTTGGCTGCTCTGTCCTTGTCTTTACTGCTACTCGGGTTTGTCTGAGCAGCACAAGGGACTCCAGTGACAGTGGCTTTGGGAACATGGTTCTCCAAGTTTTCAGTCTTTACTCTTGAGGGCAGACACAGCTATTAGGTTCAAAGTCTAGAATTTTCTTTGCATTTGGTTAGATATCTGTGCCTCACTATTGGAAATTCACAGTAATCTAAGCTTTGGCACGTGAAGCTTACCTTCATATTCTCTTTTTCTTCTGGCCTCCTAACTTCTTTTACAGTCTCAAACAGTTTTCCCATTTCCTCCTCAAAATGAAAGACAGGAGACAGAAGAGGCTTTCAGTCTCTCCTCCATACACTGTTACCTATGATTTGCCTGTTGTCATCACAGACTGGCCACACAGAAACCTGTCACCAACCTTTGCTCATGTTCTTGCATGGGAAACTTTTCTGCTTGTCTGCTTTGGTCCCAGTTCCTCTGTGAGCCTTTCCTGATCACTCTGGATCAGCAGAAGCGCCTTGTCTGTATGGACCTTGGCTGTCAACTTACCCCACCTGTCTAAAGCACCTAGAAACGAGAAATGAAGCAAACGATTTCCTGAAAAAAAAATAAACACCCTAGTCGGCCCAGATTCCTCAGACAGCCTCGACCTGATCATCAGCCTTTATTCCTGTGCCTCCTGTATAAAGTTAATACCGTTTTTTATGCTTTACCACGCCAAATTTTGCCTAGTCGTATCATAACTGAATAGATTAAAAGTGGCATTTTTTTTAATAAGCTGTCAAGAAGTAGTCTAATATTCTTACTAGACTGGCCCACCTAGCTTATATATTGAGACAGTACCCTAAATGCAACCTCCTGTTTCTCAGAGTCAGGTTGTGGACTTGTGTGGGACCAGCAGTTGCACTTGTAAACCCAAATGTTCCTACTCTGTAACTTGTAGGAAGGCAGAAGCACATTTTTCTCTCCACACTCCCACACGTCAGCAGCTTTCCATCTGTGTTATTGGTGGTGGGTTCCAAACTAACTGTAAATTGTTCTAATCTGACTGCTGATTTCTCCATGAGCCTTTTCAGACTGGTTCTCAGAAGCTCCTCTTTCAGCCTTCTTGGGCTTATGGTCTCATCTCTTTCACTTCCTTTATAAGGCCCTCTCATAAGTGTTGTCTCCTAGAGTCTGGTGTGTATGTATAGGCCAGTATCACATTGAAAGTAACCTTTTCAAGAAGGACAAAACATTAATTTCCTCATCAACAACCTTGCTGTTTTCATAGTCTTTAGGATATTGGTCAATACCTTCTAAAAGTTGTGCAATTGGAAGAACATTCCTCAATTTGTTCTTCCTTTTCAATTTTTTTTCTTCAATGTGCTTAAAGAACCACGTAGAAAAAAAGTATCCAGTTAACTTGGTATCCCTTCAAAGATAGAGGGGATATGTTTGTGAAGAGGTTGTCAGGAGCCTGGAGAAATGGGCATAATAAGGAGGCCTCCTGGGGAAATTCTGCACTTGGTATTCTGCAGCATTATTGGAAATAAACTGATTCTGAGAATCTCAAAACTGGAAGCAGTCTTAAGGGCATCTGCTTCAACCCCTGTCAAATCCTGGACTCATATTTGCAACATTTCTACCACGTGGGTGCCCAGCCCTATCTTAAACACTTCCTGGGATGGGGAACTCTCCAAGTCCCATTTTTTGAACCACGTGATTAGCAGATTAGGATATATTAAAGCAAATCTTGTGGTTATTTCCGCCCTCCAGTCCTGGATCCATCCCCTAGGACCATGCAGAGTGAATCCACCTTCCAATTATCTTCAGATATTTAAGGCAGCCATGCCCCAAACCTTCTCTGCTGTCAGCTAAAGAGTACTTACTTCCTCAGCTGGCACTTTAAAGACTGATGATTTCAAATTTCCTGTTTTGGGCTACCTGTGTAAGGTGAATGTCTTACAAGTAAATGTAAAAAGTTAATACTAAGTATGATTTGGATGTTGGTAACAGTCTGTCAAATTAGTACTTATAAATTTTTATTTTTCTGTAGCCAGGTAACATATTTTTAGTTGATATGAACCAAATAAAGATTGGAGACTTTGGACTTGTAACATCTCTGAAAAATGATGAAAAGCGGACAAGTAAAAAGGGAACTTTGCGATACATGAGCCCAGAACAGGTGAGATCTCCTTCCTTTCTGTTTATGCTTTTTACCTCTTTCATTTCTTTAACTATAAAAATGAAAGACATGTCTCATAAAATTAAAACAGTACAGAAGTATAAAAGTGGAAAAATTCCCTTTACCTTTCCTTTCTCTTCCTATTCTTCTCAATAGAATTTGTGATTTGTCCTTTTAAATCATTTTCCTTAAGTTATAAAACTTATATAGACACAGGGATTCTCTTGTGGTGCAGCAGGTTAAGGATCTGGTGTCACCGCTGCAACGGCTTGGATCACTGCTACTGCTACTGGCCCATGAACTTCCACTGGG
>PVHT021183518.1:21185030-21276519 GCA_004024745.2 Catagonus wagneri | reverse complement strand
TTTTTTTTTTTTTTTTTTGCATTATAGCTGGTTTACAGATTTCTGTCAGATTTTCCAACTGCACCATGTGGTGACCCGATTACATGTACATATATGGATTTGTCACATGTAATTAGATATAGTTCCCCGTGCATTACAGTTGGAGCTCCTTGCTATTCCATCATTAAAGCAGTAGTTATCCCCACTCCCTCCCACCCCTGGGTTAATCACTTTTATTTTGAAGTTCTTTGCTTCTGCAAGATTATACAAATATTTTGTGTTTTTGGTAATTCTTTGGCTGAATTAATTTTTGTACATATATGAAGAAGGGGTATAACTTGATTTTCCCCACGTGGATATCAGATTGCCTCAGCACCATGTATCAAATAGTTAATGATTTAAAATATTATTTTAATGAAAATTCATAGAGACAAAAAGTAGAACAGAGGTTACCAGGGGCTGGGGGGAGAGGAATGGGAAGTTGTTGCTTAATGGGTGCATTTGCTATTTGGGATGATGAAAAAAGTTCTGCAGATAGCTAATGGTAGTGAAGTTCCCGTCATGGCTCAGCAGAAACGAACGTGACTAGTAACCATGAGGATTCAGGTTTGATCCCTGACCTCGCTCAGTGGGTTAAGGATCCTGTGTTGCCGTGAGCTGTGGTGTAGGTCCCAGATGCAGCTTGGATCCCATGTTGCTGTGACTGTGGCGTGGGCTAGTGGCTGCAGCTCCGATTTGACCCCTAGCCTGGGAAACTCCATATGCCGCAGGTGCCCCTAAAAAAAAAAAAAAATAGCTAGTAGTAGTTATGGTTATACAACACTGTGAGGGCATTTAATACCACTAAATTGTACAAATAAAAATAGTTAAAGTGGTAAATTTCATATATATATATATATATGTATATTTAGCACAATATAAATATGCTATTTTATCATATGTCAAATTCCCAAACACTTATGGATCTATTCCTGGACTCAGTAATCAAGTTGATTTATTTTTTTTCTCTTTAGTATCATCCTGTTTTGATTATTACAGCATTATGAAATAAGTTTTTGTATTTGAACAGCAGAACCTCCCAACATTATTCTTCAGTTAAAAAATGTTCTACCTTCAACTTATAGAGGGCTGTAGGTCAATTAGGTCTCAATAAAACCAGAAGAAAAAAAAATGTTCTTAGTGTTCACATTGACTGTTCCAAATAAACTATGGGATCAGCTTGTCATGTTCTGTAACTGGTGTTGATAGTTGACAGCAGTTGTTTTATATTTAAGGATTCAGTTGAGAAGAACTGACATCTTTATATATTTGAGACTTCTCCAGGAAACTGGTATATTTCTCCCACTTACCCAAATTCTCCATTAGTCAGCTTTTGCCCAGCTATGCTGTATTAACAAATGACCCTGATTTCTAGTTTTGTTCATGATACCAAAGGTTTATTTCTTGCTCATGTGATGTGATGGCTGCAGTCTTGGCTGCAGTTTTGGCCCACATGTCTCCTTCATTCTAGAACCCAGTTGGAAGGAAGAACCCTATTTCAGTATTGCTGTCCTCTGTGCAAAAAGCAGTGTCAGAACCTTGTGGTGGCTTTTAAGATTCTGCTCCTCAGTGGCATATATTGTTAAAATCTTTGCCTAGAGCAGATTGTCTGGCTCAAGGCAAACAGAGTGGGAAAATATCATGCTTTCTCTGGGAGGCCAGTAAACAACTGGAAGAAATAATACAGTCTACCTCAAGACCATTTTTATATTCTTCAGTGAAGTTTTAAAATATTTTTTCTTTATGAAGATTGTTTGTATTTTTAATGCTTTGCCCTAAATGTTTTGCTATTAAAATGGGACTCCTTATGTCTAATTGGCTATTAGTGAGGCTATTGATTTTTTAAATATATTTACTAATTTTTAATTGTGGTAAAATATGCATAACATAAAATTTACCATCTTAACCAATCTCAAGGGTGGCGTTGAGTACATTCACATTGTTGTGTTGCCATCACCACCATCGGTCCACAGAACTCTTCATCTTGCCAAACCGAAACTCTGGACCCATTGACTAGTTCTACATTCCTCCCTTCCGCCAGGCCCTGGCAGCCACCACTCTGCTTTCTTTCTCTATGAATTTGACAACTCTAAGTACCTCGTCAAAGTGGAATCCTAATACAGTGTTGTCCTTTTGCGACTGGCTTATTTTACTGAGCATAATACCTTCAAAATGGTCAATGTTGTAGCATGTATCAGAATTTCCTTCCTTCCTTTTTTTTTTTTTGCCTTATTTGGGCCGCACCTGCGGCATATGGAGATTCCAAGGCTAGGGGTCTAACAGGAGCTGTAGCCGCCGGCCTTCGCCACAGCCAC
This sequence comes from Catagonus wagneri, assembly GCA_004024745.2. Classification (NCBI taxonomy): domain Eukaryota; kingdom Metazoa; phylum Chordata; class Mammalia; order Artiodactyla; family Tayassuidae; genus Catagonus; species Catagonus wagneri. The sequence continues at coordinate 21,274,186 of PVHT021183518.1, read as the reverse complement.
AGCAACACAGGATCCGAGCCACGTCTGCAACCTACACCACAGCTCACGGCAATGCTGGATTGTTAACCCACTGAGCAAGGCCAGGGATCGAACCCGCAACCTCATGGTTTCTAGTCGGATTCGTTAACTACTGAGCCACGACAGGAACTCCAGAATTTCCTTCCTTTTGAAGGCTGATATTCCATTGTATGGACATATCACATTATAAATTAATCTGTTCCATTGAGATTAGTTTCTTCTTCCTTTTGGCTACTGTATCACTGTATTGCTGCTATGAACATGGCATGAATTGTACAGCTATCAATTCATAAATGTTTGGCAATATAGACTCATACTCTAAAAGATTTTTTTTTTTTTTTGTCTTATCTAGGGCTGCACCCGCGGCATATGGAGGTTCCCAGGTAGGGGTCTAACAGGAGCTGTAGCTGCCAGCCTTCACCAAAGCCACAGCAACGCAGGATCCGAGCTGCGTCTGCAACCTACACCACAGCTCACGGCAATGCTGGATCCTTAACCCACTGAGCAAGGCCAGGCATCGAGCCCACAGCCTCATGGTTCCTAGTCAGATTCGTTAACCACTGAGCCATGACGGGAACTCCTCTAATAGATTTTTTGATTGATTACTTTTGTCTATGTGCATATTTTGGGGTTGTTTGCTCTGTTTTTTCTTTTTGATTGATAAATGCCCTTTAAAGATGATTTTTTTTTACTTACATATTTCAAAATACTTCTACTAATTTGTCATCTAAGAAAAAAATGCACTGAGCTATCTGATGGCTTGAGCTAAGAGTCTAGAATGAAGAGGGAACACCCCTCTTCCCTTTGGGGACCAAAAACCATAAAAACAGGTTTTTTTTGCAAAATGTGAAAGTAGAAGATAATAGGGGTGCTGATGGCTCCCTTTTAACTCCCACTTTTTAGTATCTTCTGCATCCTGTAACTATCACCTTTTATTGAGGAATAATTTATACACTAGAAAGTAGCTAGATCTTAAATGTACATTTTTTTTTAGTGTTGACAAAGGCATTGACCTGTGAAACCTACAAGCCTATGAAGATGTAGAATATTTTCCTTACCCTAGAAAATTCCCCCCTTTCTAATCAATAACTCCTCTCCACTGCCCAGAGACAGCCATTGCTCTGATTTCTAGCAACATGGATTTGTTTCCCCTGTTCTCAAGCTTCGTATGAATGGAATCATACAGTATGTCCTCTTTTGTATTTGATTATTTCCCTCAGAGTAATGTCTGTTGGAGAACCTCTAGTTGTTGCTCATACCAGCCGATTATTCGTTTTTGTAGCTGAATACTATTCCATTGCATGAATAAACCAATTTGTTCATCTATTCTGTTGATGGACCTTTGGATTGCTCCCAGTAATGGAGTATCATGAATAAATTGGCATGTAAGTCATTTACTGGGTACTTTTTTAACTGCATCACCTGCTGCATCTCTTTTTACCCCACAGTCAAACTCTGAGGTTAAAACTATTGTTATCTCCCTTTTATGGTTGAGATTCCTACATTGGTGGTTAGTGTACAACAGGTGATACAACAATTTCATGAAAGAGATTTGAACCTGGGCAGTCAGACTCCACAAATCTTGCTAATAAGCATATATTGTTGTATGATATGATATTTAGGTTAGATAACTTTTTGGGGTTTAAAATTCGTGAGTCACGAATGTAAATACATTTTGGTTTCTTTAGAGTTCTTCAGAAGACTATGGAAATGAAGTGGACATCTATGCTTTGGGTCTAATTCTTGCAGAACTTCTTTACATATGTCCCACTTTTTCAGAAACACTGAAGGTAAATAATCTCACAAAAACGATTAAGCAACAAAAATGATTGGCTGTCATGTCCAAAGTGCTGCTGCAAATGTTATTGTGCTTGTATGAGGATAGGCTGGAGCATATTAGTGTTGACTGAATGTGTTTGGGGGAGATCCCTTGTGCAGTGGGTTAAGGTTCCGTCATTGTCACTCCAGTGGCCCTGGTCACTGCTGTGGCACAGGTTTGATTCTGGGCCCCTGAACTTCCACATGCCACAGGTGCTGCCAAAAAAAAAGGGGGGGGAATAAGGAAAAGAAATATGAATTTTTATTTCTTTTAATGTTGGGCAAGCAGTACTTTTTGTTAAAAACCAAACACTCGTCTTCTTTGGAAATAGCTATTTCTTCTTATATGAATCAGTCTGTAAAATTGTATTTATTGCTTGCTTTGCATAAGATCCTGTGCTAAGTGCTCCAAGGGTTATAAAAATGAATAAGCCTTGTTCTCAAGGAGCTTATATTCTAGAAGGGAAGATAATGTAAGAGAATGCTAAAAATGTCTTAGAAGGCATAACGTCTTATGGGAAGCAGCTAGGAGACAGGACTTGCCAGCTGTAAGGATTTAGGTTTTGTGGAGGCGTTTAAATTGGGCTCTGAAGGATTGACTGGCTTCTAATGGTCCAAATCAGTAAGAAGGCAATGCTGCCATGGAGATAGGAGTATGAAGAATGTGTTTAGGAACAGCCGGCAGTGTCATTTTTGTTGGGGCATGTAAGTCAAGGGAATGGTGGTTGATGGAACTAGAAAGATATATTGGGGCTAAATTAAGGCAAGAATATGGGTTTCCTTGAGGAGGTAGCAGAGAGCCACTAAAGGCTGCACGCAATTGTATATCCTAGTCTAAAGCTTTGTAAAAGGGACTCACCTGGAGTTGTGACCCTTCTATTCTCTAAAATGGGGATAATGAAAATACCTTTCGCACAGGGTTCCAAAAAGGATGAAGGGAGATAATTCATATGATGCTCTTAGCACTTTCACATGCTGTAATGTTCAGGATGGTTATTACATGGTGTGGTGGGGGAGAAGATTTCTGCTTGCTTCTTGGCTAAAGAGATTTTCCAAAGATCTAGAAAAATCATAGATTTAGGATGTCCCCAGCCTTTAGTGCTTCCTAAGTTTGTTTTTTCTCCAAAGTGAATAATTTCCCAATGAATATATGTATGTTTATTTTTTAGTTTTTTGACAGCTTGAAGGCTGGCAACTTAAGTGTATTCAACTGCAAAGAAGTAAGCACTTAAAAATATTGGAGTTTTATTTATTGCAATGTTTTATTTCCTAGCATTGACCCTTACTTTCATTACAGAAATCTCTTCTACATAAATTACTCTCAAACGACCCCAAGAAACGACCTAGCGCATCTGAAATACTGGAGACTTTGAAGGCGTGGAATAAAATCACAGAGAAAAAGAAACGAAACACATGTTAGATACTAAAAAAAAAATACCCTGCTTCTGATAGTTGATTTTCCTGTAACTGCCTAAAATTTGCTGGGAATTATTGATGGTACTTACCTTCTATTTTCATTTTCCCATAATTTTTTTGCCACATTTGCAGAAAGGTTTGCATTCTTTTTCTTCTTTCAAAAACTTTCTTAAATCTGACTTTTTGCTGGCTCCTCACTTTATTATGAAGATGGGGAAAAAAAACCCTCAAGTTTTCTTTTTTATACCAATTAGTTAAGCAATTAATATATATTTATTAAATGCCTATTGTTTCTAGGCCAAAAAATATAAGATCTGTCCCTGTCTTAAATACCTAATCATCCAACTGGAGAAATATGGTAACCATGAAGCGATAAGTAAAAAGATAAGTACAATCACTTTGGAAAACAATTTGGTATCATCTAGCAAAGTTAAATGTATACAGCCCTCTCTGAAAAGCCGCCAACTCCATTCCTACTTACATGCCCACAAGAATGTTCATAGAAACCCTGTTTATAATAGTCAAAACAACAGGAAACAATGCTAGTGTGCACCTGAAGAAGAATGGATATGCTATGTTGGATTCACACGCTGAACACTATACAGCAGTGAAATGAATTACAGCCAAATGCACCAATGTGCTACATCTCTCAGAAACATGTTAAGAAACAAAACAGATCATAGAAAGTATTTACAGAAAGATTCCATTAATACAAAGTTCAAGAACATAAGGGAAATTTGTTTAGGTATTCAAACAAATGTGGTAAAACAATAAAGGGAAGGAAAAGAATGAGAATTGCTAGGAATTCTCTTGTCATGCAGCAGGTTAAGGATCTGGCATTGTCACTGTAGCAGCTTGGGTCCCTGCTGGGGCAAGGGTGTGATCCCTAGCCTAAGAACTTCCACATGCCGTGGTTGTGGTCAAAAAAAAAGAGATAACAGTTATTAGATTCTAATGGTGGTTATCTCTGAGGAGGAACAGAAGTGATGCTATTGGAGAAATGACCTTCACAGGTAACAGTTAACTTTTTTCTTAATCTGGATGTTGAGTAGTGTTTACTTTTATCTAAATACATTTTTTAACCTATTATAGCAGTTACTTTGAAGAGATGATAACTGTACCGTAAGGTAGTGCCTGAGTACAGAAAACGGTCTGGAGGGGTGAGTTCACTCTTTTCTGAGGTATCAAGGCACAGGGCTTAGAAGTGACACTCCAGTGCGACTTCTTTGTATGAGAAGGATTTAGATGAATGGAGAGGCGACTTTGCGGGTAGTCTGGGCATGGGGCATGACGTGTGCTAGAAAAGAAAGATTTAAGGAACACTGAGTATACTAGTTTGTTTCTTTGAATTGCTGTAGGGAGTGCTGGAAGATAATTTGGGTTGCATCTTGGAAGAACTTGAGGGTTACTTTCAGCTTTATAGCAACCAACTACCATTGTAAAATTGTCATGTAATTTTACAGTTTTTGAAATGAGCCAAATTTAGGCTTAGCAGAAAAATCACAGTAATAGAAAATACTTTTCAAAGGCTTATAACAGTTTTTTAAAATGCTACTAAATCAGTGAATATGATCTTCAACATCCCAAGCAGTATTTAAGGCCAGGTTCATCAGTGAATGCTAAATCTGTTGGTTGAAAGGTATTGGGAAACAGGAACTACAGAAAGACTTAAATATAATCCCACAGATGCTACTACAAAGGAGAAAGTGTATCTTTAAAACAGAAAGATCTTGTCACTATAATAACCAAGTGTTTAAATTTAGCATCTCTGAAAGCAGGAGAACCTGACATCATGCCTCTCCCTATGTAATGTAATTATACACTATCACCTATTTAGTTTTCTTGCCCAAAGTGTTTAACTGGAATTTAATTGTGAGGAAATTATTAGACAAAAGCTGAATGAAGTCAGTAACTTGGGCTTTTCATAAAGTCAATATCATGAAAAAAGTAGGGAAACTCTTCTAAATAGAAAGAGACTAGAGAGATACAATGACCAAACGGAATGCTTGAATCTTGATTGTAACCTGGATATCAAAAAAAAGAAAAACCCAGCAAATAGCTATAAAAGACACTTTTGAGAAAATTGAGAAATTTGAAAATATACTGAATATTAAATGACATTCCCATTGTGGGAATTCCCATTGAGTTCCCATTGTGTTGACATTCCCATTGAGTTCCCATTGTGGCTCAGTGGGTTAAGAACCCAACTAGTATCCATGAGGATACGGATTCAATCCCTGGCCTCACTCAGTGGGTTAAGAATCTGGTGTTGCTATGAGCTGTGGTGTAGGTTACAGATGCGGCTCAAATCCTGCACTGCTGTGGCCGTGGTATAGGCCTGCAGCTGCAGTTCTGATTCGACCCCTAGCCTGGGAACTTCCATATGCTGCAGATGTGATGCTAAAAAAAAAAAAGGGCGTTATAGAATAATTGCTAATTTTCTTGGGTGTGATAATGATAGTATAGTTATGCCAGGAAAAGTCTTATTCTTAGGCAATGTGTGCGGAAATATTTAGAGGTGAAGTGGTATGACATTTGCAACTTCCAGATATTCAGCAAAATCAATGCGTGTCTGTAAACATATATATATAATATGCAAAATCAATGTGTGTGTATACATATATATGTGAAATAGAAAGGAATAGAAATAGAAAGGAAATGTGGCAAAATGTTAACAGTTGAAAAATGGATAAATCTAGATGGAGAATATAGAAGTATTTCTTGTATTATTCTTGGAGATTTTCTATAGGTTTGAATTTTTCTGGGTGAAGAGAAATTTAAAAAAAAACTAATGTTATTTGGAATTAATGAATAAGGCTAAATTCAAAAGAAAAACCAATGAGTGGCAAATTAGTGTGAATGTGGCCTTATTTTTTACCTTCGTTCATTTTTTAAATTGAGATATAGTTGATTTACAATATTATATTAGTTTTGGGTGTACAACATAGTGATTCAGTGTTTTTATATATCCTTCTCTCACTTTAATGTTTTTACTACAGTTACATTTAATAATTAATATTATGAAGTAAATATAGTGCCCCTTGGAAGCTTTTATTTTATTGTGAGTATATATTGTCTCAGCCTCAAAACTGTAATAAATAAAAAATATCCTCTTAATCAGAGGAGGAGCAGGGCAAAGGCCAGGGGCTTTATTTGACAGTGAATACACAAACACGGGAATTCCCATCATGGCTCAGCTGGTTTAGAACCTGAATAATATCCATGAGGATGCTCTCGCTCAGTGGGTTAAGGATCCAGAGTTGCCACAAGTTGTGGCATAGGTTGCAGATACGTCTCAGATCCAACGTTGCTGTGGCTGTGGTGTAGGCCAGCAGCTGCAGCTCCAATTTGACCCCTAGCCTGGGAACTTTCATATGCCACAGGTGCAGCCCTGAAAAGAAAAAAAAACAAAAAAACCCCCAAAAAACAGAGTTTCCTATATGGCATGGTGGGTTAATTATCCCACCTACATCACAACTGTGGCTTGGATTCATTCCCTAGCCCGGGAACTTCCATATGCTCTGGGTGTGGCAAAACAAACAAACAAACATGCATGCACAGATTTTGAAAGAGCTATTTTGACCTAGTTGCTTTACTATAAACAGAACTTCTAGAAAATGTTTATCATTAATCCCACATATATTGATTAAATATATATCTAACATAAATACATATATAACATACTCAGCATATATATCTTATTTGTATTAGGTGTATTTAGCATAAATACACATATACATAAGTGTGTGTGTGTGTGTGTGTGTGTGTGTGTGTAGCTAGCTACTTAATTTGTGGGACCCAATGCAAAATGAAAATATGAGGCCCTTGTTCAAAAATTAACATGTGGCCTTATGTAACCATATAGGTTGCATGTCCATGAAGTCAGACGTGTATGGATATACAAGTTTGTATACACATATACATACAAGCACACATATGTATGAAATGTTTAGAAATCTAAATATGAGCTTTTCCAAGACTCCATTATCCAGTATACCTCCTTGAGAGATAAGCTCCATATCTATTTCCCACTTGAATATTCACCATAACTTGAGGTTCTTGGCATGTAAACTTTTCATTATAGAATATGGAATAATTTCAATGTTATTCATATTTATTTTTATAAGTTTTTATAGTTAAAACAAATATAAAACAGAGACTAGAATAAGGAAACTCCATGTACACATTACCCAGCTTCAGCAATTATCAATATTCTGCCTTGTTCTATTTACCCCTTCCTTTTTTTTCCCCCATTTTTGGCTACCCTAAGGCATATGGAGTTCCACAGGCCAGGGATCAGATCTGAGCTGCAGTTGAGACCTAAGCCACAGCTGCGGGGCAACACTGGATCCTTAACCCACTGTGCCGGGTCAGGAATTGAACCTGCGTCCCAGCATTCCCAAGACACTGCCCATCCCGTTGCACCTCAGCAGGGAACTCCTATCCCTTTCTTTTTAAAAATGTCTTTCCTGGAGTATTTTAAAGTAAATCTCAGACATTGTTATCATTTCACTTGTAAGTACTTAAAAATTGATTTCTAACAGATACAGTCTTTATAATTTTAATCAATCCACACTATCATTGTCACTCAACAAAATAAGATTTCCTTAATTACCATGTAATAATCAGCCTGTATTCAGTTTTCCTATCTCAGAAATATTTTCTTCCAGGTTAAATCAGGATCCAACATTGCATCTAGTTGGTATGTCTCTTTTAAAAACTCTGTAATATTCACTCTGTTTTTAATTTCTTTTGTCTTGCTATTTATTTGAGAAAGTAACTAGATCATATATCCTATAGAATTTCCTCCATTCAAGATCTGGCTGATGGTATCCCCATGGTGTCTAGTTAGATCTAGAAACTGGATTCTGGTCTGAAATTTTTTTCCAGGAATACTCCATAGGTGATGCTTTGTAATTTCTTTTGCATCACTCCAGGAGGAACATGATATCCGGTCATTCTGCTTTCGGTGATTTTAAGTTTGGTCAGTGATTTTCGGTAGTGTCATCTACTATCAGTCTTCCTTATCAGTCTTTCACCTACTGTTGTTAGCAGCCATTGATGATTATTGCCTGGATCTATTATTTCATTAGGGTTTACCAAATAATGATTTGGGGATTCTATCAAACCATTTGCATTTATTATCTGTTATTCTTCTGCAAAGATAAACTTCTCTAAGGCTGAATGGGATAAATGTTTAATAATTTTTAGAATGAGTTGGAGCCCCAGAAACCTACAAAAGTGACAAAGAGGTTTTTGTTTTTTTGGCTAGGGTGTGACACAATCTACATTTTGAAACACTGTGCTTAGAATGGGTTGCAGCAGGGTAATACTGTGTTTGTATCTTTCTAAGATTCCACATATAAGTGATAGCATATGATGTTTGCCTTTTTCTGTCTGACTTACTTAACTTAGTATGATAATCGTTAGAGCCTTCCATGTTACCACAAATGGCATATTATTTCATTCAGAAAATGCTGTATTTGAAAAGTCAGAAATCTGAGCAAGTAAGAGGGCCTGAATAGTGGGAGGGGAGAGCACCAAGAGGAGTTAGCAATTAATTGGATATGAAGATTTAGGGAAAAGCAAGCATAAGAGACTACCTCCAGGTGGGTTTGATAGTGAGTACCAGGAGTATGATGCCATTATAGAAGGTACAGGTCTCAATCAAATTAACCCCTTCAAGGAGCCACACATATTTGAGAGATATTTGTCTCACACTGCTACGTATTGCACAGTCTTGAGTTAGAATTTAAGCCAATAGTGGGGCCACTGTTCTTGTGTCTACCTGGTGGGGTGGAATGCATTTGGGAGGCAAAGCATTGGATCTCATTTGAAGATGCCGAGTTTGAGGTGCTGCCATCATATTAAGGGGAGGATGTAGAGCAGACTCCAGAAAATGCAGGAGGGAACCTGAGAGAAAGGATGAACTAGAATTGTACACAGAGGAAGATGTGTATGTTATGTGAAAGTAAAGCCCTGATGCTTAACTATGAACCCAAGGCATTGCCAAGGGAGCGTTTACATAGAAGAAAGAGGGCTCAGAAACAAAAGCATGGCAGACATCTCTATTTAGATATTTACTCTTTATAGCTAAATGTCAATCCACTCCCTAATGTCTGTGATTCTTCATCTGTGACTGTGAACTAGCCCAACCCCCACTTTCCTTAGAATAGTCACAGATACAGGGACTACAGTTGATAGATGCAACAGAGATCCCACTGATGGCTTACACTCTGACTGATAACTATGTAATGGGTAAAACTCTGAGGTAAACCAAATACCTCTCAAATATGTGTAACTCTTGAGGAATCAGATTGAGACCTGTATTAGTTTTCTATGGCTGCTGTAATCAGTTACCACAAAACTGGTGGCTAAAAACAACACACATTTACTTTCTTACAGTTCAGGAGGCCAGAAGTCTGAGATGGGTGTCACTGGGCTCTTGTTCCCCATTCTGTGTTCAGCATTACATGAACAAGCCCTAGCCTCACAGATCTGCTCAGGGTTACCTGAACAGGCTTTTGTTTCTGTGGCTCTCTGCTATAGTTTCTTTTTTTCTTTCTTTTTCGGGCTGCACCCAAGGCATATGGGGGTTCCTAGGCTAGGGATCTAATCGGAGCTACAGCTGCTGGCCTGCGCCACAGTCACAGCAATGCCAGATCCGAGCCACATCTGCAACCTACATCACAACTCCATGGTAACGCTGGATCCTTAACCTACTGAGTGAGGCCAGGGATCGAACCCACAACCTCATGGTTCCTAGTCAGATTCATTTACACTGCGCAACGATGGGAACGCCTATAGTTTTTTTTTTATTTCTTCTTTTTTTAAAATTTTGTTGAAGTATAGTTGATTTACAATGTTGTGATAATTTCTGCTATACAGCAAAATGATTCAGTTATACATGTACAAACATCAGCTGTCTTTCAGATTCTTTTACCACATAGATTATCACAGAATACGATAGAGTTCTCTGTACTATATAGCAGGTCTGGGTTGGCCAGTCATTCCATATATTGCAGTGTGCATATGCCAATTCCAAACCCCCTGTCCATCCCTCCCCTCCCTGCCTGCCCCTTTAGTAACCATAAGTTTGTTTTCAAAGTCTGTTGAGTCTGTTTATGCAAATAAGTTCATTTGTATCCTTTTTTAAGATTCTACATATAAATGACATCACATGATGTTTGTCTTTCACCCTCTGACTAACTGCACTTTGTATGATAATTTCTAGTTCCATTCATGTTGCTGCAAATGGCATTGTTTCATTCTTGTTTATGGCAGAGTAATATTCTAGGTGTGTGTATGTGTATACCACATCTTCTTTATCCATTCTTCTGTAGATGGACATTTAGGTTGTTTCCATGTCTTGGCTATTATAAATAGTTCTATAATGAACATTGGGTGCTTGTATATTTTCAAATTATGGTTTTCTCTGGATAGACGCCCAGGAATGAGATCATATGGTAGTTCTATTTTTAGTTTTTTAAGGAACCTCCATATTGTTTTCCATAGTGGTTTTACCAATTTACATTCCCACCAACAGTGTAAGAGTGTTCCCTTTTCTTTGTACCCTTTCCAGAATTTATTGTTTGTAGACTTTTTGATGATGCCATTCTGGCTGGTGTAACATTGTACCTTATTGTAGTTTTGATTTGCATTTCTGTAATCATTGGTGATGTTGAGCATCTTTACATGTGTCTTTTGGCCATCTGTGTGTCTTCTTTGGAGAAGTATCTATTTAGATCTGTCCAGTTTTTGGTTGAGTTGTTTTTTTTTTTTGATATTTACCTATATGAGCTTGTTTATTTTGGAGATTAATCCCTTGTCAGCCGCTTCATTTGCAAGTATTTTTTTCCCATTCTGCGGATTGTCTTTTTGTTCTGTTCCCTGCTATGGTTTCTACCTGAAATCTCCTTCAACCTTTTTATATTTTTAAACTTAATTTAAAAAATTTTTGGCTATGGCCTCTAATGGCTTGATATGGGATCTCAGTTGTTGGACTAGGGATCAAACCCAAACCACAGCAGTGGAAGTTCTAGCCACCAGGCTATCAGGAAGTACCCTCCCTTCAACCGTTTTTTAAAAAAAACAGCATTATTGAGACATAATTCACATAACATAAAAGTCATCCCATTTAAAGTATTACAGTTCAGTGGTATTTAGTATATTGAGTTGTGGAAACATCACCGCAGTTGATTTTAAAACATTTTGTCACCCTCAAAATGAAACCCAGTTAACATTCGGTCCTCATCTTCCCTCAGCTCTAGGCAATCTACTTCCCATCTCTATAGACTTGCCTATTCTGGACATTTCATTTAAAGGAAATCATACAATATGTGGTCTTCTTCTCTGGGTTCATTTTCAAGTTTCATCTGTGGAATAGCATGGATTAGAAATTCCTTTCCTTGTTATTGCCAAATAATATTCAATTACTTGGATATAATACATTTAATTCACCTCTTCATCAGCTGATGGACATTTGGGTTTCTACTTTCTGGTTATTATGAATAATGTTGCTGTGAATATTTGTGTACATGTTTTATGTGGACACAGGTTTCCATTTCTCTTGGGTATATACCTAGAGGTGGAAACACTGGGTCATAGTGTAACTCCTTCCTTGTAACTTCACATACCAAAATTATGTTCAGACCCCAAATTAGTGCTGCTACTATAGTGTTCTACTATTTCCCACTCCAAATGAAACTTCTTCCCAGTACTTCCCTTATTTAGTACCTCAGTATTGTAGTGACCAGTTTGCCTTGGAGCTCAGTCATTCCTGAATGGGTATTTCCATCCAGATGAATTTCTGGAAAGCAGGGACATGCTCTCTCACTTTGATTTGCCCCAAGGCATCAAGTGTATTACCCTGCATGAAGCAGGAACTCTATAAGTGCTTTTGAATTAGTGGGGAATAAAACTGTTAAAGTTTTGATATGCTTGATCCCACAAATGTGTCTAATACTAAATAATGATAATGTTCACTGTAAAATTTCAACAAATAAATGTTAATAAATAACAAAGTACCAGTGATATGGTAAACCAATTTAGTACATTAAAGTCTATTTACTTTGAATTTTAGAAGCTCTAGTATTTGGGGTTTATAATTAGAAAAATGAACATTTTAGAAATTCTAGATGGGACTTTGAAAATACAGTACAGTATATACAAAAATAAATAACAGCATATGTTAAAATTTACTTTATGATTCAAATTTCGCATTGTTCTAAAGCAAATTAAAAATTTTTTTCCAGTGTTCTTCTTCCCTTGGTTTTCTTTTTTGTCTTTTTAGGGCCGCGCTTGCGGCATATGAAGGTTCCCAGGCTAGGGGTTCAATTGGAACTGTAGCTGCTGGCTTGCGCCAGAGCCACAGAAACGCTGGATCCAAACTGCATCTGCGACCAACACCACAGCTCACGGCAATGCCGGATCCTTAACCCACTGAGCGAGGCCAGGATCAAACCCATGTCCTCATGGATGCTAGTCGGGTTGGTTAACTGCTAAGTCACGATGGGAACTCCTTCTCTTGGTTTTCATTATTGTCCAGTTACGAAGTTGTAAAAAGCCTATATGAGTAAAAATAAGTTTTTACTCATATTGAAAGCCTGTATTTTTAACTGTGAGTGGTAAAAATGGAGGGCTGTCTCCCTCTCTGAAAGGGAGACTGAGTTCTGGCCTCTGGGCCGGAAATACAGACAACTCTGGTGGAGTCATGGGTTCCATCAAAGTAATTCCTACATTCTTAACATATTCAAACTATTCTAGGCCATGGGGCAGGTTGCCACAGTCAGTAAGGGGAGAAAAGGAAGCCTGTTCCCACCTCCATTCTGTTTGAAGCAATCCATATGGCTTAGGGACTGAATGTCAGCGTGCTGGCTGAAATGATAGGAAAGGATATGACTAGAATTCCAAGATATTCTCCTTTGTTTTATCTGTGTTTAATACCATGTTATTTTTAAATGAAAAGGTAAATATCAGTGTTATCCAACTATATAAGCTCCAATATTTTGTATATGGATTTATATTCATAAAAATAATCATTTTCTGAGTGAAGAGCTGAGACCCATTGAGTTCCCATCATAGCTCAGTGGTTAATGGATCTAAGAAACATGAGGTTGCGGGTTCGATCCCTGGCCTCGCTCAGTGGGTTGAGGATCTGGCGTTGCCGTGAACGTGGTATAGGTTGAAGCAGCAGCTCGGATCTGGTGTTGCTGTGAAAGAAAGAAAACAACTGAGAGACCCAGAAATCAATTAGGTTTTCAGGCTCTGTTGCATCTTAGAAGCGAGGGTAGTGATGCATGGGTCACAGTGACCAATTAGGTGAGAATCTCTGGGGGTGGGACCTTTGTATTATTTTTTAAAGCTCCCCAAGTTAAACTTGATAATAAGTAAATTTGGTCACATTATGTCAGAGGCTGATACAAGTTGTACTGTTGATTATTTTAACTTGGGCAAGTGAAGTTAGCTTTTGCTATGTTTTCAGATACGCTATTTCTTATAAGAGGTTGCTCTCTTGCTCAATGCTACTAAAAGGTGAGCAGTACAAGTGAGGTCACAACTTGATCCAAAGAATAGTCATGCTCTAGTTTAACTTAGAGCACTAGTTTTCATCCACAGGTGATAATCAGATTCACTATTAGAACTCTAAGAGAAATACAGATATCCGGAAACTCTCCTAGCCTATCTGAATCAAAGGGGTGGCATGTGAGTTCGTGAACTTTGAAAAAAGTTCATGATTTTGATGTCCAGCTTTGGATAGAGCTCTCTAGGTGTGTCACGTGGTATGTGTTGGCTGTACTTAGTTAATTACAGGCAAGCAGAATTCAGCTTAAGACAGGAAAATAACTTTAAAAAGGACTTGGAGGCATCCAGCAATGAAACGATCCACCTTAAGGCAGTGAGCTCTCTAGGGCTGGAGGAATTAAGGCAGAGATTGGATTAACCAATTTGGGAATGCTGTCAAAAGGATTAAGAAATTGGATCACCTGATAATTAAGGTTACTCCCAATTATTAGTCAAAACTTGCAGTTGACTTACAATGGATATACACATCGCCATGAAAACTCACAATTCTACAGAATGTCATAATGACTTTGTTTCTAAAAACTAATTAGATTTAAGTACCATTAATAGAACTTTGCCTCTGATATTACTCTTTTTATTTTTCACTTGTTTTGCTTTTTTTTTTTTTTTTAAGAGCTGTACCTTTGGCATATGGAAGTTACTAAGGGTTGAATCGGAGCTGCAGCTGCTGGCCTACACCGTGGCCACAGCACTGTGGGATCCAAGCCATGTCTGGGACCTATACCACAACTCAGGGCAACACCGAATCCCTGACTCACTGAGGCCATCCTCATGGATACTAGTCAGATTTGTTTCCACTGCACCACAATGGGAACTCCTATTAGTCTTGAGGGGGATACTTTTCCCCTCCTCCTCATGCTTGCATGGAGGGAAAGGAACTTCTTTTTGCTCTTCGGAAGAGAGAAGTGTGAGAACAAGCTCTGTGAAGCTGTATTCCTTCCCTCTCAACACACAGATGTCTCATTTGATGAGTGATTTTGGGAAAACGAACTGAGAGCACATGGCCTCGCCCCTGGGGGGTTGGTTCTCTCCCTTTGAGCGCTAACTGGTCTCCGAATGCAAAGATGGGCTCTGTCCCTGGGAGGTCGGATCTGTAGTTCTCTCAACCAGGGATGTCTCTCACTGAGAGAACTGAAGAACAAGTCAACTCGCTCTTCATTTTAGCTTCACTGATAAAGCTGATGTTTTATTGTCTTTCTAGCTCCCATGTTTTATTTCTCAACTTGTTCCAAAGTGAAGACGGGAGTAAGAGAGTTAATAGTTAAGAGTTCCCTTGGTGGCGCAGTGGATTAAGGATCCAGCAATGTCACTGTGTGGCTCAGGTCACAGCTGGGGCGTGGGTTTGATCCCTGGCCCCAGAACTTCCAAATGCCCCATATGCCATGGGAGTGGAGAAAAAAAGAGGAGAGTTTATAGTCGATGTTCTTAAATCCCATAAGCATCAAAATAAAGCTATAGGAATTCCTGTCAGGCTTAGTGGTAATGAACCTGACTAGTATCCATGAGGATGAGCGTTGGATCCCTGGCTTCACTCAGTGGGTTAAGGATCGTGTTGCCGTGAGCTGTGGTAGGTCACAGACACGGCTCAGATCCTGTGTTGCTGTGGCTGTGGTGTAGGCCAACAGCTGCAGCTCTAATTCGACCCCTAGCCTGGGAACTTCCATGTGCCACAGGTGCAGTCCTAAAAAGATAAAAAATAAATAATAATAAAGCTATACATTGTAACTGCCCATGTCTATAATACTTGTGTTCTGAAATGGCTTTCCATTATGTTTTTGAAGTCAGTAAACAATTATATTCTAAAGTACAAAGTATTTCTAACGTCCAAAAAGAACAAAACATATAAAGCCCCTTTTTTCTTTACTGGCATCAAAAATTTGGGAATGCTAACTGCTTAATTGTCTATATTTAGGAAACAATAATATTTGCAAACTTCAACTTTATTGAGAATAATCTTAGTCATGATCTGCAGAAGTTGGCCCTGGGCAATTTGAAGACAGGTCTTCTTTATCTGTAATTTATGTGAGGAAAAAAACAATTAATAGAAATTGCATAGTAAACTATTCCAGAAAATTATTTCAGCACAACATGTATTTTGTAGTTTTGTTTGCTTCTTACTCTGCTAAGCAAACCAGGAAAAGATACAGACAACGATAACAACAAATTCCTTTTTTTTTTGTCTTTTTAGGGCCACACCCTTAGCATATGGAAGTTCCCAGGCTAGGGGTCAAATCGGAACTGCAGCTGCCAGCCTACACCACAGCCACGGCAACCCTAGATCCAAGCCACATCTGTGACCTACACCATAGCTCACAGGAATGCTGGATCCCTGACCTACTGAGTGAGGCTAGGAATCAAACCTGCATCCTCATGGATACTAGTCAGATTTGTTTTTGCTGTGCCACAATGGGAACTCCCATATTCAGTTTCTGAAGTTAAAATCATCATTAATCAACCCTCAGTTATTTCTCTATCCACTAGTTCTTTAAAGTATTCATCCACTATTGCCATTGGATGGAATAAAAAATTTCTGTTGTCTATGGGAGATGTGACTTTCACAAAAAGTCAAGGCTTAAAACCAAAGAGTGTTCATATTCAATGTTTTTAAAAAGTATAAATTATCTTCTTACCTTCATAGGCTGTTCCACACCAAATACAATACAGGTGTTCTTCTCTTAAATAGCTAGTCAATATTTGTAATTTTTCCAGTACCTAGACATAGGATACAAGCACATTTACTATTCACAATAAACAAAATCTTCATTTTCAGGTCTCTTAGGTCATGCTGAATTAGCCCAGGGTCATAAATTTTTTGCTATACTCTCAACCACTCAGGAGAAGTGTCAAGGGCAGAATATATTAGGATAGGTCTCAGTTTACCAGTTGCCTTGATATTGTGCCAGACACAAGAGAGACATCTTGCTAACATTTCAGCAATAGGTTTTGGCTGGCTCTATTTTAATCTGCATCTTCTAAAGACACCACTGACTTTCAAAAAATCTACCTCCTCCAGATGGGATGAGGGTGAAACCATCTCTCTCTCCTTAAAGTTCTCATTATTGAAGAAATATGTATTTTCTTCAACAATCTCCATTTCCTTTGAATTGTGCCACGTTGCTTTGTTTTGTATATGGGTCAGGGAGGGAGGTACTCAGAATCACTTATAGAAACTCAACTAGAAACCAGGTAGAAATTAACATAACTTACATTTGCTCATCCCTCTTCCAAACTAAAACTGAAGTGAGAAGGTAAATTGAGGTTAAAGAGGAAAATTATGTTAAGTTTTGATTTGGGGGTTAATAAACCCATAATGCAGTGCTTCTCAACTAGGGGTGATTTTTTCCCCTCAGGAGAAAATTTAGCAGGGGCTGGTGACACATTTGGTGGTCACAAGGAGCAAGTGCAACTTTAATGGATGGGGGCCACAGATGCTCCTAGATATCTTACAATGCACAGAACAGCCCCCATGACAGTTACCCTGTTCAACAGGTTAATAGTACCAAGGCTGAGACAGCCAGCTTAAGGAACTGGTGCCAAAACATACACTTAAATCTTCACTCTTATATTCATCTTCATCTTCATCTTCTTCCTCTTCTTCAGTCTCCTCTTCAGACCTCAACCAGTACCATGCCTCTCTGGGAACCTGAATGTTCTGAAAATGTAGAGTTTTTCCAGTTAAACATAGCTGAACATAAGATATCACACAAATGTTCATGTCAACATGAACTCATTCTTTCAATTAATGAGTTCAATTATATTTACTGAGTGTTGCTTTGACAGTAAACACTGCGTTATGAACTATGGGAATGCAAAACCTGATTAGAATGCTGCCTCTAAATTGCTGACAGTCTAACAGGAAAAAGCTATGTGTATAAAGAGCTTAATAGGTATAAAAAATACATATAAGCTAGGAAATCTTAAGTATCATGACACATTCAAAATAAAGTGCTATGGAAATACAGAAAAGTGATGGATTGCTTCCAGCAATCTATTTATATATGAGGGAAATTTTACATTTTTGAGACTTTAAATGAAGTCGTTTTATTTTCTAAAAAATGGGCCATTAGAGAGTATTGCATCTCTGAGATAAGTTTAGAACATGATCCAAATATCTAAGATAATTAATAAAAAAATGTTAAGTGTTCTCTTCACTCTAAAAGAAAAAAAGATTGCAGTTCTCTGGTGGCTCAGTGGGTTAAGGATCTGGTGTTATTGCTCTGGAGTGGGTTTGATCCCTGGCCCAGGAACTTCCACATGATGTGGGGGTGGTCAAAAAAATAGCAACAACATTTTTTTTTTTAAAGATGGTAATTGAACCATCGAAATAAAAAAAATCAAATCAAATCCAAGATAGAATTTTAAAAACTATTCAAATCTGAAATAGATAGTATTCTACCATGATTTTACTAGTTAGAAACACATAAGGTACTGAATATGGACTGAAAGTAAGACTACTCTGGTTAACCAAATACTCTGGTGAACAGAATTTCCATCCACGATTTTTCTGAGTGGTCAATATTCAAATACGCAGAGGGAACTCCCAGGCCAAAGATCACAATGGAGCCACAGTCCTGACCTAAGCCACAGCTGTGGCAATGCCGGATCCTTAACTCGCTGTGCTGGGCCTGGGATTGAACCCATGTCCCAGCACTCCCAAGACGCTGCCAATCCTGTTGCACCACAGCGGGAGCTCCAATAGTGCATATTAAATTAAAGTTTTAATGGGTAGAAAGCTATATACAGCAGGCTTGGAGTTATCTCTCCAAATATGCAGCTAACCATACTGGGTGTCAAAACATTTTACCAAACTGAAAGCAGGTAAAAGGCTTACCTTCTGAGTATCCAATTGTTGACAGGCTCTCTGGCTTCTTCTAAGATCTCCTTCTAGCTTCATTTCATCTTGCTTATTTTTAAGGCGCATTCTAATTCAAAGAAAAAAATAGTACAGTAGAGGTCTGTGCTCTCTTGATCTATTTTATTGCCCAAGTAGCAGGAAACATCCCATGATAAAGAAAAGATGAAACTAAAAAGAGCTCAAATACCGAAACTGTTCTGCAGCTTTTTCTTCAGCTTGGTTTTTCATGTGAATCTTTCTTCTGTAGTTTTCTAGTTTTTCGTCTGCTTTCCGTTTCAAAAATGTCTCATGACCAATGCCACTTTTCCCTGCTCAAACAGAAAACACTGAAGAGAAACTTACCTTCAAAACAGGACATTTACAAATTAAGTGCAATTCCAATCTGAGTATAACACTCAAAATCATTTGATAAGGACAGGAGGGAAAAAAACCTTTTTTGGGGGGTAAAAAAAAAATAGAGTTTTTTTCTTTAACCCAAACAGAATTCAATTTTCATAAAAATCATTAGCCTGATCTAATAAGATGGTAATACTATATACATTTTTTCAAGTTGGGAAAACAGTATCAACTGTCATACTTTCATATAAATGTGAACGAATAAATATTTTTCCTTTTTAATTTGAAGTATTAAGAAAAGCTTTTTTTTTTTTTTTGTCTTTTTAAGGCTTCACCCTGGCATATGGAAGTCCCCAGGCTAGGGGTCAGATCAGAGCTATAGCTGCCAGCCTATGCCACAGCCACAGCAGTGTGGGATCCGAGCTGTGTCTGCAACCTACACCACAGCTCACAGCAATGCCAGATCCTTAACCCACTGAGTGGGGCCAGGGAACCCGTGTCCTCATGGATACCTGTCAGGTTTGTTACTCCTGAGCCACTACAAGAACTCCAAGAAAAACATTTTATGGATGAATGTGTCTCAGAATACTTTTAGGACACTCGGTGAACAAAAATATCTTTGCATTTGTAATGGCCACAACAATTTTTTCCCTGTATTTTTATGATTTAAAATTTTTTGGCTGCACTTGCAGCATGCAGAAGCTTCTGGGCCAGGGATCAGACCCACACCACAGAAGTGACATCAGATCCTTAACCCACTGAGCCACTAGGGAACTCCTACATTTTATTTTACATTCACTAAAACTTACTTTTATTTTTAGTTTAAAAGGCTCAGAAGTCTAACTAAGAACCATTTACTGAGGGTTTCTTATAAGGACTATATTAGCTCTACCATACAAAAATTAAGCAAATACATATGCTAGAAATTGTGATTACTAGTAAATAGCCTCAAAAATAATTACATACCTGTTCTGACAGTGAGAGGAATTGGTTCAACAATACCATCTCCTAAAAAAAGAGAACAAAACATCAACTACTTTTAGAAATTCTTTTTCAAACTGCAGGTGAGTGTGGTATGCAACTTGACCATGTTCTATACATTTCCCCTCCAGTTTCAATGATACTCAAAACTGAAATCTGAACATCAATACTCTACAATCAACTACCTCCCTTGCCTTCAAATACTTAGTCCCAGTAAGGCTGATCCACAGCCTCTAGTGCCACCTGAAGATAGGGTTTTAAGAAGTGAAAACATTGGTACATATCCAAGAGGGTGGCAGCCTCAAGAGACAGCAAAGCCTTGCTAGGTGAAGATCAAAGCAATGACGATCAAGGAGAGAAGAAGAGGAAAAGAGCTTCTAGAAGCTAATATGTATATATGACCGCTATCTCTTAATAGGCAGTCTCATTCCTAAAAGAAAAGTGAGAACGGAGCTTCTCCAACTGAGTGGTCACTCAGGCAGCTTCCATGGGCACAGAGCAGGCAGGGCATAGTCCTGCATTAGCTGTGATGTTGCACCACTGTCTTTTGGCCACTGTATCTTTTAACCCTTTTCCTGTCACCATTCTTAGTTACTGTTTCCATTGTAAGTCTTGTCCATCCCACTTGTTAGCGCCTTCAAGGCTGAGCTGAGCTGAGCTGATGAGCAACTCCTGATGGGATATGGCTGTCTAAAGTGGATATGGGAGGATGAAAGTTCTCCATGAGCTTGCCAGTACCCAAGAGACTAGGAAGTTTAATTTCTGTGTAGATGGACCAAGATTAAAGAGTCATCACTGGTACTCATCAATAAATTATCATTTGGTGGTTAGGAACAGCCCTTCTTTTTTTTTTTTTTTTTTTTGTCCCGCGGCATGTGGAGGTTCCCAGGCTAGGGGTCTAATCAGAGCTATAGCTGCTGGCCTACCCCACAGCCACAGCAACATGGAATCCGAGCCGCGTCTGCGGCCTACACCACAGCTCACGGCAACGCCAGATCCTTAACCCATTGAGCAAGGCCAGGGATCGAACCCACAACCTCATGGTTCCCAGTGGGATTCGTTTCCACTGAGCCACGACAGGAACTCCAGGAACAGCTGTTTATTTCTGGCTGTGACCTACCACTCTTGCCAAGGGCCTGGCCACTTTTATATCCCATCTTTTGGAGCAAAGCAAACCCTTTGTTTTCACAGCCTAGTGCGTTCTTCAACCCAATGTCTCGTCTCTCTTGTTCTTCTTCTTTTAAACTCTTCTGCCTATTTTTCAAATTAGCTTCCTGCTGCTTTTCTTCTTTTCGACGGGCTTCCCGGATTTGTCTCAGCATTGGCAAGCCTGGCCTGATATCTTCTCTGAAGAATGCAGGAAAAGGTTATTTTAGAGGAGTAAAGAGTTTCTCATAACTTTGCCACTTATTTGACACTGTTTTATATTTCAATGCTTCCTCCAGGATCTTTTTGTTATCACCACTATTAGAACATAACCAACGTCCTATGAGAATGTCTGGTTTAATAAAAATGGTGAAGGCTGGTACCAGATTGTAAGAAACAAAGTATAGAGTTGAAGAAATTAGAAATAGAATGTTTAGATTAATTTTTTTAGGAGGTTGGTGATAATAAAAAGAAAAGCTAGGTAGGTAGAAGAGATGATAAGATGAAATAAAGGGGAGTTCCCTGGTGGCTCAGCAGGTTAAGGTCTGGTGTTGTCACTGCTGTGGCTCAGGTCACTGCTGTGGTGTGTGTTCCATCCTTTGCCTGGGAACTTCCACATGCCACGGGTGTTGCCAAAAAAAAAGATGAAATAAAGGAGGAGAATAAATTTCCTTGGAAGAGGGGAATAAAAAGAACCAAGGACAGAGGTAAAATGCTTAGTATTAAAAGTGAAAAAGTGACTTCTAGTATCTTTGTACTACAGACACGTAGGAATAATTTTCATAAAGCAATAAGACTAACTTTCCAACTACATTTTTAAAATCAATGTTACTTAAAAATCTACATTAATGAGGTGTGCATGTTTACTTACTGAACATTAATGAAGGCATCAGACATATAGTCCTCTTCTTCTGCCATATTCAATCTCATGTGGCAAAAGTATCTACAAATCAAATAGGATAAAGTATTATCACTGAATTTTGGCTTACCAAAATGGAAATAAGCCTGTACGCATCCCCAGCCATGACCTTTCTTTAGAGTTCCACTCCATATTCACCTGCCCTTTTGTTATCTTTCTGGGTACAGCTATCACATTCAACAGTCCAAACAACTGATTCTCTTCCCACCTCAGACCTCCTTCATCCCAGATTTCCAAATTAAGGTCTTCCCCTTCCTGACCTCTTATAAACATCTGTCAGCTCCTCCTCCATATTATCGTTCATAGGCATTTCTTTTCTATAGTTGTGACCACTTTTTTAGTTCTGGCATTTCTTTCTCATCTGAACTATTACGACTTTTTTTTTTAGGGCCACACCCAAGGCATATGGAGGCTCCCAGACTAGGGGTTGAATTGCAGCTGCAGCTGTCGGCTATGCCACAGCCACAGCAATGCGGGATCCCCGACCCACTGAGCAAGGCCAGGGATTAAACCTGTATCCTCATGGATACTAGTCAGATTAATTTTCACTGTGCCAAAATGGGAACTCCCTATAATGACTTTCTAATTGGTCTCATTGCATTTGGTCTCTCTTCCAATCCATCCTCTACAACTTCTCCAGAGTGGCTTTTTGAAACAGGAGTCAGTGACTTCCCCTTGTGTCTCAGCGGTAACAAACCCTGCTAGTATCCATGAGGATCCAGGCTCAATCCCTGGCTTTGTTCAGTGGGTTAAAGATCTGGTGTGCTGTGAGCTGTGGTGTAGTTTGCAGACTTTGTTCAGATCTGGTGTTGCTATGGCTGTGGTATAGGCCGGCAGCTGCAGCTCTGATTTAACCCTTAGCCTGGGAACTTCCATATGCTGCAAATGCAGCCCTAAAAAGACAAAAAATAAAATAAAAATAAAACAGAAGTCAGGCCGTGTTACTTGCTGGTTTCAAATCCTTCAATAAACTTTACCCTGTGGACAATGGAGGAACCCTCATTTTAACATGGTAGCAGGAGAGATCCTTCATAATCTGACCTGATTCTTCTTTAGGATTCATTACTCATGCCTCGCGGTCTCATTGCTCTCTGAATATACAACACAGACAGTTCCTTCTGCCTAGGCCTGGGCTACTCTCCCTCACAAAAACCTGTCCTGACTATTCCAGGCCTCTTTCTAAAGCACTTTATGTTCAAGCTGTTCATTCAGGACTTGATATGGATAACACTTTACTTATATGGAAAATTTGGGGGGATTTTCCATTCAAAATAGTTAATATCATGTAATTATTAACCCTTAAAGGGATAAAATAATTCAAGATGCAAACTTTTAGAATAATTTGTTATACAGCAAAAGATAACAGATATCAACACCCACATTGAGAAAGAAACTTTATCAGTTACCCAGAAGCCCTTTGTCTCTGACCTTATCCTACCCCTTCCAGTCACTTCCCTCCTTTTCCTTATGCTTTCATCATTCATACACACATCCTTAAACCTTATAGTTTTGCTTTTTTCTCTTTTTATTATAATACAGTAAGTTAAAAGTATGTAAGATTATATATAGCAATTGTGGTAATTCACCCTGTGTCTCTAAATCTCAGATTCTTCCTTTGTAATAGCAGCTTTTTTTACACATAATGGTTTAGCACCTGCTTAGTATATCACACATTTTTATCCCATTAAATTATCATTAACAACTCTGTAAGGTAGAATCAGTCTCACTTTCTAGTTGAAGAAATTAAGACACAGTATGGCTAAATGACTTGCTTCACACTACAAGAAATCTCAGAGCTCATTCTACTGGAAACAGGATTCGATTATTTTTAAGGGACCCATTTGGGTCTAAAGTGCTAGGCGGATCAGATTGGGAATTACAGGTCTTTTAAAAGCCTCCTTCTTATGGGTACAGTATACTGTAGCATCATCTATTCCTTCCAAACACAAGCATAAACTTCACAAAGCGATAATCCAGGCAGAATGACGGTGGCTTGGGCCACAGTGGTGGCCGTGGAAGTGTTGGGAAGTGGTGGCAAGTGATCGGATCCTGGGTATATTCTGGGTATATACCGTGTTACAATTTGCTGGCGGACTGGAGGTGGCGTGTGAAAGATCTATGTCAAGAGTTACCAGTTTTATTTTTTTGTCTTTTTAGGGCCGCACCGCGGCGTATGCAGGTTCCCAGGCTAGGGGTCTAATCCGAGCTGTTCGGCCAGAACAACAGGAACGTGCCAGATCGGAGCCGCGACTGCGACCTACACCACAGCTCACGGCAATGCCGGATCCTTAACCCACTGAGCGAGGCCAGGGATCGAACCCGCAACCTCATGGTTCCTAGTTTGAGAGCGGTTAGATTGCTGCGTCAGGTTTTGTTTTTGTTTGGCAGAAAGCAGGCAGGAGAATCCCATTACACATCCTAGTCGAGAGATGTTTGGACTAAGTAGTTGGATGAACCGTAGAAAGGTGACAAGAAACGCCTCAGTCCCAAACACGCTCCTCAAGAACCGCTGACACCTCCCCGCTCGCGCCCCTCCCAGCTGCAAGCGTCCACAGTCGGGAACACTCACGGGTGGCAACACTGGCGATGGCGTGATGGGTAGTCACAGACAGTGCACCGACCACCGCCCTTCACCGTTCTGTCAGGCTCCCACAGTTCCTTCCCTTCCTTACCTGGCAGTTCTAGTCACCTGGGGTCAGCTCGCGAGAACCCAAGCCGCGCAGACGGTCACCAATCCGCGCAAAATCTCCTGGCCTCTGTTCCCACCCGAGTTTCCGCGAATAAAATCAATTGGAAACCTGCGGCAGGGGGGCGGGGCTAGGAGGACGCGATTAAGTGCGCTTGCGCAGGATCAGCCTTCCGCGCACGCGCTCTTCCCCCGCTTCCTGCTGGCAGGGGAGCGGGAGGCGGGGCATCCGGGTCCCTTGGCGGCTGCTTCTGGCTCTGGAGCTCAGCTGATCTGCCCCTGCTAGACTAGGAGGTGAGGTTCCCCCTCCGCCGCTAAAGCGTGCATGTTGACATGCACCAATACCCCAGAGGGCCCCACTGCATTGTCAGAGGGCTGGGGACGGAATTCGAGTTCGTAGTGAACGTTTTCCCTTTTCAGGCGCCGGACTCGCTCCCGAGCCGCCGCCTCCTGGGGTTGACAGCCTGGATACTTGGCCGAGGCCTGTGGCGGCCTCTTGCATTTCCCACAGGCTCGGAGCCGCGCTACCATCCTCCAGGTAGCCAGGTTAACCCAGCCCTGCTGCGTGCGCGGACTCGGCCAGCTGCGTTCCTGGACCTCGCACGCCAGGGGTTGTTGCTGAAGCTTCCGTCGCAGGGACCTAGCCGCCGCCACCTCATTCCCCGTAGGAAGACTCGTGAAGGCTTTCAGTGTGGGATCTTTCTCCTGGGGCGTTTTGATGTCCTCCTGGGACAGGTGCAGTAGGGGAAGGGGCAGGGTGCTGTGCACCCAGCGGTGGGAGAGAAAAAGGGAGGATGAGTTATCACGTCCAGCTGGTATTTAATCTCGTGCTTCGGGTTTTCTATTTATGGAATGACTTAATGACGTGTTGCTAGGCATTTTTCTTCTAGAATAATAACTTAATTGCAATATTTAGTTTTCTTTTGACCCCGTTATTCATTCTTCCTCACCAAGCATGTCTTTTATTTATTTTTGTTTGTACCCTTGTCCTTTAAAATGCGGTTTTCAGGTTTTACCTCAGAGAAGTTGTTTCCCCCAAATGAAATGAGAAATGAATCCTTACTTTTCATTTGTGAGTGACTACATTCATTAAGCTTGGTATATTACAGGTCTTTACTAGTATTTTAAAATTTGTTTATTTAAGGTGTGAATTTAAAGCTTCGGTAATGGAGTTAGCCCACAGTTTATTGCTGAATGAGGAAGCTTTGGCTCAAATCACTGAAGCGAAGAGGCCAGTTTTTATCTTTGAATGGTTGCGATTTCTTGATAAAGTCTTGGTTGCTGCCAACAAGGTATGGTATTGTTTTTTTTTTTTCTGGTTGGTTTAACATTACAAAGAGTATTTTGTGTTCATAATTTGTAAGAAAACACGGTATATTTTGGAATGGTTGTGGGTCACTTACAGAACTTGAGAATTTTGCACTGAGTTTCTTGTCTGTTCTTTTTCTATCCCATGGCAAAAACTCAAACCTCGTTTAAATCCAGCTTATTTTCTGGATAGAGATTTTATGTTTCTAACTGGACATCTGAATGTGAGTGGGGAAAAACATGATTATGTGACTGCTGTCGCTTTAAATTCATTGTCTCCAACATCAAGTGGTCCCTCAGTGCTGTGTAGCAATCCCAGTATCTACACTAATCTTTCTGAAGAGTTAATAGTAGGTTTTCCCCCCTCATTTTCTTTCCTTTTTTATAATCTTTTCACCCAGGTTACTTTTATTTGTGTTTTATTTTCTGTCTTTAAAATTATGTGCTTTCCTTAACTATCTGTTGATCTTTGGCTGTCTGCTCAAATTTAAGAGTGAGTCGTAAAAGGTTTTCGCGGCAGGGCGACTTTTGTTTGTTTTAACATCTGCACCTGCAGCATGTGGAAGTTCCCAGGCTAGGTGCTGAATTGGAGCTGTAGCTGGTAGTCTTCGCCAGAGCAGATCCTATACCACAGCTCTCAGCAACACCGGATCCTTAACCCACTCATCAAGGCCAGGGATTGAAGCTGCATCCTCATGGCTACTAGTTGGGTTTGTTACTGCTGAAACACAATGGAAACTCCTGAGGTTTGTTAACTGTGTTTTGCCATAGACCAGTCCAATTCTTTGAGGAATCCCTTTAGGTTTTTCTTAGTCATTTCCCAGAAGAGACTTTTTTACTCTAGTAAAAAAAAGTAAAAAGTCTAGGGTATTTGACTAGCTTCCTCGGTTCCAGGATTTGGGGGAGAAGGCTGGGGACTTCAGCATTCAGTGTGTAAACTTTTACTTAATTTCCCTGTTTTCAGTGCAGTTTTCCCAGCCCACGGCTGTGCCTGAGCTTGATAAGTCCAGAGATGGAGAGAAATATGGGAATCTTACAGCTTCTTAAATAGGCTCTCAACCGTTCCTTCCATTTCTAGGCACAGCTTCACTCCTCCATAAGTACTTAGGGCCTCAAAACAACAAGCAAACAAGCATGAGCTTTTAGGGGGTTCCATGTTTGAAGTTGTGTTTCAGCTTTCTGTGTTGCGGGTACCTGACTTCTGTATTTTGCATTAATTCTTTTTGTTTTCTTTGACCTTGTATATATGGGGAGGGGTTGGTTTTTTAGTTACTGGAGAGACAGAATTAATGCATGGATTCATTTACAGTCCTTAATTAGAAGTTTCTGTTTTCTCTTAAACCCACTCCAGCTGGGTATTTGTTGCTCCATTTTACTGAAACAGATCTTGCATTGCCCAAACAAATGGTCAGTCTTCTGTTTTAATTGACTTGTCAACAGCTTTTAACATAGCTTATCATCTATCTTGAAACACTTAAAATATTTTTGATTTTGTTGTGAAATTGAGAAATATAAGGTATATTAAGGAGTTCCCATCGTGGCTCAGTAGTTAAATGAATCCGACTAGGAACCATGAAGTTGCGGATTCGATCTCTGGCCTTGCTCAGTGGGTTAAGGATCCGGCGTTGCTGTGAGCTGTGGTGTAGGTTGCATACGCAGCTCGGATCCCACATTGCTATGGCTGTGGCAAAGGCCAGCAGCTACAGCTCCTGTTAGACCCCTAGCTTGGGAACCTCCATATGCTGCGAGTGCGGCCCTAGATAAGACAAAAAAAAAAAAAGAGAAATATAAGGTATGTTAAATAATATTCAAATTTTGTAAAGCATAGCACAACCTTGTAAATCAACTGTACTTCAATAAAATTTTAAAAAATGAAGCATAATAACATGAACATGTGTACACCCTTCCCCAAATTAAAGAATAAATTATCATTACTGTTGATGCACAGCTGATGTGAAATTTTTCCTCTTTGTGGTTCCCAAGACACTATTTCCTTTTTTTTTTTTTGCTTTTTAGTGCCACGCAGTTGGCAGGCATATGGAGGTTCCCAGGCTAGGGGTCCAATCAGAGCTACAGCTGCCAGCCTATGCCACAACCATGGCAAAATCAGATCCGAGCCATGTCTGCGACGTACACCACAGCTCACGGCAATGCCAGATCCTTAACTCACTGGATGAGGCCAGGGATTGAACCCGCAATCTCATGGTTCCTAGTTGGATTCGTTTTCACTGTGCCATGACGGGAACTCAAACACACTTTGCTTTTAGTTCTCTTTCTGCCTCACTAGTCACTCCTCATTCTCTTTTGCTAACTATTTCTCAGTTCTGGGCAGTCTTTTTTTTTTTTTTTAATATACCTTACTTATTCCCTTGGTAACATCATCTAATCTCTCAAGATTTTACCACATATTACTATCTGTGTCATAATGACTCCCAGATATCTAACAACCTGCTCCACCTCTTTCTCTTAGATATCTAACCAGCATCCCAAAGTTAAGGTATTTAAAACCAAATTCTCATTTTCACCCTCCCACACCTGTCCTTTCCCCAGTGCTTTCCATGACCATATAGACCATCTTTAGCTCAGTAGTCAGAATGAGCCTGTCAAAAAATTTAATCACATTCCTCCTCTGCTTCAAACTCTCAGAATAAAATACAAAGTTTTTATTGTGGTGTATGAAGCACTACATGACCTAGACCCTTCTACCATTCTGACTTCATCTCCTGCCACTTCCTCTGTCTTATTCTGCTCTGGCCACACTGGCTTCTTGCTGTTCTCAGGCATGCTAAGCGTGCTCCCACCTCAAGGCCTTGGCATTTGTTCCCTGCCTGCAATATTCTTTTTCCAGATGACTGCACAACTCACATCTTCATTTCAGGCATATTCTTTTCAGGGATGCCTTTCTTACTAATCAATACAAAAGAGTAAAACTCCAGTATTCATTTGTTTTTTTTGGTGAACTGTTTCTCCCCACTAGAGTGTAAACTTCATGAGAGCAGAGATTTTGTCTATTATGTTCACTCTTTCACCCCAGTGTCCAGAATAGTGCATGGCATATAAGTGCACAATAAGTATTTCTTGAATGAATGAATTCTCAGTATCCTGAATGAATGAATTCTCAGTATTGATTATCAGTAGATCTGAATATTTTTTCTGTTACATAGCACTCTTCAGGGTTTCTTTTAGTTTTAATTACTGACCTGTAACTTTATGAACTACT
This sequence comes from Catagonus wagneri, assembly GCA_004024745.2. Classification (NCBI taxonomy): domain Eukaryota; kingdom Metazoa; phylum Chordata; class Mammalia; order Artiodactyla; family Tayassuidae; genus Catagonus; species Catagonus wagneri. The sequence goes on along the minus strand of PVHT021183518.1, from coordinate 21,244,899 downwards.
GACTTTGCTTTTACAGAGGACCCTATCTGAGTTCTAAGACATCAGTATTTTGTATCCATACACCCAGTATTTGACATCATTTTACTTTTGGTTTTATTTCTCAGTCAGCATAGAAACTTTTTGGATATAGAGTAGTCACTTTTATTGGCAGCTAACCTTGTGAAACTAGAGGGGAACAAAGGAGAATATTTAATATGGACAAGAATGGCTCATTTCTTTTTTTATTTTATTTTATTTATTTTTTTATTTTATTTTTCATTTTTGTCCTTCCCTAGGTATATGGAATTCCTGGGTCAGGGATCAGGGATATGGAATTCCTGGGCCGGGCCGAGCTGCAGACACTACCTAAGCCACAGCTGTGGCAGTGTGGGATCCTTAACCCACTGTGCCAGGCCAAAGATCGAACCCGTGATTCAGTGCTCCCAATATGCCACTGATCCTGTTGCACCACAGCGGGAACTCCAAGAATGGCTCATTTCTTACCGAACTCTTCTTTATCTTGAAAATTCTCATTTATGGTTCTATGACTAACATACTTTAATTACTAGAGTGCCTTAGGTCGTTTTTTCTTTTCTTTTCTTTTTTTTTAAGGGCCGTACCCACAGGCTAGGGGTCAAATCGGAGCTATAGCTGCCAGCCTGAACCACAGCCATAGCAACACCAGATCCAAGCTGAGTCTGCAACCTGTGGCCCAGCTCGTGACCATGCCGGATTCTTAACCCACTGAGCAGGCCCAGGGATAGAACCCATATCCTCATGTATACTAGTTGTGTTTGTTTCCACTGAGCCCCGATGGGAACTCTTAAGTATTTTGAAGTTTTGACTGAAAGGTAACAAAAAGTATATATATGAAAGAAACTGATGATATTCTTTATTTTTTTTTTTTATAACAGACTGATGTAAAGGAAAAACAGAAAAAACTTGTTGAACAATTAACTGGATTAATAAGTAGTTCACCTGGACCACCTACGCGGAAATTGTTAGCTAAAAATCTTGCAGCCCTTTATAGCATTGGGGATACTTTCACTGTTTTTCAAACACTTGACAAATGTAATGACATTATCAGAAATAAAGATGACACTGCAGCCTACTTACCAACAAAATTGTAAGTACTTACTTTGAAACTTGTTTGTTTTTTCAGAGTAACTAATGTTAATAAGGGACTGCTAATCATAAAGACCCCCAGGCAGATAGAACCTGAGTCGTGCTGCTGACAGTAAAAGTTCTAAGTAGATCTGGTGAAGGGGTTCCGTTTCAGCTTATGTTCCATTCACCATGGGACTTTCAGCGAACTACAAAGAATTGGTATGATGTCAGCAATTTGTATAGGAGCTTTTAGTAATTTTAGATGAAGATAATATTCTTGACAGGGTTAGAAAGAAAAGTAAAGATTTTCTGGGTGATGAGATTGCGGCATGAATAGGCAAACTATAGCCTACAGGCCAAATCCAGCTTGCCACCTATTTTATAAATAAAACTTTATTGGAATACAGACATGTTCCTGCGTTTAGGTGGTAGGTGTTTTCATGCCAAAATGGCAGAGTTGAGTACTTGAAACAGAGACATTTTTCCTGCAAGTTTGCTGATGCCTAAATTAAGGGCTAAGCCCAACTCCAAGCCCATAGTTGTGATTGGAGTTAAGTGCAGAGATTTTCCGAACACGTCTTGAGGGTAATGGTTATATCGATTCATCCTGTGAAAGAGTGGAAATTGAAAATCAGCAGTTATCAGCAGTACAGTTGAGGAGTGCTGTTGGAGGGAACTAACACTTCAGTGAGCTTAGCTGTGATGTTAGGGGAAGGCAGTGTCAAAGAAGGCTTCTCAAAGAAGCAGCAGCAACCAAAGATGATCAACCATCAAGGAAGGACATGTGGAAATGAGTTGAGTAGGGGGCTAAGATGGGAAAAGGGGAAGATGGATGTGATAGGTCAGGGACTGGCAAATTTTATGAAAAGGGCCAAATAATAAATACTTTTGGATTTGTGGAATGTGCATCTCTGTCGCATCTATTCAACTCTGCCATAGATGGCATGTAAATAAATGAGTAGAGCTGTGTTCCAATAAACTTTATTATTATTTTTCTTTTCCTTTTTATGACCACAACTATGGATATGGAAGTTCCCAGGCTAGGGAGGGGTTGAATCGGAGCTGCAGCTGAAGTCTTCACCACAGCCATGGCAACAATGGGTCTAAGCCGCATCTGCAACCTGTGCCATAGCTTGGGGCAACACCATCCTTACAGAGACTACATTAGGTCCTTAACCTACTGAGCCACAGTGAGAATTCCCAGTAAAACTTCTGTTTACCACAATAGGTGGCAGGCTGAAGACGGGCCAGATTTAGCCTGCAGGCTGTAGTTTGCCAGTGATTTTCTAGACAAAGGAAACTTATAATTGGAAACAGAAATGGATTATTTATACTTATTTACAATGCTTTACAGAAAGATACAAAATAGTAGGGGGAGTTAGTTGAGGAGAAGATACTGAGTCCAGTTCTGGGAGTGCTGAATTTGGAGTCCAAGTGGAAATAGCCAAGTGACGTGTGTAGTAGATAATTGGAAATCCTGTCTGGAGTTCAGAGACCTGAGCTGAGAATGTCACTTTGGTGGGTAGAAAATGGAGATTTGGGAGTAGGCTGAACCATTTATATGGACAAAGTATACTGCCTTAGCAAGAGGAGGTGCCAGCAATACAGCTCTACAACACCAACACTTAAGGATCCAGGGCCAGTATAATTAGAGGAAACTGGGAAATTATTCTGAACCCAGACACTGATTTTAGGTCTATTTTCAACTTTATGGAAATGTCATGGTTCAGTTTTGTGTTGTTTGGGATATATATGGATCTCAAAAGTTTCAGAAGAGATTAGAGAGTATCTGTGCTTTCCAGTTTATTTTGAAGTTTGAAGTTATGTTTGTACGTTGATGATTTAGTTCTCTACAACTTAGCAAATCCATGCATAGTTCTGTAGTTCTGATTAAGTAGAATTTATTACATATTAGATATTATTCGTATGTATTTCCAATGGGTTCATGGGTTCTGTTTAGGAATTCCCTAATATATTCTGGAATGTTACCTCAGAAATTTTCAGCTTTATTATCAGCGTGTAGAGTATTGAAAAAACCGTGGGATTTGGATTCAAAAAGGTGAAGGTTGAATGCTTGATTCTACTGTTTATTGCTTATATAATGGTAATCTAAATTTATTTAGTTTCTTTCAGCATCAGAGTAACTTAGAACACATTGCTATCCTGTGTCAGGTTCTAGCATTTAGGCACAGACCTGCCAGACTCCAGAGGACACACTCTTCACTTCTGTACTCTGTTCCTGCCTCTTAGCTAAACTCATAGCTATTCATTTATTTATTGTTTACATGAGTGATGGTAAGAAGATGGGAATAGATGGGCCACTGTTACATCTCTTCTTCTGTGTAGTCAAATGTTCTATTAAAACCATTTAGATGAAATTTTACAAATAATTGCTTACTGTTATTTATATATTAAGAGGCAGGCACTATGAGCAATACAGAAATGTATAAGCTATCTTCCCTGTTTCTAGAGTGTACATTTCCATTGGCAAGGCAGGATAAAATAGAGACATATAAAATGGTCAAGTTACAGCACCATAAACGATATAATTTTGTCAAAATGAGTGGTTGACATTGTTGTATATAATGAGAGAAAAGAGGGATCACTGTGGGTTGACATACTTTGGGAAGTCTTCATAAAAGGAAAGCTTGGGTTTTCCAAAGGATGGGTATGATTTGCTATGTAAATGTATATTTATCCTCTTGTTTTCCTAACAAGAATGCAGTTTGATTAACCATATTATTTGTTGTAAAGAATAAACAAGATGTTCTTGAAAGTTGAAAATTAAGGATTTGTGGCCAAAAGTGTCCCGTACATATACAAACTGATTTCTGAAAATGAGAAAAGGTAAAATTATTAATCTGAATAGTGACTGGTGAAAATAATGACTTCTTACAGAGCTGCAGTGGCTTGTGTTGGAGCATTTTATGAAAAAATGGGGAGAATGTTGGGCAGTGCATTTCCAGAAACAGTAAATAATCTTTTGAAATCTCTAAAAAGTGCAGAGGTAAGTTTTACAACGATTATTATTTAAATGTTTTGCCTGTGGCAGGAGTTTGATGTCAGTTAAAAATATGTATTTGCCTTTTTCTATCACCGAAGTACTCATATTACATAGTAAGAGGGTAATTCAAAATTACCGGAAAAAATATTACTTGCCCCTTGTTTTAATGTACACTACCTTATATTTCCGGGAGAAAGGAAAGAATGCTTTTCCTTGACAATAGGTTACTTATTATTTTTTATGTAGCCTTAGGGATATTTTTTGCAGTTCCATTTTATTTTTTGTGCCATAGCTAATGTATTAGTTTCCTAGGGCTGTAGTAATAAATTACCACAGACTGGGTGGTTTAAAACAACAGAAATGTATTGTCTCACTATTCTGGAGGCTTGAAGTCTGAATTCAAGGTATCAGCAGGTCCATGCTTCCCCTAACGGCCCTAGGGACTAATCCTTTCATGCCTTAGCTTCTAGCGGTTGTTGGCGATCCTTGGCATTTGGTAGTATTCCTTGGTTTGCAGCTGTATTTCTCCAACCTCTGCCTCCGTTATGATGTGTTGTTGTCCCTATGCATCTGTGCTCTGTGTCCAGATTCTTCTATTATAAGGATGCTAATCATTGGATTAGGGTCTATCCAAATTTAGTACAACCTTATCTTTACTTGATTTCATCTACAAAGACCTTACTTCCAAGTGGAGTCATGTTCACAGGTAATGGGCATAGGACTTCTACTCAAGAATTCCTACTTGAACTCATAAGAACAATCCAGAGCAGTTAATATGAAGTAAAAGTAGTTCTGATATGTCATGTCAGTTTGGTACTGCTTCTAAAAATTCCTTATCCACTTGGACTTAACTAAAAATGGACCAAGCCCTGGGCTGTCACAGTCTAATTCTTTTTCTAGGAGAGGTAAAGATTTCTTGGACAAGACCTCTTCTGGGAACTCTTTGTCTATTCATTTATTAGACTGTAATTAAGGACATATTTTCAGGCATTAGACATATAGACATGAATAATATACATTCCCTGGCTTCAGAAACCTTAGTCTAGTGAAAGAGATCTATGTTGGAATAAGTATACTGTTAGAAATATTTACCAAGCACTTCAAGAGTATGAAAACAAGAATTTGAATTAGTCACAAGAAGTTTGGCATAGTTCTGAGCAGTTTTTAAAATGTCTTGGATATTTTCTCCTCTTTTAGATGGTTTATAGTACTTCTTAAGTACTTTATACTTAACTTTTCACATTCTGAAAGTTTGGATCCTTGACATATGACACTGAAGCTTTTGAATTTGTCACGTTCTCATTATTTGTACTTCAACAGATCAGGGAAACATTGGAATATGTTTACTTATTGTAACTCATCTCAAATATTATTTAATTGAAGTTAGTAATCATTTTTACCTTTCAGGAACTTTCTAGAATGTTTTTATTTTTCATTACTTACTATTTACATTTAGAGGTAAGACCATTAGGCCCAGAGAACTTTTTGTGTTTTGCTATGTTTTTATTTAAACGTGAAATTTGCTTTATGTTCATATGTAGTCTCAAGGGCGAAGTGAAATCTTAATGAGTCTACAGAAAGTTCTAAATGGACTGGGTGGTGCAGCAGCTTCCTGTCATCGTGATATTTACAAGAACGCCAGGTCCCTCTTAACTGACAGGTCAATGGCTGTTCGATGTGCGGTTGCCAAGGTTAGTAGTCGGCTGATTTATAATGTTACTCCTTCTCTTGCTTGCTCTTAAACAGTGTTTTCTTTTTTCTTTTAAAATTTTAAAATATGATGGCATGAATTTTGTTCCCATGGATCATTTCATTTTCTAGAATTAGATATGAAATGGAGAAATGGAGTCATATAGTATGTGCCGTTTTTGGGGTCGGGGATCTGGGTTCTTTTACTCAACATAATTATCTTGTTTGTCTCTGTTGTTACATGTACAAATAGTTCATTACTTCTTATTGCTGAATAGTATTTCATTGTATGGATATACCACAATTGGTGTATTCCTTCACCTATTGTGGACATTTGGGTTGCTTCCTGCTTTGCTTATTACAAAAAAAAAAAACTTCTGTGAACATCTGTGTACTAGTTTTTGTATGGACAAATGCTTTCCTTTCACTTGGGTAAATACCTAGGAGTAAAATGGCTGGAGCATATTCCAGATTTATATTTAATTTTGGGTGAAATTGCCACTTTTCCAAAGCACCATGAGATTTTTCCTTCACATCCTCAGCAACATTTGGTATTGCCAGTCTTTTTTTTTTTTTTTTTTGTCTTTTCTAGGGCCACACCCGCAGCATATGTCGAGTCTCAGGCTAGGGGTCTAGTCGGAGCTTTAGCTGCCTTTTTATTTTAGGCATCTTGGAGTTCCCGTCGTGGCGCAGCTGTTAACGAATCTGGCTTGGAACCGTGAGGTTGCGGGTTCAATCCCTGGCCTCGCTCAGTGAGTTAAGGATGTGGGGTTGCCGTGAGCTGTGGTGTAGGTTGCAGATGCGGCTCGGATTCCACGTTCCTGTGGCTGTGGTGTAGGCCAGCTGCTACAGCTCTGATTAGACCCCTAGCCTGGGAACCTCCATATGCCGTGGGTGAGGCCTTAGAAAAAAGACAAAAAAAAATTTTAGCCATCTTATGGGTATGTACAGGTATCTCACTGTGGCTTTCATTTGCATTTCTGGACTAATGATGAGCATATTTTTAGATGCTTATTTGCCATCGATATCTTCTTTGAAAAATTGTGCTTTGTTTTATTGAGGAAATTGTTTTCTTATTATTGAGTTTCGAGAGTACTTTGTAGGGTTTTCCTTTTTTTTTTGCTTTTTTTGGGGCCACATCTACATATGGAGGTTCCCAGGCTAGGGGTTGAATTGGAGCTACAGCTGCCAGCCTACGCCATAGCCACAGCAAATCACATCCAAGCTGTGTTTGTGACCTACACTACAGCTCACGGCAACGCCGGATCCTTAACCCACTGAGCAAGGCCAGAGATTGAACAACCAGGGATCACAAGGTCATGGTTCCTAGTCAGATTCGTTTCCGCTGCACCATGATGGGAACTCCTTTTGAAGGTTCTTTATGTAATTTCCTTGTCATATACATGATTTGCATCATGTATTTTCTCCCACTCTGTGGTATCTCTTTTCATTCCCTAAATAGTGCTTTTCTAAGAAGAGAAGTTTTGAGTTTTGTCAAAGTCCAATTTACCTATTTTTCTTATATTAATTGTGCTTTTAGTATTGTATCTAAGAAAACTTTTCCTAGACCAAGCTTTTTCCTTTGTTTCCTTCCAAACTGGTTTTATAGTTTTACATTTGGATCCATTCTGAGTTAATTCTTGTGAATCAAAGTTTTTTTTTTTTTTTTGGTACATGGATATTCACTTGTTCTAGCACCATGTTGAAAAGACCGTTTTTTTCTTCACTGAATTGCCTTTGCACCTTTGTTGAAAATCAGTCGTCTGTATATGTGTGGGTCTATATTTGGAATCTCTATTCTCTTTCATTGATCTCTTTGTCTGTCTTGATGTCAGTAAGACTTTCTTGATTACTGTACCTTTATGGTGTCTTAAAATCAGGTAATGTTAGCCCTGCAATTTTTTTCTTCAAATAGTTTTGGCTATTCTAGGTCCTTTGCATTTTCATATGACTTTTAGCTTATCAATTTCTACAAAAATAACATGTTGGGATTTTTTTATATAATGCTTTTTATTTTTTTCATTATAGCTGGTTTACAGTGTTCTGTCAGCTTTCTACTATACAGCATGTTGACCCAGTTTCACATACATGTATAGATTCTTTTTTCTCACATTATCATGCTTCATCATAAGTGACTAGACATAATTCCCAGTGCTACACAGCAAGATCTCATTGCTTATTCACTCCAGAGACATGCTGGAATTTTGATTCAGGTTGCAATAAATCTGTTGATCAATTTGGGGAGAGTTAACTAAGTCCAACTTGTGAATATGGTATCACTATCTCTCATTTAGGTCTTGTTTGATTACTCTTAGCAACATGTTGTGGTTTTCAGGTATACAGATATTGCACTTATTTTGTCAGATTTATCCTTACGTATTTCATGTTTTTATGCTATTTTAAGTAGTATTGATTTAAATTTTTTTCAATTTTTTTTTCTTTCTTTTTATGGCCACACCTGTGGCATATGGAAGTTCCCAGGGCTAGGGGTCAAATTGGAGCTGCAGCCAACAGCTGGCATACACGCCACAGCCAACAGCAACACCAGATCAGAGCCCCATCTGCAACCTATGGTGCAGCTTGCTGCAATGCCAGATCCTCAACCCACTGAGCGAGGCCAGGGATTAAACCCACATCTTCATAGACACTGTCGGGTTCTTAACTCACTGAGCCACAATGGGAGCTCCTTTTTTCAGTTGCTTATTATTCATTATAAACATATAGAAACACAGTTAATTTTTTTATTTTTTGTCTTTATAGGGCCGCACCTGCTGCATATGGAAGTTCCCAGGTTAAGGGTTGAATTGGAGCTGTAGCTGCTGGCCTAAGCCACAGCAGTGCCAGATCCAAGCCACATTTGTGACCTACACCACAGCTCATGGCAATGCCGGATCCTTAACCCACTGAGCAAGGGCAGAGCCTGAACCCGCATCCCCATGAATGCTAGGCAGTTTCATTACCGCTAATCCACTATGCTGATTCTTGTATGTTGATTTTTGTATATTGATCTTGTATCCACCAGCCTTCTAGAACTGACCTGCTAGTTGTATCAGCTTTTAAAATAGATAGTATCAGATATTCTATGTGGATAGTTATCTGTGAATAAAAACAGTTTTACTTCTTTTCCAATCTGGATGCCTTTTATTTTTCTTTTATATTGCTCTGGATAGCTAGATCCTTCAGTGCCATTTTGAATAGAAAACATGAGTTCAGATTTCCTTTTCATGTTCCAGTTCCTTAAGGAGAAAACATTCAGTCCTTCAGCATTAAGTATGATGTTAACTGTCAGTTTTCCTTGATGACCTTTATCAGTTTGAGGAGAGTGCCCTTGTATTCCTAGCTTTCCAAAAAAATTTTTTTTTAATCAGAAATGGATGTTGAATTTTATCAAATGCCTTTTCTTTTAAATTTGATCTCTTGTGTTGTTTCTCTTACTGCTATTTAGTAATTAAGCTTTTTATTTTAGGGTAATTGTAGATTTAAATTCAGTTGTTAGAAATAATATAGAGAGATCTTTATAAATTTTTACCTAGTTCCCCCGATGGTAATATCTTACAAAACTGTAGTATAACATTGTAAGCAGTATAATAAAATACTGACACAATCCACAGATCTTGTTCATTTTTCCCCAGTTTTACTTATACTCTTTTAAATGTCTTTTCAGCATCTATTGCAAGGAACCATAAATGATTTTTTCTTTTTTCAGCTTTCTTATGTAATGAATTCACTGATTAGTTTTAGAATTTTAATCAATCTTTCATTCCTAGGATAAGCCCTACTTGGTCATGATATATTACCCATTTTATATATTGTTGGATTAGAGCTGTTAAAAGTTTGTGTATAATTTTTGCATTGTGTTCATGAGGAGTATTGGTGTGTAGTTTTCTTGTGTCTTTGTCAGATTTCAGTTATCAGTTTTCTGGAAGAGTTTGTATAGGGTTGGTATTATTTCTTATTTAAACACTTGAATTCATCAGTTAAACTTTTCTGGTGTCCAGTTTTCTTTGGGGGAAGATTTTAAAATGCAAATTCAATTTTTAAAATAGATTTTGGGCTATTTAGGTTACCTGTTTCTTCTTGAGTAAGTTGTCTGTTTCATATAAGTTGTCAAATATATTGTCCTCTTAATGTATTTTGAATCTGTAGTGATGTGACATTTCTCATTCCTAATTTTGGAAATTTGTGCTATCTCTCTCTTTTTATTCCTTATCTGTCTAGCTATCAAATGTATTGATTTTCTTTTCCTTTTTTTTGGGGGGGGGAGGCTGCACCCACGGCATATGGAAGTTCCCAGGCTAGGGGTCAGATAGGAGCTGCAGTTCTCTCTTTATACCATGGCCACAAAATGCCAGATCCAAGCCATGTCTGTGACCCACACCACAGCTTACAGTAAAGCCAGATCTTTTAACCCACTGAGTGAGGCCAAGGATTGAACCTGTGTCTTCATGGATGCTAGTTGGGTTTGTTACTGCTGAGCCACAATGGGAACTCCTGTATTGGTTTTCTTAAAGAAGCAGTTTTGGTTTCATTTCTGTTTTTCAGTGTTCTGATTCATTTATTTCCTCTCATATATAGTATTTCCTTTTTTTCCTGCTTCTTTGTGTTGATTTTGGTCCATGTCATCTAGTTTCTTAAGGTAGAAGCTTGTTGATTTGAGAGCTTTGTTCTGTCTAATACAGGAGTTCAGGGCTATATGTTTCCTCCTAACTGCTGGAAACTCTTAAAGCAGTAAGCTGGGACAATTGTAGGGTTCAACTTATATTTTCCATCTCTCAAGGATATTCTTCATTGTGTGATGTGAAGTGTCTTCAGAACTGTTGTTGCATGTAGTTTGTCCAATTTTTTGGCTATTTTAGGAGAGTAAGTCTGGTTCTTGTTTGTTATTCCATCTCTGGAGATGGAAATATTAATTCTAGTTATTTATTTTTATTATTTTTTTAAATTCCAGTGTCTCCTAGAACTACAGAATGAAGCTGTATTCATGTGGACTGCTGAACTGGAAAATATAGCCACTCTCTGCTTTAAGGCTTTGGAAAATTCAAACTATGGGGTGCGGGTGGCAGTGTCTAAACTCTTAGGAACAGTCATGGCTACAGCCTTGATGCCAAAACAAGCAACAGGTATCGTTGTTTGCCAACCCCTGATCTAGACTGTAACAGGTATTTTGAAGGTATTTGGAATGTTTCCTTTTAAATGAGTTATTGCTTCTAGGCAGGTCACTTTAAAGGGTTTAAATTGTTAGGTATGGAGTTCCCATCGTGGTGCAGTGGTTAACGAATCCGACTAGGAACCATGAGGTTGCGGGTTCAATCCCTGGCCTCGCTCATTGGGTTAAGGATCCGGCGTTGCCATGAGCTGTGGTGTAGGTTGCAGACGCAGCTCGGATCCCGCGTTGCTGTGGCTGTGGCGTAGGCTGGCAGCTACAGCTCCGATTAGACCCCTAGCCTGGGAACCTCCATATGCTGCGGCTGTGCCCCTAGAAAAGGCAAAAGACAAAAAAAAATAAAAATATTGTTAGGTATGTTTGTCTACTTTTTCATAAAATAGAAGTACCCAAATGTCATTTTCCTTGATATAGTCAATATATCTTTTATGATGATACTATTCAAGATTACATGTAGCAAATATGTTGGACATACAAGCAATTAAGAGTTATGAAATGGGGAGTTCCCATTGTGGCTCAGTGGTAACAAACCCAGCTAGTATCCAGGAGGATGCAGGTTTGATGCATATGGAAGGACCTTATAAAATATGAAGCTCTTTACTGTTCATTGCAGTCCAGTGACCCTTCAGTCCATTGGTAACTGTTGTATAGAAAGGATGTTCTTGGAGTTCCCTTGTGGTCTGGCGGTTAAGGACCTGTTGTTGTCACTTCTGTGGTGCAGGTTCGATACCTGGCCCAGGAAATTATGCTTGCTGTGGGTGCAGCTACCCCTTCCCCCCAAAAAACCCCAACTTATTTAAAAAAAAAAAAGGTGAGGGAGGAAGGGAAGGAGAAAGGAAGGAAGGGAAAAGGGTGATCTTGACAAAGTCTCATTGTATCTACTTCAGTTGGGACTGAGGGCTGGGATCAGTTAGCAGTACCTGCTGTGGATGTGCTTGTTCCTTGTCATGTTTCATGTATCAAGTTAACATCATTATTAGCCTATTCTGGCTAGATTTATTGAATTGTTTTTATTTAGTAACTCCTTCTGTTTTTATTTTTTGCTTCAAAATTGAGTTTATTTTTACAAATACATTGTAAATTTTAAGATTATAGGAAAAATAAATGACCCTATCCCCCCCTTTTTTTTTTTTTGCGTTTTTGCTTTTTTAGGGCCGCACCCATAGCATATGGAGGTTCCCAGGCTAGGAGTCTAATCGGAGCTGTAGCTTCCAGCCTACACACATCTCATGGCAACACCAGATCCTTAACCCACTAGGTGAGGCCAGGGATCGAACCTGCAACCTCATGGCTCCTGGGCAGATTCATTTCCACTGTACCGCGATGGGAACTCCAACCCAATCTCCTTTGTAGTAGTTTAAATATCCTTAAATATAATTAAATTTTAAAGCTGGATTGTTAAAAAATATTATTTGGCTAGTAGCAAAATATATTTGCTTATAAATTTACTTTTCTTTCTGAAAGTAATGCGTCAGAATGTGAAGCGAGCAACATTTGATGAAGTCTTAGAACTCATGGCCACAGGATTTCTACGTGGAGGGTCAGGTTTCTTAAAGAGTGGTGGAGAAATGTTAAAAGTTGGAGGGTCTGTTAATCGTGAAGTGAGAGTCGGAGTTACACAGGTTTGTAATATATATGTATAAAATAATTCTGTCCTGTATTGTGCAATTTCATGGAAGACTTTTACTAAACACATACAGAGATTTTTAACATTGTCTAAAAGTTAATAATTTTTAAAATATCTTTCAAAACATTTTACTAATGAATAAATTACATTCAGATTCTAAATTACATGCTTATACAGAAAGGTAGATACTTAATGATTTGTACTTAATGATTTGGACATAAGCCTATGTCTGCTATCTGCTATATCTATCTCTAACAAAATTATCTCAAATTTTTTTTGGCAGAAAATCAGATGTAAAATAGTTCAGTCATAATTGAAATTGTATTCAAATATCTTGAGGCATTTAGATTTTTATGTTTTCCAGCAACCCTAAAATATTGCTAAAATGTTAGTACTAAGATGTTTTCTTATTACTGTAACCTATCACCTTAATCACAATAGAGTGAATTCTGCTTTCCTTCCCTCCCTTACCATTCTCTCTTTATGAAACTGTTATCTGGAGAACTGTTTTTGGTGAGAGATACTTCAACCAGTAATTCCCACGCTAGAAGTACTAAAAAGGTCTAGATTTTAATCTCAAAGATAATTTCTTTTCCATGCTGTCATCAGTTATTTATGTCATTGGTTTATGTGTGTTTTCAGTTCATTTATATAAACTTATCTGAAGTTGTGTCTTAATCTATTTACAGGCTTATGTTGTTTTTGTAACAACATTGGGTGGTCAGTGGTTGGAGCGTAGCTTTGCTACATTCTTGTCTCACGTACTTGATCTGGTTTCCCATCCTCGGGCAACCCAAACACATGTAGAGGCTGTGTATTCCAGACGCTGTGTCTCCTTTATCCTGAGAGCTACTGTGGGCAGCTTGCTAGGTGAAAAAGCCCAGATCGCAGCTGCCAAAGAGATATGTCAAGCGATTGGAAAACAGATGAAAGCAGTAGGTAAGGGAAAAAGAAAATAAAAGGGCGGTACTAAGAATTGATGTGATAGGCCTAATTAGTTCATATCTCTTTCTGGACTGTGTTTTAATAGTCACTTTTATTATGTACTCTTATTTGATATTAAAACAGCATATAATCATAGTGAAGTGGCGTTTTTTTAGTATTTGGGTAGTGTGTAATATTAGGTTTTCTGTTTTATTCGTAGTACCTTTTCTGATTTTATAGCTCCCCTGGTATGTAGCAGCACACTGAGGAATCTTTGAGGAATAATCTATTGTGGTTTTTCTTCTTGGAGCCTATTTTATAAATACATGTTGTTTTTCCCATTCTTAATAGGCTTAATATGAAGATTTAGAGGAACAGTTACAGGTGGTTTTTAGCCCATTATAGGATATACTCTGAAACCTCAGTAAATCATAATTAAAGAAATGCTTTTCGAGGAAGTGTCAATTTTATAAATTTTTCAGTTTAACAAATAGTTATTGAATATTTTGGAATTGCAAAGCAGTAATTCATATTTTGAACAATGAGTAAAATAAAGTTCCTGCCTCCGTGGAGCTTATAATACAATTAGGGAACTAATGCAAGATAAAATATGAATTCTTATAAGATAGTTTAGTTTTATCACTGTTGGGAATATACACTAACTTTAATGAAAATAATTATATTGCCTGTCAGAGGTCTTTAGAAATAAGAATTTAATGACTAGATAATATCCCATACTTTATATTTAGAGAATATATATTATTTTATAAAATTACTAAAAATAAATCCACAAATAGTTTAGTTACGGTTTTTGTTGTTTATAATCGCTTACTAAGCAAACCATATTTTAAATGCATAGGACTAACTGAAATTTAGGAATTGTAAATTAAAGGGTGTTCAAATTAATGATGTATTGTTCTTTAGATGTGTTAAAAACAGTAATTAGTCGTAAGTTTACAACATGAAAAATATTTGTACATTGATTCATTGAAAAAATGTCTTAGTGCCAAAAGCATTGTGACAAATGGTGGTATTAAAATAGTGCACATACATAGCACCTGTTCATGGAGCTTACAGTTTAGTAACCAAAAGAGAGAGTTCATGGATTTCCAAGTCCAGAAATATCTAAGAAAAGTGGCATTTACTTTTAGTCCATAATGTATTAATCTATTATATTCTAGTATTCTGTATCTTATAGCCTATTAATTCATAACAAATGTAAATAAGATAAGAAAGTTTTGGAGTTCCCATTGTGGCACAGTGGAAACGAATCCAGCTAGGAACCATGAGGTTGTGGGTTTGATCCATGGCCTTACTCAGTGGTTTAAGGATCTGGCGTTGCTGTGAGCTGTGGTGTAGGTCGCAGACTCGGCTCAGATCCCACGTTGCTGTGGCTGTGGCGTTTTGACCCCTAATTTGGGAACCTCCATATGCCTCTGGTGCGGCCCTAAAATAAAAAGCAGAAAAAAAAAAAGGAAAGAAAGAAAAAATTTTACTGTCATTTAAGGATTATTACTGATTTTTAAAATGGTAAAAGCAGAATTAAACACAGTGCTGTATATCTGGAATTACAGGCCAGAATATATTCTCAATTAGTAATTTGACAAGGATCCTTTAGTTGTCTCATGATTAAATATGTTTTAATTCTGCTGGAAGCAAAAAGGTGGGGGAAGGGGCCAGCAAAGTTAATGGAAACTTTGTGGAATATCCCAATAAGAAATTCTAAAGCCATTTTCCTTTTAGATCTACTTTCTGGTCAGTAATTTGACAGTGATGCTGCCAATGCATTGCAGCTCTTGAAATAGCAGTGATAACAATAAACTAATAATAGCCACTGATGTTTACTGAGTATGTATTGGGGCAGCATTGTGTTAAATTCTGTATGAGAATTGACTTTTTTTTTATCGTTGTGGCTTTGATTTGTATTTCCCTGATTAATTAGAGATGTTAAGCATACAGAGTTCTTAACATTCAGGTATTAGCTGGTTTAATTTAAAAACATAAGTTGTGTAGATCGAAACATTTATATCACGGAGCTCACACTGTGGTGTACTGGGATTAGTGGTGTGTTGGGAGCAATAGGATGTGAGTTTGATTCTCAGCCTGGCACAGTAGATTAAGGATCTGGTGTCGCTGCCCTCAGTAGCTTTGGCTTAATTTGAGACTGTGGCTCAGATCTGATCCCTGACCTGGGAGTTCCATATGCTGTGGGGTAGCCAAAAATGGAAAAAAATCACAGTTTAATTCGTACACATTAAATACATGATTTTGTGTTTCCAGAAGCGGTAGTGAACGACACTAGTGGTGAAAATAAATCTGGAGCAGCAGACATTGCAGCAAGCCAGCATGTGATGGTCTGTGCCCTGCAGGAGCTTGGGAGCCTGGTGCAGAGCCTAAATGCCACTGCATCCCCTCTTATTCAGGAAGCATCTATAGGTAGGAAAGTCACTTATATGCTGGAATATTTTTTCATTATCTTTTCAAAGTTAGTATTTAACTCCTGACTGGCTACTTATCATAATTAGCAGTTTAGATAATTTGTTAAAAGTTGGGTTCCATTTAGGATTCACTGTGATAGTGAGTCTTGAATTAAATATTGAAATAAAGGATTGCCCGTCATGGTGCAGCGGTTAATGAGTCTGACTAGGAATGATGAGGTTGCAGGTTCGATCCCTGGCCTCGATCAGTGGGTTGAGGATCCCGCGTTGCCGTGAGCTGTGTGTAGGTTGCAGACGTGGCTTGGACCTGGCATTGCTGTGGTTATGGCGTAGGCCAGCAGCTGTAGCTCCGATTGGACCCCTAGCCAGGGAACCTTCATATGCCACGGGTGCGGCCCCAAAAAAGCAAAAAAAAAAAAGAAAGGTATTGAAATAAAGTTTTAGAAGGCAAGTCAAAAACTATCCTGGTAGTTTTGTTTCTAATAATTGGCTAGGATTTATTTAATACTTTACATCAATGTTTATATTTTATTGGATATAATTGTACTGTGTTCTTTGTAGAAAATGTTCCTTTAAAGTACTTTCCTGTCTTATGAGTTGATGTATGTGTTTTTTGGCACAGTTCTGAAAGTGTGTAAAAACCCCAACAATTATGATTTTAATTATTGTTACACATAGTCTTTTAATTCGTGAAATGGTGTGACTTCATTAAAGACTTACTTCTTTAAATATTTCTCTCTTAGGCCTTTTGGAGACTGTGACTTCAGTGCTTCTTCATCCAAGCATGGCAGCTCGACTTGCTGCTGCGTGGTGTTTGCGCTGTGTGGCTGTGGCATTGCCTTTCCAGTTAACACCGTTTCTAGACAGGTGTGCAGAACGGCTCAACAACTTGAAAACTTCACCAGAAGCTGTTAGTGGTTACAGTTTTGCAATGGCTGCTTTGTTAGGTGGAGTTCATCAGTGTCCTTTGGGCATTCCTCATGCCAAGGGAAAGGTATGACAAAGATCCTAGCATTGTTAAGTGCTATCACGTGGACTTGAGTCTTTACTGGAACATTTTCTGTGTTTGATATTGATCTGGATGATCAATGACAACAGTTTTACTCTGATAGTAAATAACATGGTATTCTGCTTATATGTAGTTGATAGACCCTAAATAGATTTTGATATTTAGTTCTGATTCAGGGTATAGTATCATTTTATAATTTATTTTAGAAAAAAAATCCCTTATAGTAATTCTTCAGAAATCAGAGTTTTCTTTGGGGTTTTAGAAATAAAAATTCACATTGCTATATTCAAAGTGTCAGGAGAATGTGCTATTGCCATAGTTATCGTTTTGATAAATAAAAGTCGAATGATTTTCATGAATCAGTTACTTTTCTTTAACTTTATTTCTACCATACCTTGTACTACTATTATGGTTTCCTTCTTTAAAATATTAAGCATTTATTTAAATTGCAATTTTACATAGGCAGATTGGGGCTACATTTTTTAAATTCTTATTTTTCAGGGCTACTAGGCCCATGTTCGTTCATTCCTGTGAATTCCATAGCTGCTACTCAGATCTAAGTTTCCCTCTCCCTTTGTCATATGATTACTTCCTCACTGATTATCCTTTTTGGAGTCTTTTTCTCCCATCTCTTCCACACAACTTTCATATTTTGTATTTGCACAGAGATCACAGGAACTACCCATTGACCAGAGAATAAAATATAATCACCTTTGTCTGCTAAACTGATATCTTCATAATTTGCCTTCATTCTGTCCTTTCAATCCAATTTCCCACCAGTCTCATCAGACTAGTCATCTTGTTTTCTTTCCATGCTTTTTTCACTCTCCATGCTTTTGCCCACGCTAATCTTGGGACATTAAAATTTCTTCCCTTTTCTTATTTACCTGTACCAAACTTAGCTATTTGTTTAGAGGCTCAACTCAAGCTCCATCTCTCATGAAATCTCTTCAGAGCTACTCAGTCTGTGATAGTCTATGATAGCCTTTCTCTTTGCTGACCGCTGCATGTGTATTGTTACCATTTGATTATGTGCACCTTGTTACTTCTTATTTTTCCTATATCTTCTTTCACTAAGCACCATAAGATTAGCTTAACGGCAGATATATAATGAGTTCAACAGATATTTAAATACAGAATAACAGTGTTACATGGACCAGTGCTGTTCTGAGTGCTTTGCTGTATTAATTTATTTAATCCTCACAAGAGTGAGGTTGGCACTTCTGTTACTTTACTCCAGTTACCTTAGCAGTGAGGGAAATGAGGCAGGGAGATTAAGTTGTCCTGAATTAGAGGGCTAGGAAATGACAAAGCTGGTATATGAACCCAGGTATGCTGGCTTTAGAACCCAGTCTTTTTTTTTTTTTAAATGGCTGCACCCACAGCATATGAAAATTCCTGGGCCAGGGACTGAATTTGAGCCACAGCTGCAGGCAACACTGGATCCTTTAACCCGTGCCTCCACACCCATCCAAGACACTGTAGTTGAATTCTTAACCCACTGTGCCACAGTGGGAACTCCTTTAGAACTCAACTCTTAGCCACTGTGCTGTTCTGGGTCTTCTGAGTCAGCAGTGAGATCAGGATTGATTAGGTCTTAATGTTTCCTCTTTATAAACATGTTAATAGCAACAAAAAAAGGGACAACTTCTTTTTAAATAAAATACTAGTTATGTATTTTCTTATTTGATTTCGTTAACTTATTTAAATGAAAACCTAATTCTTAACTTCTCTCCTAGATGGTAGTTAGTATTGCTGAAGATCTCTTACGAACCGCTGCCCAAAATAGCAGACTGTCTTTACAGCGCACTCAAGCTGGATGGCTCTTACTTGGAGCACTTATGACTTTAGGTATAATTATATTTGAGTAGGGTTTTCTCTTATTCTATAACTATCAGGATACTGTTAAGAAAATTTAATTTAAAAGTATTTAACTTCACATTCTAGACTTCAAATGAAGTCGTAAAATGGTAAGGATGTTTTTTCATATTTGGTACTAGATTTTTCTTTTTGATTATTTCTGCTTAAGGGAAAATTGTTAGCAAAGTTTGACCTTTACTCTTAGAATAACCGTGGACTACTGATGAGCTTAGTTTTAATTTAAAAAAAAGTGAGAGTGTGGGGCATATTCTGTGCCCAAAGTGAAGACCAGTGACATGATTTTAGTAAGGTCATAAAGTCACACTTAAATGGCATTGTTAGTATTGCTTTCTTGGGATTATCCTTATGTGTTTTTTCTTTCCTAAGTGCTATGACAAATCTGAGATGCAGGCAAAGTTTAGCACTGTATATAGAATAGAAACATATTAGTGTGATGAAGTGTGTATACTTTTTTCACATTTGATTCTACCATAAAAAAATATGTGTATACTTGCTGTTTTAAACCTTTTGGGAATTATACCTTCACCTTGTTTTCTGAAGAAAATGAGAGATAACTCTTTTCCGGAAATTTATTTTAAGTGGTATGTTAAATGAATTCCTTAGCAATGTAAATATAGGTTCCTGGTTCTAAATATACTACTCCATAAAACTAAATTAACCGTTTTATAATTGTACTTAAATGGAGGAATATATATATGTGTTGGGGGGGTGGATATGTATGTTTGTAAACATGTATTTATGCAAAGATGTAAAATATGTCCCAGATGGGAGTTCCCTTCATGGCTCAGTGGTTAATGAACCCAACTAGGATCCATGAAGATGTTGTTTCTATCCCTGGCCTCGCTTAGTGGGTTAAGGATCCAACGTTGCCATGAACTGTGGTGTTGTGTTGCTGTGGCTGTGTATCTACAGCAGCTGTAGCTCCTGTTCAGCCTCTAGCCTGGAAACTTCCGCATGCCACAAGTGCCGCTATAAAAAGCAAAAAAAAAGAAAAAAGTCCCAGATGTATTTTATTGTTGATAGTATGTAATCTACCATTCTGAATATATCCAGATAATTTCTTTTAGATGACTTTTTGTGGATTCATTTTATGTTTGAATGTTAAAAATATTGGTGCTTTTTAGGTGAGTTTTATTGTGTTTTTTTTTTATATTTTATTTTATTTTTTTTGCATTATAGCTGGTTTACAGATTTCTGTCAGATATTGTGTTTTAATAGATATATATTTTACTTACTGAATCAGAAACATTTTGAAAATGTTAATATTAGAGATAAAGATGGAGTGAAATGATAGATACTGTTAAAGCTTGTTTGAGGCTCTTTCTTTTTTTTTTCTTTTCTTTTTATGGCTACACCTGCAGCATATGGAAGTTCCCAGGCTAGGGGTCAAATCAGAGCTGTAGCTGCTGGCCTATACCACAGCCACAGCAATGCCAGATCCCAGCCCCTTCTGTGAACTACACCACAGTTGTGGCAACGCCAAATCTTTAACCCACTGAGTGAGGCCAGGGATGGAGCCTGCATCCTCAGAGACAACGTTGGGTCCTTAATCCGATGAGCCACAGTGAGAGCTCCTGGGGCTCTTTTCCTTTATTTTCATTCGTAATGTATGTTTTATAGAAGCATGATTTTGTATTTTTGTTTTTTCGGTTAGGACCATCTGTTGTTCGTTATCATCTTCCCAAGATGTTGTTATTGTGGCGAAATGTTTTCCCTCGTTCTTTAAAGGAATTGGAGGCTGAGAAGGCCCGAGGTGATTCATTTACCTGGCAGGTAACATTGGAAGGTCGTGCTGGAGCTTTATGTGGTAAGAAGAACTAAAAGGATTGCACTTGTAGAATATTATTTTATAAGTAAAATATTTGTGAAGTGAAATAAAGTCACTACTTCAATTTTTTTTTTTGTCTTTTGTCCTTTTTATAGGGCTGTACATGCGGGATATGGAGATTCCCAGGCTAGGAATCTAATTGGAGCTGTAGCTGCCAGCCTACGCCAGAGCCACAGCAACACCAGATCCGAGCCACGTCTTCAAGCTACATCACAGCTCACGACAACGCTGTATCGTTAACCCACTGAGCAAGACTGGGGATCGAACCCGCAACCTCATGGTTCCTAGTCGGATTTGTTAACCACTGTGCGACAACGGGAACTCCTCACCTTTTTATTTTAATATATAATGATGAATTTGTCCACTTTTAGATTTAGAAATAAATTTTGTAAATAATCTGTACCAGCTTACTAATTTTGTAATAAAAATGAAGCTGGAACTTTAAAAAGGAGGTTAGAATTAGTGATCAAACAGGAGCTAGAGACCCGGTCTCTTAATTCCCAGATATCGTGGTCTTCCACCTGAGGAAGCACTAGATCACCATATAAAAAAGCCTGGTGCCTATTTAAGGGAAGAAGAAACTATGAATTAAGAAGGCTTTTGAGTTTAGTTAGTCTTCATTTTGGACAGATAGATGTTTTTCTCCTATCATTATTGAATCTGCAAAAGTCGATACATTTTTTGAGATATCAGCATTTTATTTTAGTTCCTTCTTAGGGCCATGCTTGTGGCATATGGAAGTTCCCAGGCAAGGGGTTGAATTGGAGCTGCAGCCACCGGCCTAGGCCACAGCCACAGCAACGCCAGATCTGAGCCGAATCTGCGACCTACACTGCAGCTTGTAGCAATGCCAGATCCTTAACCCACTGAGTGAGGCAAGGGATCGAACCCACATCCTCATGGATGCTAGTAGGATTTAACCTGTTGATCCACAATGGGAACCCTCAGATAGCAGCATTTTGAAAAGTATGAGATGAAGGTTTTTTTTGGTAGTCAGCACCTTAATAGGAAAGACTCAAGTTTTATTTGTGAACTAGACCTACACTAAATGACCCTGTTCTTTTTTACTTTTTCCAATCTGTGAGGGAGACAGATGTACACTTAACCGTAAGGGCAGTAAAGCAAAATGTTTTTTTTTCCCCACGCATCTAAGAGCTGTCTTAGTCTTAGATCTACTGCAGAAGAGCTGATAAAGATGTTCCCTTTCACTGGGTTCATTATGCTCATTTTTTCTGTTCGGAAATAGCTTTGTTTGTGGCCATCTGAATTCACGTAGGGTTATAGGCCTCTGAATTCTCTCTCACAGAAATCTCCCTTGTAGATAGCTTCCCTCCCTCCTTTTCTACTGTCCACTTTTATTCAATACTTTTCTAATGAGGTGTATCTAGAATTGCAATTAGTTCTTCTTTTGGTTTGGCCTGGGTTTAGAACCTTACATTTTGTAAGTTATTGTATTTATTCACCCTCACAAAAGCTGCTTAAAATCTGTCCTTTTTAAATTTTTATCTAGCAATGAGGAGTTTTGTTGCACATTGTCCTGAACTCTTAACTGAAGATGTGATTAGAAAACTGATGACTCCTATTGAATGTGCCATGACTATGATGTCACAGTAAGTAAGCAGTTATGACGTGTTAACATCCAATTTTGTATATTTATAAATAGTTGTGTTTTGTACTTCTCTGTAATATCATACAGGAAACATATAAAACTTTATGTGTGTAAAGTGACTTTATAAATTGCAGTGGGAATTCCTGCTGTGGTGCAGTGTGTTAAGAATCCAACTGCAGTGTCTCTGGTTGCTATTGAGGTATTGGTTCAATCCCTGGCCCCAGCACGGTGGGTTAAAGGACCCAGCATTGTCCCAGCTGTGGTGTAAGTGACAGCTGCAGCTCTGATCAATTCCTTGCCCGGGAACTTTGATATACTGTGGGTGGGGCAATTAAAAAAATTGCAGTAGTGGTGTGGATTGAAATAAAATTGTATTTTATAGTGTCAGTAAAGATCACAACGTAAACTAAAAGGAAAATGTAATACGTATCAGTGTACTTTGACAGTACATTGATGCATTGTTGGAAAAAAATGTAAGTAATGCTTATTCTGATAAACTGGTACTAACTATATACTTTTGATATTTTAGCATTCCATCTGTAATTAAAGCCCATGGAGCTCATCTGAAAGCTAGTGCTGCAATGGTCCGATTAAGACTTTATGATATCTTAGCTTTGTTACCTCCAAAAACTTATGAAGGTAAATAAAATTTGTGGATGTCTAATAAAAATTCTTCAACATACCTTTCTAGTTCTTCACAATATCAAAGTTCTGACAGTGGCTGTCTCACTGACTCACTGTGTAAAGGAAGGCAACAATTTTCCTTTTCTTTGAATGGGGGAGCTGACACTTGTTGAGCACTACTGTGTTCCAGGTCCCATTCCAAGCCCTTTACATGTATTAGCATCTTTGATTCTAACCACAGCCTTATGAGGCTAAACTACATCTCTGTATAAAGATGAGACTCTTGGGTACTTAGAGTTAATGTAACTTGCATGAGTCTGAGAGGTAGTAAGTGGCAGAGCTTGGATTCAAACCTGGCTGGTTCATCTTCAAAGTCTATGCTTTTAATGACTCTCCTGACTGTTAGGATATAGACAATAATTTAGGAATGTGGGGGAGAATAGTAATATATTTTTGCAGAAGCCAAATATTACATAAAATGTTAACATTAAAGTAAGTCATTGA
This sequence comes from Catagonus wagneri, assembly GCA_004024745.2. NCBI lineage: Eukaryota > Metazoa > Chordata > Mammalia > Artiodactyla > Tayassuidae > Catagonus > Catagonus wagneri. The sequence continues at coordinate 21,221,512 of PVHT021183518.1, read as the reverse complement.
TTTATTTCCAGTGCAACCATGCTCAAGTATTTTGATGTACTCTGGTTCAGTGTTGGCACGTTGTTGGATGATTAACAGTAAATACTAATCACATCATATTTAATATATTTAAAATAAAGAATATTTACTTGAGTTTTTAATTATTTTTAATAATTTGGGCTAAAAGGCTTAGAATAACAAAAAAGTGCCATTATATATTAAAACAAGTATTAAAATATTAAAATACAGATTTGTTTAAAAAATGGAAGAGGGATTTAATTATTTTATTCCTGTTGACCATATTGCTGCTCTTTGTGGGAAATGATTGTCATTTTCATAAAAAGTATTCTTTTTAATCTGATCTGAAATTCTGTTTTATAGGATCCTTCAATGCACTTCTTAGAGAACTGGTAGCAGAATTCACTTTGACTGACAACTCAGCCAATACAACTACTTCCCTGCTCAGATCCCTCTGCCACTATGATGATAGTGTTCTTCTTGGTTCCTGGCTTCAAGAAACTGATCATAAGTCAATTGAAGACCAGGTAGTAGACCATACAATGAGGTGAAATACTAGCTTGATCAAAAACAATGGTACCGTTACCATTGTCATTTTTGAAAAATTATTTTTCTTTTTTGGATGCACCCAGGGCATATGGAAGTTCCCGGGCTAGGGATCGAATCCAAGCTGCAGCTGCAACTTATACCACAACTGTGGCAACGCCAGATCCTTAACCCACTGCACTGGGCCAGGATTGAACTCTAGTCACTGCAGAGACAACACGAGATCTTCAACCTGCTGCGCCACGGCAGGAACTCCTACATGTTGTCATTGAGAAAGAAAATATTGTAGACTACAGTTTAATTTTCATTAAGGCTTCTTAGAAATTTAAAGATAGCTTCCTACTAGTGGATAAATAATGAAAAAAAAAAGACAAACGGCAATAGTCAGGATTTGGCGAATTTTCTTTATTTGATATTATTTGTATTTAGGTCCCCTGTGATTTCTGTGGCAGTGATCAGTTTTGACCAGCTTTTGGGCTGTTAGTGCTTTGTTTTGGTTTAGTTTGTTTTGTGACAGAGAGGAATAGGATTTAGTAGGTTGAAGATTTAGAACCTTTTTTGCCCACTGAAAACGTTATTTCGTGTTTTTTTAATTTTTTAAATGATTTTCTTTTCCATCATAGCTGGTTTACAGTGTTCTGTCAATTTTCTGCTGTACAGCAAGGTGACCCAGTTACACATACATATATACATTCTTTTTTTCACATTATCTTGCTTCATAATAAGTGACTAGATATAGTTCCCAGTGCTATAAGCAGGGAAAACCTTATTTCCTATGAACTTTTTTTTTTTTTGGTCATTTTAGGACTGCACCTGCAGCATATGGAGATTCCCAGGCTAGGGGTCTAATCGGAGCTATAGCTGCCAGCCTACACCACAACCATTGCAACGCCAGATCTGAGCTGCGTCTGCGACCTACACCACAGCTCATGGCAATGCCAGATCTTTAACCCACTGAGCAAGGCCAGGGATCAAACCCACAACCTCGTGGTTCCTAGTTGGATTCATTTCCACTGCACCACGACTGGAACTCCTCTTAATCAACTTTTTAAAAGAGTTACTAAAGGCCGCTTTTAAAAATTTTTGGTGGGTTTAAGTTATTCCTGGTATTAGTTTGCTTACATATTTTAGGGTGTGTACTGTAAAAATGAAGAAGACTTTTCTTAAAATGTGTAAAGTGTTGTGACTTTTTTAAGTAGTGAAATTATATTTTTATCTATTTAAAAATTTTCAGATATGGAGTTCCCCTCGTGGCTCAGTGGTTAACGAATCCGACTAAGAACCATGAGGTTGCGGGTTCGATCTCTGCCCTTGCTCAGTGGGTTAAGGATCCAGCGTTGCCGTGAGCTGTGGTGTAGGTTGCAGACGCGGCTCGGATCCTGCATTGCTGTGGCTGTGGCGAAGGCCGGCAGCTCCAGCTCCTGTTAGACCCCTAGCCTGGGAACCTCCATATGCCACGGGTGCGGCTCTACATAAAGGCAAAAAGACAAAAAAAAAAAAAATTCTCAGATATAATCATTCTGCTCTTTTATTGTTACCTTTTCTCTCTCCTCCAATGTTTTACTTTTCATGTCCAGTACTTGGTAAGTGAATTTCCCAAATTAGATTTTGAATGATTTTTATGTCCTTTTGCAGCTCCAGCCAAACAGTGCATCTGGAAGTGGGGCTCTGGAGCATGATCCATCTTCCATTTATTTACGAATACCTGCCGGAGAAGCTGTGCCTGGGCCTCTTCCTCTTGGAGTTTCAGTCATTGATGCTTCCGTGGCTCTTTTTGGTGTAGTGTTTCCTCATGTTTCTTATAAACACCGGTTAGTATAAAGTCAGGTAATTTTAGTTAAATGTAAGTGATTTTGAAGCAGATTTTGCTAACCCAGTTAACAATGCAATAAGAAGAATTACTGTTTAAACAATAACCTCATAAACATAATAAGTGGCATATAATAAAAAAATTGCATGTAAACTCCACATAATTTGAAACTGTTTCTAAGATTTGGCCCCTTGTACTTGCATCTGGTATCCACTGTATTGTAAACTTGGTCTTATAACAAAGTTTTCATTATAATGGTTTGTTAGCCAGTTTATAAGAAGGTTTGCCTGTGTCTTTAATTAGGGACATCAGTTCTCCAAGTCTTTTGTTTTTGTTACCGAGGAAGTAAATGGACGAGAAGTTTACTCTCTAATAACACTTGTCAGATAAAATCTGGAACTTGGAAACTAAAGTAACTGATTATTTTTCCAGTAGTAACAATTTATTTGCCATACTGTATGTCCACACACACTGTAAGATTAGTAGTCATTTTATATATTTATGGTAAAAGTGAAAATGAATTAATGCAAGATCTTCACAGATAGTTCAAGTTTTACAAGCTGCTTTGAAAATGTTGTATAGAAAAGATAACATGTCTTTAAATGTGTATGTTATATTTGTAATTGCTTTTTAATTTGAGGGGAAAATTTTAAATATTTAACTTTACCCAGATATCTTTAAAAAACATTTGGTTGCCACATAAATATTAAAGACTGTTAAAGATGAAAAAAATCTTATAAAGCATCTACTTTAATATCCTAGTTTTAAATCTAAGGAAATCTAGGTCTAAGAGTTTCAAAATAATACATATAGTTATGAGAGCTGTAACTAGAATCCAGGATTATCTTAATTTTATTAAATCACTTTTGTAGAACAGATGAATTAAAAATAAGTAAGTTCTATTAAAATATAATATATATATTGGAGTTCCCATTGTGACGCAGAGGAAATGAATCCAACTAGGAACCATGAGATCGCGGGTTCTGTCCCTGGCCTCGCTCAGTGGGCTAAGGATCCAGCTTTGCCGTGAGCTATGGTGTAGGTCACAGACACGGCTCAGATCTGGTGTTGCTTTGGCTGTGGTGTAGGCCGGCAGCTGTAGCCACAATTCAAACTCTAGCTTGGGGACCTCCATGGACCACAGGTGCAGCCCTAAAAAGCAAAAAAATTGTATGTGTGTGTGTGTGTGTGTGCGCGTGCGCGTGCGCGCGTGTGTATTATGTATAATATAAATATGCAGGGATGGAAAAATCAATGAACAAATTATGAAAAGTTGTTAGGCTGGAGTACATTTTACAGAGATGATGTTTTGATATCAGAAAATGCTCATTGTACAATGTCAAATGAAGGTAAAAGGCAAGAAGTGTTCCCAGTTGTTTTGGGTTTTTTTTTGTGTGTGTGGGGGGTGGTACTGCACTTGCAGCACACAAAATTTCCCAGGCCAGGGATCAAACCTGCACCATAGCAGTAACCAGAGCTACAGCAGTGACAGTGCTAGCTCCCTAACTCACTGAGCCACCAGGGAACTCCCCCAGTTGAGATATTTTAAAATATGTAAAAATGTTCAATGGTCATTTCTAGGCAGTAACTTTTTGTCAAGTATTTTTCTTTTTTTTCTTTTTAGAGCCACATCTGCGGTATATGGAAGTTCCCAGGCTAGAGGTTGAATTGGAGCTACACCTGCTGGCCTATACCACAGCCACAGCAACATGGGATCCAAGCTGCATCTGTGACCTACACCACAGCTCATGGCAACGCCAGATCCTCAACCCACTGAGCAAGGCCAGGAATCAAATCTCTGTCCTCATGGATGCCAGTCAGATTTGTTTCCACTGAGCCATGACGGGAACGCCTCACAGTATTTTTTAGATTAAAACAAATACATATTATATAGTAAGGAAAAATTTTTTTTAGGTTATGTATTTGAGGTCATTTACAGGTAAATGATGTTTAATGGCACTTCAGAGACCATGTGTTCTTATCTGTGTGCTTGAAAGCATTGTGAACGCTGCCCTGCTTCCTCACCATAGACATGGGTCTGTGTCAGGGCAAGTGTACAGGTGTCAGTTTCAACCCCACGTACCCCAACTGGAGTTCAGCTGGAGGCTACAATATTTCTTCATTTGTGATTTTCGAGGAATGCTTTGACATGAGACCTGTGGCCTATTATAAACTCAGCTTAAATCCTTACATTGACCTCAAAGAGGTTTCATTTTCCTGTTTTAGGTCATAGTTATCTTAGTACTAAATCCTATTTCCCTGGGTTCCTTTGCCCCACTCCATTTCTTTTTAGAAGAATCTGATATGACTGCATTCTCTTTAATCATCATAATCTCAAATGTCTGTGGTTTTTTTGTCTGGTTAACTATCTCTTTTTATTTATTTTTGGTTAACCATCTCATTTAAAAATTTTGAAATATTGAAAAAAACTAATTCACCTTTGATTTTTCACACTTAACAAAATGACCAAAGTTAATTTTTTATTTCTTTTGACCAAAGCTAAATTAAAAAAAACCAAACTCCCAACTAGCTCAAAGATAGGACATGAGGTACTATTTTTTTCTATGTGAGAATATTTTTTAAGAAGAAAAAAATTATGCCACTTTTTAAAATTTCCAACTTAAAAATCTTGTACAGAGATTCACAATTAACGATTATTATTCTATTCAAGAAACCTCCAGCACCTCTTTTTCACAAGGAACTTTGTTGCGTGCTGGTATTAATATTGAAGAGCACTGAAATTATGACCTTTTTTTTGCTAATTGAAACTTAGTATTAGGTTATTGTCCTGTGCCAGTTAGTAGTTAAGATATCCATATATTAATTCAGAAGGAGGACGTATGGTTTGGACCAGGGAATGAAACAGAAAAGAAATAATACAGGGCATTATTTGTTAAACAGTTTATACCATTCTTATCTTTTTTGAGCCATGTTTGAATAAAAATTTTTGCCAATGAGATCTTTATTGTTATAGATTACAAATGTTGGATCACTTTGCTGAATGTGTTAAACAAGCCAAGGGTGTTCGCCAGCAGGCTGTGCAGCTCAATATCTTTACAGCTGTTCTCAGTGCACTAAAGGTACTTATTCTTAAAACAATAAATATTCTGAACTAAGATTGTAGTTAATGCCTTTAATATAGTAACTCAGGCATATCTAGACTGTTATGTTCATATGTATAGCTCTTGATAACTGCTTTTATATTTAATTAAATTACTAGAAACTTTATATTAGGCTCATTGTAATTAAATATTTTTATATTTTAGTCATGTTAAAATTCATATTTTTATTTGACCTCTCAGATTTTACAAGTGCCAGTATGTTCTTGCAGAATTTCCAAACATGCCTGACAAATGAAACCCGACATTTTATTGAAGGCTAACTAGATAAAGCTTAAGTTAGATAAGCTAGATAAAGCATAAATCAGGAGAGGCTGTGTTTATTATATAGTTGAAGGAATGCTGCATTTAGAGATTGCGTTCTGGTTTAGCTGCTGTCTTGTGTAATTTCTTTAACCTTTTTGAACCTCAGATTTTACAGATACGAAGTGAAATAACACATATCTTGCCTGTGTCTCAGAGTTCATGCACTGTACTGGGCAGCTTATAGCCTCTCATGATATATTTGAAGACTTCATATTATTCAGCATTAAGCTTATTATAAGCTATTACTGCTTTAAAATAAAAGAGCAACAAATACAAGTGTTTACACAGGCATGAATTAATCACATTTTGTAAACATCAGGGAAAAGAGTTGTAGGCATGGATTATACAGATAAAGGTTTGTACCATTTATACAGTCATTAGTATAGGCCCTTTTTAGAGACCAGCAGCTACCAACATTTTAGTTTTTTAAAAAAGGAGTGGGGTAGTCATAGTTTCTCTCAGTGGTTGGAAGGCTAGTGGATAACTGTAATACTGCTCTGCAGTATACTTTTCTTCATAGATGTGCTCAATAGATGTGCCTCTGCTGTAGTTAACATTTTCCTAGATGTCATGACTTAGATTTTTTCTCTCAAGTAAGTAATATAAGTTCCAGGACAGTAAGTGTAGCTAGAAAGGAGATATTGCCATTTAGTACGATGAATAAACTGTATCAGCATTCAGTTACTGATTATTCTTACCTCATTTTGTCTTTAGGTATATATTGGATATACTCATGATGACATAATTATCATCTCTGGAATTTTTATATTAACATATCAAAGTTTCATACTCATCAGGCCTTTTCCTTCCTTGGAGTTAGTGATAAATTTCAGTCAGTTAAATAATAGTTGATTTAATAATACAATGTCCTTTATATATAAAAACCATTTTTAATACTTGTCTTTGGATAGAGATACTCTCAGGGATTGTTGCTTTTAGGGCTGATTCAGTTTATGACTATGTTATATATCACAGAATGAAATCATGCTTGGGAAAGTGATTACTGTCTAATAGGTATTGATTCTAGGCATAGTATATGCATGCAGAAGTTGAATGAAGAAAATAATATGTGAAGATAAACAATATTTACAAAGATTGCAGCCCTGGTTTTCCTTTTTTCTTTTTTAATCACCATAGGGCTTGGCTGAAAACAAAAGTACCTTAGGACCTGAGGAAGTTCGTAAATCTGCTCTGACACTGGTTATGGGGGCTCTTGACAACCCAAATCCCATCTTACGGTGTGCAGCAGGGGAAGCTCTTGGAAGAATGGCTCAGGTGGTTGGAGAAGCAACTTTTATTGCTAGAATGGCCCAGTATAGCTTTGACAAGTAAGTGGGGCTCTTTATCAACAAATATGTTTCTCTCATAGCCAAAGATGTCTTTTAAATAATCAATAATTGTTAACGAGACTAGGTTTTCCACCTGGTAAATACTTTTGTTGTGGTGCAGGATTCTTTTTCAGTTCTTGAATGTTACATAATGGAATCAAGAGAATTGTTAATAAGGACTTCTCTCAGTTATGTGTACTTTGCTCTGAAGTTCTTTGATCTCTGCTCCACCTCCCCATCATTCTTTCTGTTAATTTTTAGTTTTTTTTGGAATAAGCCATTCTTTTTCTAACTACTACCAAGTTTACATCTCTTAAATTATCCCTGAAACAGGATAAATTTAGCGTTAGGTTGTAAGAATTCCTTGGCATATTAATTTAAAAAGAGTGATCTCAGAGATCTAAATAAGCATGGTTAAGATGATAAACACACTTTTTATTGACATTTGGTTGTTAACAAGTACTTTAATAAAGAAGGTAAAAATCTAGAGTGGTCAAGAACAGACACTCGAGTTGTATGAATTATTCATTCTTAACTATTGTATATTTTGAGTGCTAATTATACCAAACTATATGGTAATTATTAATGCGAGAGGGGTTGGGAGAATCAGTGGTTGTGAAGTAGTGGTTTCGAAGAAGTATTTTCTGAACTCTTGCGTATCTGAGAATGTCTGTTCTTATCTTCACACATAAGTGGCAGTTTTACTGGTTTTAGGATAATGCTCCAGTGTATTGTTTGGCTCACTAAGGGTAATATGAGCAGGCAGAATATAGTTAAAATATTCCTGGACACTTAATCTTCTATAGGATGACTGATTATTTTCTAGCAATAGATCAGCTCTACTTTTTCTGAGTATTTATCATAGATCCTGCATTGTTTTTTTTCCATTGCTTAATGAATTTTATTACAATTATAGGTGTATAAAAATAATCAAACTCAATTTGATAGCATTTCTGTCCCAAACTCTCTCAGTGCATCCCCCCCACCCTCCAGATTGTCTCATTTGGAAACCACAGGTTTTCCAAAGTCTGTGAGTCATTGGATCCTGAATTGTTTTTAAGGAAAATTTAGAGCATTAAAATTCTTATATTAGAAAGGAAGGAAGAACCTTAGGAACTTCGAAAGAGAAAAAGCAAATTGAGCCAAAAGTAAGTAGAATAAAGCAAATTATAAAGGTAAAAGCAGAAGTAGGTGAAAAGAGAAAACAGAAAAACAGTAGAGAGCTCAGTGAAACCAAAAGCTCATTTTTGGAAAAGAGCCATAAAATGAATAAACCTTTCATCTGAATAAATAAAAGAGAGAGAGACACATGCAAACACCAATATCAGAAATAAAAGAGAGCTTATCACTGAAGATTCTAGAGGCATTAAAAGGATAATAAGGAAATACTGTAAGCAGTTTTATGCCAATAGTTTGAGATGTACTAATTCTTTGAAAGACACAAACTAATAAAGCTCATACAAGAAGAAATAGATAATATGAATAACTTGATATCTATGAAAGAAATCGATTTACAGTTTAAAACCTTCCCTCAAAGAGAACTACAGGACCAAATGGCTTCCTTAGTGAATTTAACCAGATATTTAAGGAAGAATAATACCAATTCTAAAATAATAATAATAATATCAATTCTGTTAAACTCTTCTAGAAAAGTAGACAAGAAGGGAGTACTACCCAACTCAGGCCAGCTTGACCCTGACACCAAAATCAGACAAAGACATTTCAAAGAAGCGTTAGTCTTTCTCATGAGTATAAACATAAAAACTTCAACAAAAATGTAGTCAAATCTCACTACATTTTAAAAGGATAATTCAGTATCACCAAGAGGCATTTATCCCAGGTATACAAGATTGATTTAACATTGAAAATCAGTGTAACTCAACATATTAAGAAATTTAAAAAGATATTTCATATGATCATCATATTAGATGCAACAGAAGCATTTTAATAGTATTCAGTATCCATTCATGGTAAAAATGCTCAGCAACCTAGGAATTTCAGAAAAGATATCTTGAATCTGATAGCCCATCTACAAAAATCTACAACAAATGTCATACTTAATGAATAAGACTGAATGTTTTCCCTCTAAAATAAGGAACAAGGCAGGGATGTTTGCTTTCTCCACTGCTGTTCAGCATCATACTGCCTGTCCTAGACAACCTTAAACAGTATGCTTAATAAAGCGAGTAAGAGAAATGAAAGGGATACGGATTACAAAGGAAGAAGTAAAACTATCTTTCTTCCAAATGAAATTTTTATGGAGGGAGTTCTGTTGTGGCTCAGCAGGTTAGGAACCTCATTAGTATCCATGAGGATGCAGGTTAAATCCCTGGCCTCGCTCAGTGGGTCAAGGATCCCATATTGCCTTGATCTGTGGTGTAGGTCAGAGACGTGGCTCGGATTCTGTGTTGCTGTGGCTGTGGCTTAGGACGGCAGCTAGAGCTCCGATTCGACCCCTAGCCTGGGAACCTCCATATGCTGCAGGTGCAGCCCTCAAGTAGCAAAAACAAAAACTGATATTTTAATATTTTGGATACATTGAGTTAAATAAAATTTATTAAAATTAACTTCACCTGTTTCTTTTTTATGCTCTATAATGTGGTGAGTAGAATATTTAAGATTAAATATGTGGCTTATCTTATGTTCCTGGACAGCTCAGTTCTATATTATGATTATACGGTAGTTACATACTAGATGCGATTGTCAGAACACATTTTAATGTACACTTAAAATGGATGCATTTTATTGTAAATAAATGCATCTCAGTAAAGCTTATTTTTTAAAAATAATACACAATACCTTTTTATATTTTTTAATTAAAGATATATTTCACATAGAAAAAAGTCTGGCTTATTTTAAAGATGTTCAAATCATAATTACAGGGAACTTCTTAAATGAAAGTTAAAAGCATTTTCTATAATTCTCTATCCTTTTTTGTGTATTTTGAAAACCAGTTTTAAAAGCTATTCTTTTATTTAAAGCACCAGTGGTAAAAATACATTTCAAACGGCTCTTGTCTTTTCAAGGGATAATTAATATTAAAAACTATCAAGTTGTAGTTCTTTCACATTTTCTCTAAAATTAACGTAGGGTTTTATTCAGTGAAATGTGTAACTCTAACCAACCATTTAAAATTAAATCTCTAGGAGTTCCCGTTGTGGCTCAGTGGTTAACAAATCCAACTAGGAACCATGAGGTTGCCGGTTCGATCCCTGGCATCGCTAAGTGGGTTAAGGATCCGGTGTTGCCGTGAGCCGTGGTATAGGTTGTAGACGCAGCTGGGATCCTGCGTTGCTGTGGCTGTGGTGTAGGCCGGCAGCTACAGCTCCTGTTAGACCCCTAGCCTGGGAACCTCCATATGCCGCAAGTGCGGCCCTAGAAAAGGCAAAAAGACCAAAAAAAAAAATTAGATCTCTAACTCTTATTAGTGAGTAAAGAAAGAAGTAATCATGATTACGATCTTTTCTGATTTCCAAAATAAATCTATTTTATTGTCTGATTCAACATAAGCTTGTATTGCCATTAAGAAAATAGAGGAAACAATCCATACTCTTTTCCAGACTGAAGTCAGCTCGAGATGTTGTATCCAGAACTGGCCATTCATTGGCTCTGGGTTGTTTGCATCGTTATGTTGGTGGTATTGGCTCAGGACAACATCTGAAGACCAGTGTCAGCATTTTATTAGCTCTAGCACAAGATGGAACATCCTCTGAAGTCCAGGTATGATACTGATTTTTTATTATGGAATTTAAAAATATTATTTCTAGGAAAAGTATTTGTAAAAACTAGTAACGATTCTGATGAGTTGTTAGGAGAAATGTCTTAGGTTCTTTTTTCTGTCATTTTGTTTTATGAGTGTATAACAGGATTTTGTATTTGCACCTAATCCTAAAGTCTGTCTTATTCTGATAATTTAACACATTCACAACATCCCTTGAAGCATAATTGCTTTCTTTTTTTTTTTTAAGAGCTGCACCCGTTGCATATGGAGGTTGCCAAGCTTGGGGTCAAATACGCCATAGCAACAGCAGCTTGGGAGCCGAGCCACATCTATGACTTTAGACCACAGCTCACGGCAACACCGGATCCTTAACCCACTGCCACTGAGTGAGGCCAGGGATCGAACTGCATCCTCATGAATACTAGTCGGATTCGTTTCCACTGCACCACAATGGGAACTACCTTTTTTTTCCAGTTTCCTACTGAACATTTAGTATAAACCCTGTTTTGTTTTTTTAAAAAAAACTTCTAGAATCTCCTTTATGCTCTAATTACATTGCCTTAAAAATCCTTATGATAGGAGTTTCCACTGTGGCATAGTGGGTTAAGAATCTGACTGCAGCAGCTCAGGTTGCTGCAGAGGAAGGGGTTTGATCCTGGCCTGGCAGGCAGGCACATTAGGTTAAAAGGATCTGGCATTGCCACAGCTGTGGAATAGGTCGCACCTGTGGCTCACATTCAGCCCCTGGCCTGGGAACTTCCAAGATCCATAGGCTGTGGGTGTGTCCATTAAAAAAAATACTTATGAGGAGTTCCCTCCATGGCTTAGTGGTTAGCGAACCTGACTAGTATCCATGAGGATGCAGGTTCAATCCCTGGCCTCGCACAGTGGGGTAAGGATCGGGTGTTGCTATAAGCTGTGGGGTAAGTCGCAGATGCAGCTCAGATCTGGTGTTGTCGTGGCTGTGGCATAGGCCAACAGCTACTACTCTGATTAGACCCCTAGCCTGGGAACCTCCATATGCCACAGTTGAGACCCTAAAAAGACAAAAAAAACAAAAAACAAACTGGAGTTCCCATCACGGCTCAGAGAAGACAAATCTGACTAGCATCCATGAGGACACAGGTTTGATTCCCGGCCTTGTGCAGTGGGTTAAGGATCCGGCGTTGCCATGATCTTTGGTGCAGATGCAGCTCAGATCCTGCTGTGGCTGTGGTGTAGGCCAGCAGCTACAACTTTGATTGGCCCCCTAGCCTGGGCTCTAAAAAAAGAGGAAAAAAAATTCTTAGGATAGTTTTATTAAAATACTATGTATGTCTGTAGGTACAGAACATTGGTATGGTCATCATTTTATTTCAGTCTAGTTCCTTAGCAAAACTCCAACAATACAGGTGATAAAGATATATTTAATGTCCATAGCATCCACTAAATCATATGTTTATTACATAAGTCATTCTTTTTTGGAATTGTGAAATATATGTACATTATAATAGAGGAATTAGGTTCATCAATGAAACTTTTTTCTGATGCTTAAAGCCACGTTGCAGAGAAACTTTAAACATAGTATTTGTATACCTGTCACTTTGGTTACTGGTAGCTTACCATTTATTTCTTAATGTATTTTAAAATATTTCTAGATTATTGATTAAAAATTTTAAGTTAAAATATCAATTCAGTATACTTTATTAATTCCAGCTAAAATAAAGTTATATTTTATTCCAGACTTGGTCTCTTCATTCACTTGCTTTGATAGTAGATTCCAGTGGCCCAATGTATCGTAGCTATGTGGAGCCAACATTGTCTCTAGTTCTCACCTTGCTGTTGACAGTTCCACCTTCACATACAGAAGTTCATCAGTGTTTGGGTAGATGCTTGGGTGCTATAATAACTACTGTTGGCCCTGAACTACAAGGTAAGTAAATTCATCTTAAACTAAAGAACTAGACAGCTAATTGCTGTCCTTCAAATTCCTGAATGTCACCATCATGGTGCTTAAACAAACCTTATAGTAATAATTACTATGTATTGAATGCTAGCAATTTACTTAACATCTGGAATTCTGCTTTTTACATGTGCTGTTTTATTTAATCACTGCAACAAAGCTGTGATATGAAAGTGGTTTTTGAAGTTTTGAGCGGAGAAAATGTCTAAGTGAAATGGTGCTTGGAGCCCCATGAAGTCAAAGATAAAAGTGGAGTTCCTGGAGTTCCCATCATGGCTCAGTGGTTTACGAATCCGACTAAGAACCATGAGGTTGCGGGTTCGATCCCTGGCCTTGCTCAGTGGGTTAAGGATCCGGCGTTGCCATGAGCTGTGGTGTAGGTTACAGACGCGGCTCGGATCCTGTGTTGCTGTGGCTGTGGCGAAGGCCAGCGGCTACAGCTCCTGTTAGACCCCTAGCCTGGGAACCTCCATATGCCGCAGGTGCGGCCCTAGATAAGGCAAAAAGACAAAAAAAAAAAAAAAGTGGAGTTCCTTTAGCCTGGAGTGGCATCCACTTGTGTTCATGGACTTTAGCTTCCCCCTTTTTTTTTTTAAACTAAGGAAGATAATTTTATCTAGTTTTTCTCTGGGGAAGTAAGCTCAGAGAAAATAAGTGCAGCTCTCAAAAGACAAAACAAAAATTAAATAAAACACTCAGGTCAGAAAAGTACTGTGAATTTATGCATAATATTTAAGCTGCTTTCAGAGTTTTCCTCTTTTCCCCAACACTTATTAAAGCTTTCAGTGAGTCAAGCTTTTTATACATATTACCTCATTTAATTCTGACAGCTATCCTGATAGAGATATTTCTCTCCGTGTTACAGATTAAATACTAGGAGGCTGAGATAGGTTAAGAACTTTCCCAGGGTTTTATATATGTAGCCAGTAAGTAGTTGTAATCAGGAGGTAAAGCTCAGATAAATTTCCTTTGCCCATATTCTTAGCCACTATGCTATGTTGCTTCCATTAGGACAGATATTTTTTTAAAAAATAAGTGAAAAAAAGAAAAGATCTTAAGCCTGCTGGGAGTTTGAGTTTGAGTATAGGTATTTACCAAGTGTTTTTGTTTGTTTTTTGTCTTTTGTCTTTTTAGGGCATCTCCCACGTCATATGGAAGTTCCCAGGCTAGGGGTCTAATCAAAGCTGTGGCCACTGACCTACACCACAACCACAGCGACGCAGGATCCGAGCCGTGTCTGTAACCTACACCACAGCTCATGGCAACACCAGATCCTTAACCCACTGAGCAACACCAGGGATCAAACCTACAACCTCATGGTGCCTAGTCAGATTTGTTTCCACTGCGCCACTACAGGAACGCCCCTCCATTTTAAATTTTGATCGAAGTGTAGTTGACATACAGGATTATATTTATTTCATGTGTACAACTTGGTATTTCGACACTTAAATATATTATCACCACATTGTCTAGTAACCATCTGTCACCATGCAAAGTTATTACGGTGTTGTTGACTATATTCCCTATGCTTTGCATTACATCCTTTAAAAAGTGACTTCCTGGAGAGTTCCCGTCGTGGCACAGAAGAAATGAATCTGACTAGGAACTGTGAGGTTGTGGGTTCGGTCCCTGGCCTCGCTCAGCAGGTCTTGCTGTAAGCTGTGGTGTAGGTTGCAGACGCAGCTTAGATCTGACATTGCTGTGGCTGTGGCATAGGCTGGCGGCTACGCTCCGTTGGACCTCTAGCCTGGGAACTTCCATATGCCAAGGGTGTGGCCATAAGAAAAGACAAAAAAAACAAAAAAAAAGTGACTTTCTTTTTAAGACTGGCTTTCAAGAAAAAGAATTTGGGGGATGATTTTCTTAAAATGGAGTAGGGGAGTTCCTCTATGGTGCAGTCAGTGGGTTAAGCTTCTGGCATTGTCACTGCAACAGCCTAGGTTGCTGCTGTGGTGAGGGTTCTGTCCCTAGCCCAGGAACTTCGACATGCCGTGGGTGCAGACAAAAAAAAAAAAAAGAAAGAAAATCAAGGGCTAGGCAAATTAACTATGGGCTGAGTCTGCTCAGATGCCTGGTTTTTGGTCTTTATTTTTAACAGCCCATAAAATAAGAATAGTTTTCACATTTTTAAATGGTTATATAGGTACTTACATAATAGAGTAGGTTTTGGCTCCTGGCTAGCAAAATAAAAACATTTACTTCTGGCACTTTAAGGAAAAGTTTGCTGACTCTTGTTGTGTAGGATTTTATTTGCTTTATAAAAAGCTGTCAAAATATAAGGGGAGAAAAAGTAAGGGCATTTCTTATAGTGATTATTTATTGGTTTAGCAGTTGTAGTACCTAAGCTAATAATAGAGCAAACATACTGTTTAATGTTAAGTCAACAGTTATTCCTTTTTTTTAAATTGAAGTATAGTTGATTCATAATGTTGTGTTAGTTTCAGGAGTGCTTTTTTTTTTTTAAGAAAGGGGTTATTTAGAAGATAATTTTTTTCAAGGAATATTTTCGGTGATACTAATTAAATCATTGTATTTTATGATTTCTTTTACTTTGCTCCTAGGGAATGGAGCAACAATTTCCACAATCCGTTCATCTTGTTTGGTGGGTTGTGCAATAACCCAGGATCATTCAGATTCCCTCGTCCAGGCAGCTGCTATATCTTGCCTTCAGCAGCTTCACATGTTTGCACCTCGACATGTCAATCTATCTAGCCTTGTTCCCAGCCTTTGTGTAAGTATAAAACCGTTTCATTCATTGATTTATTTAGGGAGCCCCTAATTTGTTTCCCAAGAGATCAGACCAGACCACAGCAAAAAAAACACTGGATTTCCTGGTTTATGCATTCTAGAGTTTCAGCCTCAGTAGTCGTTTCATTGACTGTTCATTTTATTCACTGATTTTATTTTTCATCTTTTAAGAAATATTTTAAAAAAAAGGAAATATTTTAATCAAGTGTTTATCTCTTGGCTAAGAATGCATTCTATTTTCTGTCTTTCCCAATCAGAATTTCATTTCCTAACGTTTTCTTGGTGACTTGTAAGGATCCATTGCTGTCATCACAATTGTTAATTGATTCACTCAAAAAGTAAATAATTATTGAGAGCTTGCTATTGTCAGGAACCCTACAAAGTACTGGGGATACATTTGTGGGTGAGACAAGATTATGCCTCTGTCATTATGAAGTTTATAGTTTACAAAGGAACATGGCCAACAATGATTATTTACAAATAAGTGCTAGTAAAGGCTACAGGAGAGCATATAACAGGGGAACCTGTCATAACCCAGGTATTCAGAAAATATTTCCCTGAAAAAAATGACATGTAAGGTATGAACTGTAAGATAGGTAGAGGTTACTTTGGGGAAAAGTGTGATATTGGAGTAGACAGAGAGTAAAAAGAGAGAGTTTTAGGCAGAGTGAAATATGTGAGAGGCTCTGAGATGGGAAGAAGGGGATACCTTTAAGGAACCGTTTAGTCAATGTGGTTAAGGCTGAGAGAGAAGGGGGGCAAGTGGGTCACACAGGCACAGGATGAAGCTGGACAGTTAGTCAAGTGAGAGCATACAGACTTTCTAGATATATTAAAACTTTGGATTTTATTCTCCACGTGATAGGGAACCACAGGGGAGTAACATAATCAGATTTGTACTTTTTCCATTCCAGTCTTGCTGCCCAGCGGAGAAAGGACTCTACACGGTGGTAATTATGATGGTCTAAGGAGGGAGATGATAATGACTTCAAGTTGGTAGCAGTGGGGATGGGAAGAATAGAGGGATTTGAGTGATGTTTAGATGAAAGGATGGATAGATTTTTGTTGATTCACTGGCTGTAGGAGAAAGGAAAGGATATGAGCCAGGTTTCTGACTTGAGCATAGTAAGTAACTTCCGAAGATTGGCAACATGGAATTGGAGAAGATCGGGAAGAAAGGGTATCATTAATTCAGTTTTAGACATTCGAGTAGTTGGTTTCATGGGCCTGGAACTTGAAAAAGATAAGTCTGGTTAGAGAGGTAAACTTGGGAGGCATGAGCATTTCAGTGTTAAGTAAAGACATAAGAGTAGGTGAGATTGGGAGAGCGTACAGAATGAGCAACCCAGCATATAAAATTTAGGAAAAGGGAAAGAGTCAGCAAAAAAAAAAAAAAAATGGAAAGAGCAGTCAGATTAAAAGAAAAATAGAGGTTGTGGTGCTCACAAATGCCAGGTGGAATAGAGGAGCAGTCAGCTATATCAGCTACTGTCAAGAGGTCAAATGGAATGACAGTTATAATGTGCCCTTTGACTTTTTGTCATATTATATCCTTAACAAGAGCTCATCTGATAGACTGGTATAAATGGAAGCCCAAATACAGAATATGAGCAACAACTTCCTTCCAGAAGTTTGACTGTAAGGCAGAGGATAGAGAACAATAGGTCAAAGGGGTGATGAGATCAAAAGAGGCGCTTATTCTCCTACAACAGTGAAATGGAGCCAGTAGGATGGGAGAGTTAAAGGTGTAAGACAGAGGGAAGAATTAATCATCCAGCGCTTCCAGTGGGGTAGGTTCCAAGACACAGGAGGGAGATAACCTCTTCTAGTGCAACATGAAGGAAGGTGGAGAGAATGAGTGCAGACTCAGGTGAGTTTTTGGATTTGGTGGCTGTTCCCAGGCTAGGGGTCGAATCAGAGCTGTAACTGCCTACACCGCAACTCATGACAACACTAGATCCTCAGCCCACTGAGCGAGGCCAGGGATTGAACCCGTGTCTTCATGGATATTAGGTTGGTTATTGCTGAGCCATGACAGGAACTCCCCATGCTTTCTTAATAAAAAGGATGATCAGGTTCTGTGAGTGAGGGAGCAAAGAGGAGGGCCAGAAGTTTGATGAGAATAGGATGTGAGAGATTGAATTAACTGCAAAAATAAAGAGTCTATAATCGTTCCAAGGATTCAGTAGAGGTTTGTGATCCTCTGGCTCCATCGTATGGGGGTGGGAAGGATGTTATTAACAAGATAGTGCTGCAGGGATGGATTATGAAATCTCATTTGGATGAGGGAGGAAGGTAAATACAAGGAGAAAGAAGGGCACCGTAGCTGTAACCATGGGAGGATATTGGTGAGGAAAGGGGAGAGGAGGTTTTTCCAAAATGAGGTGAAGGAACTGAAAGGCCAAGATCTTAGATATTAGATCTCCTGTGGTATGTTTAGCTTTACTTAACAAGATATGCTCCTTTCACTGTAGACCAGGTAGAACTGAATCAGTCCCAGACTATCAGAAGGAGTTTGAGTCTGCCACAGGGCAGAAACCAGATGCACCTGAAATGTTTACAGAGAAAAAGTTAACTGATAGCATACATTAGATTGCATTCTGCAACAAGATATGCACTTTCCTGCCAAAAGCCATGGCCTAATACCCAAGTTCTGAGGGCATAGATGGCATTTCTTGAGCAAGGTAAACTTGATACATGTTACAGCTATGATAGGCAACTGATAAATGTGATGAAGATGCAGACACACTCCTCAGGTTGTCTGGTTTTTCTTTCTTTCTTTCTTTGTCTTTTTGCCTTTTCTAGGGCCACACCCATGGCATATGGAGATTCCCAGGCTAGGGATCTAACAGGAGCTGTAGCTACCGGCCTTCACCACAGCCACAGCAACACGGGATCCGATCCACATCTGCAACCCACAGCTCACAGCAACGCTGGATCCTTAACCCACTGAGCAAGGCCAGGGATCGAACCCGCAACCTCATGGTTCCTAGTTGGATTCGTTAACCACTGAGCCACGACGGGAACTCCTTAACCTTTCTAATTGTAGGATGTTTGAAAGTTCCAAAATTTCTTTATGTTCAGGAAGAGAAGTGAAAAAAACACTTGGCTGAAAAAATCTGACCTGTCAGGTCTTAGTTATATTTTCTTTTTTAATACTTGGTATAATTTCATGGACTGTGAACTTTATGCAAAACGAAGAGTGATAAAGGCTGTATTACCAGCATAAAAATACATTATCTAGCATTGTGAAGCAGTAATGTATTCCATATGATTATTTCCCCCTGTTATTTCTGGATGGGATTCTTTCTAAGATGTATTACTCACTTATTCCTTAAAAAGCAGCATATGGAACGTAATTTAGTATTTTCTTGATGAGTCAGATTTTTACTAGCACCGATAAAGCTGGTATGTATTGAGCCATTACCATGTATCTGCTCACTGCCCACTGTTCTAAGTAAAATACTTGCTTTATTGTATTGTATTTCACTTTATGGCGGCACCTGTGGTATATGGAAGTTCCCAAGCTAGGGGCTGAATCTGAGCTGCAAATATGGGCCTATGCCACAGCAATGCAGGATCTGAGCTATATCTGCAGCCCACACAACAGCTCATGGCAGCACTGGATTCTTAAACCCACTGAGTGAGTCCAGGTACCAGACCTTCATCCTCATGGATAATAGTTGGATTGGTAGCCTGCTGAGCCACAACGGGAACTCCCACATAGCTGTTTTAAATTATTTTGTCTTCACTATATTCCTGTGAAGAATTACTATCTCCGTTTTACATGTGAGCAAACAGGGCACAGAGAAGTTAAATAACTGGTCCAAGATCACACAGGAGTGAGTGGCAGAGCCAAGAGTCAAACCCAATCTGGCAGCCTGAGCCTGAGCTCTTAATTATTATGCAGTGCTACATCTTATACTTTACTTCCTATATTAGAGTATACTGTCTTTGATTCTTTCAAGAACTTTTGAACTTAAAAGTTCTGTACCAAAAAGATGTCTTTTGCATTTCTTTTCAGATGTTTGTTTGCCTGATTTTGTTTTATTTTATATCTTTTTTAATATTATTTTAATATATACTTTCTGCCCCCTAACTTTTCACTCACTACAGTTAATCTTTATGCACTTAAGAAAAATTTCCATAACAGGAGTTTCTCTTTGTGGCTCAGTGGGTTAAGGACCCGACATTATGCAGGTTTGATTCCTGGCCTGGCTCAGTGAGTTAAGTATTGGGTGCTGGGATCTGGTGTTGCCTCGACTGTGCCTGTAATTCGACTTCTAACCCAGGAACTTCCATACACCGCAGGTACAGCCCTTAAAAAAAAATTCCATGTCATGAAGTTCCCACTGTGGCAGTGGGTTAAGAATCTGACTACAACAGCTGATTGCTGCAGAGGCATAGCTTCACTCCCTGGCCCAGTGCAGTGGGTTAAAGTATCTGGCATTGCCACAGTTGCAGCTGGGATTCCTTTCTGGGCCCGGGAACTTCCATATGCCACGAATGCGGCCATTAAAAAAAAAAATTTTTTTTTTCCATGACAGTTTAGTAGAACCATGTGTAAAAATAAGATGTGCGAAAGAGCCTTCTGGATTTGTAAGTATATTATGTGATCTTCAGTGCCCAAGTCTAGGGGCAGGTATTTTATAGTGCACTAAAATATTCTTTGTATATTTTATTGGTATTACTATTTTTTTTCCATTATAGCTGGTTTACAGATTTCTGTCAAATTTTCCAACTACACCGTGTGGTGACCTGGTTACATGTACATATATGGATTCGTCACATGTGATTAGACATAGTTCCCAGTGCTTTACAGCTGGATCTCCTTGCTTTTCCATCCCCAAGGCAATAGTTAACCCCAGACTCCCATTTCCTCCCACTCCCTCCCCCACCCCCTTGGCAACCACAAGTCTTTTCTCCAAGTTCGTGGTTTTCTTTTCTGTAAAGGGTATTACTGTTTTTTGAGAAGACCATTATTTAACTATATTTTAAACAACTGAGGTGGTTAAATGAATATTCTCTTCATAAATAAGATGTTAATGTACAGTCATTAGGCAAATGAAATTCCAGCTTTTTTTTTTTTTAAATATAAAATTGTTATGGTTTACAGGTTCACTTATGTAGTTCCCATTTGTTACTTCGACGAGCCGCTGTGGCATGTCTCCGGCAGCTTGCACAAAGAGAAGCAGCTGAAGTATGTGAATATGCCATGAGCCTAGCAAAAAATGCAGGAGACAAAGAGAGCAGTGGTGCTAGTAAGTTACGTATCGGTCAATATTCTTTTTGTTTAAATATTTTAACATTTGAAATGAGTATTACATATTAAATAACATTTTTTTGCATTGAAATATGGTACAGTTTTCTTATTCTTTAAAAATAAAACTGCTATTTTAAAAATTCTTGCTGTAATTTTCTTGGTAATTTTACATTTTTACCTTTTTAAAAATATTTGTAACACTTAGTATCAGGGTACGTCCCATCCCATCCTTTGGGGATATTTTACCTATGTAAGGGAGGATGCCTAACTCTAGGGAAGTTCCCTTCTGTCAGTAAAAGGCTTCTTAAAAGAGAAATGATCTCTTTTGGAGGTGCCTAAAACTCTCCAATCTTTGACAGTAGTTAAGCTTTTGTGATGTAACTTTTCCTCGAAGAAGGTAATACCAAAGTGATCAGTAAAACTAGGCAATGTCAGTAGATGTTTGGGTAGTGAAAGGTCGATCTTTACTTTCTTTGGTTCTTTTAGCTTTTTGGAGGGTTTTAAGTATACCTTCAATTTGTAGCTGGTCTTCTGGTTCTAGGGGTAGGTGGTTTGGGAACTTTTTCAAAGCTTAATTGCCAGAGATATTTCCACTATTGTGAGAGAAAATTTTTACATATAATAACTTCCTATTGCATAAAAGCTGCTTGGGTACTGAGAAGCAACATACCAAAATAACTTCAATTTTATATAGTGTAATAAGAGCTCTCTTAAAAAGCATGCTGTATTATAGAATGTAAAAGAAGTTTATTATAAAAGTTTAACAGTAAACATTCCTGCTTTTTGGAGAGAAGACATAGCACCAAAAGTATTCTTGTGAACCATATAAAATTTTAGAACTTTGACATGTCAGTCACCATAATCAAAACTGAAAAAGAGAAACTAAGAGAAGGAAAAATATTTTCAGAATGCTTATTTTATTTATGAAAATGTGTACACTTATAATTTAGTATTTTTAAAGCTTTTAAATTAGTGTGCCAGGAAGCCTAAGACCACCCCTAGGTTTGATGATTCTCTAGGACTTAGCATATAGTCACACTTATGGCCAAAATTTATTACGGCAAAAAGATTTAAAGTAAGATCAGCAAAGGGAGAAGGTACATGGAGTGAAATCCAGAGCAAACCAGGCACAAGCTCCCAAGAGTCCACTCCCCATAGAGTTGCACAGGATGTGCTTATTTCCCCAATAAGGAGTTATGACAACACATGTGAAACACTATCAGCCAGTGAAGCTTGCTAGACGTGCCAAAGGTTTTTATTGGGGGCTAGTCAAACAGGAATGGTCTGCCTAGCATGTAGCAAAGGTGCAACTCTTAGAATGAAAACAGGTGTTCAGCATAACCATTTTATTGGTACAGGCGATTTAGGCACAGTAAACCACTTTTATCAGGAAAAGATGAGAGCCTTCCTAAAAGCCAATTCCCAGATGCAAACAAAGGGCTAACCAAAATATCAAGCCTTAACCTCTAGTGATTAAAGAGTTGCATGTTAATAGAATCAATCAGATAGCATTTTTTATAAGACTGATAGATTTTAAAAATTGATTTTAACCAGTTTTGGGGGAGGTATGAATAAAAGAGAAATTTCTTATGCTGCTAGTAGAAATGTAAAGTTATACAAATTTTCTAGAGGATTTTTGGTTAGTATATTCTTGAGTGTTCAAACTGCTTCCCTTTTGATTTAGCAGTTCCCATTCTGGAAGTTCATCCTCAAGGTTAATCAGTTAATGTATTCCTCATTCAGTGATTTGCTTTGTAAACGTGAAAATTCATGTTGTATAAGTATTATTCTTGATACGGGAGAATATTCACTGTATAGTCCTAAGTGAAAAATAGGCCTCTATGACTAGTCTGTCTATATGTCATGTTCTTTCCTTGGAACCTTCTCTTTTGACTTTGCCTACTCTCTTTGAATTACCCTAACTGTGGCTATTTTCTGCAGACCTCCTCTTGTTCTGTCTTTGGAGTCACTCAGTTGAAAAGCCACTTCTCAGAGTTCCTGTTGTGACTCAGTGGTAGTGAACCCGACTGGTATCCGTGAGGACATGGGTTGGATCCCTGGCCCTACTCAGTCGGTTAAGAATCTGGTGTTGCTATGAGTGGTGGTTTAGGTTCGCAGACCTGGCTTGGATCCCATGTGGCTGTGGCATAAGCCAGCACTGTATCTGATTCAGCCCCTAGCCTGGGGACTTCCATGTGCTGTGGGTGTGGCGCTCAATAGCCAAAAACAAACAAAAAGCCACTTCTTAGCCTACATCCCTGTGTCTTACTCCTTTCAAGGTTCAAAGGCATTTAGATTTGAGGGAACATAACAGTATACATTCTTAAAGGCTACCAGTTGTTCTACTCCTCTGTTTATAAGAATAAAAAGATTCGCAGTTCCTGGTTGTGGCTCAGTGGTTACCGAACCCAGCCAGCATCCATGAGGATGCAGGTTCAATCCCTGGCCTCGCTAAGTGGGTTAGGGGGCCAGCGTTGCTGTGGCTGTGGTGTAGGCTGGCAGCTGTAGCTCCTATTTGACCCCTAGCCTGAGAACCTCCATATGCCACGGGTGTGGCCCTAAAAAGACAAGAAAAAAAGAAAAAATTTTCAGATAAAGTGAGAAATTTACCTACTGTTTCCTAACAATTTTTGATTGTATGTGTTTTAGGCAGGATTCTCCCAATTTCTTTGTTTCTTTCTTGGTCACACCTGTGGCATGTGGAAGTTCCCAGGCTAGAGGTTGGGTGGGAGCTGCATTTGCCAACCTACACCATAGCTCGCAGCAGTGCCAGATCTTTAACTCACTGAGGGGGGCCAGGGATCGAACCTGCATTCTTATGGATACTAGTTGGGTTTGTTTCCGCTGAGCCACAACAGGAACTCCTCCCCAATTTTTAAATAAACTTTTAGGATATAATCCCTTTACAATTTGTCTTCTAGCTTTATAGAGTTTTTAAATATGAACTGTAAGACTGAATAAGTTTGTTCTTCCAACAAATATAACAATAATTTCTTTGCTCCATTAAGTCTATTTAGAAATATGTCTCTTTGCCACTTCTTTCATATTAAAATCAAATATATATTTATTGAGCATTCTTTGGAGATTTCCTTAAACTACCACAGAATAATCAGTCTTAAAGATCAGAGTTTTTAACCTTTACTATCAAATTAAATTCTAATTCTAAAGATACATAAATTTATAGGAGACTACAGTTAAATTGTGTATAAAGGTACCTGGTTTTGTTAGTATTGTGAATCTACCTGTGAATCATAATTGTTGCCTACAGTAAACAATAAAATTCTATACAAGTTTATTTGTAAAAATTGCTTTTCAGATGTCAGTCCTTTTGCACCTGGCGTTAGTTCTCGAAGTGATATCCATTGCCGGCACCAAGGTGTTAATATAACAGAAACTGGTCTTGAGGGACTTCTTTTTGGAATGCTAGACCGGGAAACAGATCGAAAATTGTGTTCTGATATTCACGATACTTTGGGACATATGCTCTCATCGCTGGCTGTAGAAAAACTTTCCCATTGGCTAATGCTTTGTAAAGATGTCCTAGCAGCTTCTAGTGGTACGTATTCAATATATAAAATATGTTCTTAAAATAATGAAAATTCTTTTATTTCTGATATATATTTATAACATATATGGATAGATATACATGTATGTAAACCTTAGCTTACATTTTAAAATACTGATAATTTTTAATCTATGTAAAATATTGAAGGTTAAATTATATATTATAAACTAATGAATTTTGGTTATTTTCTGGCAGATGACTAAGTTCAAAGTAAATTTTCATATATAAAAATCCCAGGTTAGTCTATAGTTTGATGTAACATGTAAAACTAGTGAAGTATGTAAAATACTTTTATGTTATTCTTTCCTTGGCTGATTTCTATTTTTTTCTTTTCCCTTTTTTTAAAATTATAATTGATTTACAATGTTGTGCCAATTTCTGCTGTACAGCAAAGTGACCCGGTCATACATACATTACATTCCCTTTCTTATATTATCTTCTGTCATGGTCTGTTCCTAGAGAGTGGATATAGTTCGCTGTGCTATACTTTAAGATCTCATTGCTTATCCATTCTAAATGTAATAGTTTGCATCTACCAACCCCAAATTCCCAGTCCATCTTGCTACCCGCCCCCCAGCAACCACAGTTCTGTTCTCTATGTCCATGAGTCTGTTTCTGTTGTGTATATAGGTTCGTCTGTGCCATACTTTAGATTCCACATATACATGATGTCATACGGTATTTGTCTTTCTCTTTCTGATTTATTTCACTTAGTATGATAATCTCTAGTTGCGTCTGTGTTGCTGCTAATGGCATTATTTTGTTCTTACTATTTTATTATTTATGGCTGAGTAGTATTCCATTGTGTATATTCTGTATATCTTCTTAGTCCATTCATCCATTAGTGGACATTTAGGTTGTTTCCATGTCTTGGCTTTATGAATAATGCTGCTGTGAACATATGGGTGCATATATCTTTTTGAATTGTAGTTTTGTCTGGATATATGCCCAGGAGTGGGACTGCTAGATCATATGGTAGTTCTATATTCAGTTTTCCGAGGTTCCTTTATTTGATTCTCCATAGTGGTTTTACCCACTTTCATTCCCACCAACAGTGTAGGAGGGTTCCCTTTTCTCCACACTCTCTCCAGCGTTTTTTATTTGGAGACTTTTTTTTGCTTTTTAGGGCCACATCTGCGGCATATGGAGGTTCCCAGGCTAGGGGTCTAATCAGAGCTACAGCTGCCGGCCGATTTTACAGCAATGCCAGATCTGAGCCACGTCTGCAGCCTACACCACAACTCACAGCAACGCCGGATCGTTAAGCCACTGAGCAAGGCCAGAGATCGAACCCACAACCTCATGGTTCCTAGTCAGATTAGTTAACCACTGTGCCACGATGGGAATTCCTATTTGGAGACTTATTAATAATGATGGCCATTCTGAACCGTGTGAGGTGGCACCTCATTGTAGATTTGATTTGCATTTCTTTAGTATTTAGTGATGTTGAACATTTTTTTCATGTGTCTGCTGTACATCTGTATGTCTTCTTTGGAAAAATGTCTGTTTAGGGCTTCTGCCCGTTTTTAAATTGTCTTATTTTTGTGGTTGTTGAGTTGTGTGAGTTGTTTGTATACTTTGAAGTGTAACTCCTTGTGGTTTGCATTGTTTCAAATGTTTTCTCCAATTCCATAGTTTATCTTTTTGTTTTGTTTATGGTTTCCTTTGCTGTACAAAAGGTTGTTAAGTTTTTGCTGTGCAAAAAGTTGTAAGGTTCTAAAGTCCTATTTGTTTATTTTTGTTTTTTCATTTCTATTGCCTTGGGTAACTGACCTAAGAGAGCATTTATGCAGTTTATGTCAGAGTATTTTGCCTATGTTTTCCCTTCTAGGAGTTTTATGGTATCATGTCTTATGTTTAAGTCTTTTAAGTCATTTTGAGTTTATTTTTGTGCGTGGTGTGAGGGTATATTCTAGTTTCCTTGATTTACATGCAGCTGTCCAGTTTTCCTAGTACCAGTTGCTGAAGAGACTTTTTCCCATTTATATTCTTGCCTCCTTTGTTGAAGGCAAGACCATAGATGTTTCAGTTTATTTCTGGGCTCTCTATTCTGTTCCATTGATCTCTGTCTGTTTTTCCTTTTTTTTTCCTTTTTTTAGGGCCGCACCCACAGCATATGGAGGTTCCCAGGCTAGGGGTCTGATTGGAGCTACAGCTGCCAGCCTACACCGCAGCCTCAGCAATGCCAGATCTGAGCCACATCTGTGACCTACACCACAGCTCACGGCAATGCCGGATCGTTAACTTACTGAGCAAGGCCTGGGATTGAACCCGCAACCTCATGGTTCCTAGTCGGATTCGTTAACCGCTGTGCCATGACAGGAACTATGTCCGTTTTTATACTAGTACCACACTGTATTGATTACTTTAACTTTGTGGTATTGTCTGAAGTCGGGAGAGCCCCCCTGCTTTTTTTTTTTCTTTTTTACTCAGGATTGCTTTGGCAATTCTGGGTCTTTTATGATTCCATAAAAAATTTTGAATTATTTTGTTCTAGTTCTGTGAAAAATGACATGGGTTATTTGATAGGGATCACATTAAATCTGTAGATTGCTTTGGGTAGTATGGCCATTTTAACGATGTTAATGTCTTCCGATCCAGAAGCATAGGATATCTTTCCATTTCTTTGAATCCTCTTTAATTTCCTTGATTAAAGCTTTATAGTTTTCATTGCATAAGTCTTTCATCTCCTTGATCAGGTTTATTCTTAGGTATTTCCTTTCAGGGGTGTGATTTTTAAATGGTATTATCTTTTTTATATTCCTTTTCTGATATTTCGTTGTTAGTATACAGAAATGCAACCAAATTCTTAATGATAATCTTGTATCGTGCAACCTTGCTGAGTTTGTTGATCAGTTCCAGTAGTGTTTGTGTGGAGTCCTTAGGGTTTTCTATATATAGTATCACGTCATCTGCATATAGTGACAATTTTACTTCTCTTTCAATCCGGATACCTTTTGTTTGTTTGTTTGTCTGATTGCTGTGGCTGGGACTTCCAATATTATGTTGAATAGAAGTGATGAGAATGGCATCCTTGTCTTATTCCAGACTTTGGGAGGAAGGCTTTCAGCTTTTCTCCCTTGAGTATTACATTGGCTATGGGTTTGTTATAAATGGCTTTTATTTTATTTATTTATTTTTTGTCTTTTTGCCTTTTTATGTAGAGCCACACCCGCGGCACATGGAGGTTCCCAGGCTAGGGGTCTAACAGGAGCTGTAGCTGCCGGCCTTCACCACAGCCACAGCAACGCGGGATCCGAGCTGCGTTTGCAACCTACACTACAGCTCACGGCAACGCCAGATCCTTAACCCACTGAGCAAGGCCAGGGATCAAACCCGCAACCTCATGGTTCTTAGTCGGATTCGTTAACCACTGAGCCACGAAGGGAACTCCTAAATGTCTTTTGTTATGTTGAGATGTATTCCCTCTGCACCCACTTTGGGAAGAGTTTCTGTTGTGAATGGATGTTGGATTTTGTTGAATACTTTTTCTGCACCTATTAGGATGATCATGTGGTTTTGGACTTTTCTTTTGTTAATGTGTGTTACATTAATTGATTTATATATATTAAATCATCCTTGTGAACTTGGGGTGAATCACACTTGGTCATAGTGTATGATCTTTTTTATGTCTGATTGGATTCAGATGGCTAGAATTTTTCTGTCTGTATCCATCAAATATATTGGCCTACAATTTTCTTTTTTGGTGGTATCTTTGGTTTTGGTATTAGGGTGATGGTGGCTTCATATAGTGTCTTTGAGAGTGTCCTTCTTCAATCTTTTGGAAAAGTTTAAGAAGGATCAGTATACTTTCTTCTTTGTATGTTTAGTAGCATTCACCTGCAAAGTCATCTAGCCCTAGTCTTTTGTTGGTAGGCAGTGTTTTTATTACATATTCTAGTGATAGGTCTTATTCAGTTTCGGTGGGCTGTATGTTTCTAGAAAGTTGTCCATTTCTTCTAGGTTGTCAGATTTTTTTGGCATGTAATTGTTCACAGTATTGTATTATAGTTTTTTTTCTTAATTTCTGCATTATTCATTGAGATTTTTCCTTTTTTCATTTCTTATTTTGTTTATTTGGGTTCTCTCTCTTATTCTTGATAGTCTGGACAGTGATATGTCAATTTTGTTTACCCTTTCAAAGAACCAGCTCTTGGTTTTACTGAGTTTTTTCTATTTTTTTAAAATCTCTGTTTTATTGATTTCCTCTCTGGTCTTTATGATTTCCTTCCTTCTACTGACTTTAGGTTTTGTTTGTTCTTGTTTTTCTAATTCTTTCAGGTGGTAAGTTAGGTTGTTGATTTGAGATTTCTCTTGTTTTTTTGAGGAAGAAAGACCTGTATCCCTATAAACTTCCCTCTAAGTACTGCTTTTGCAGCATCCCATAGATTTTGTATGGTTGTGTTTTTATTCTAATTTGTCCCAAGGTATTTTTTAATTTCCTTTTTGGGAGGCCAATGCCTTATCCATTAGGCAACCAGGGCTTAATTTCCTTTTTGATTTCCTCATTGACCTGTTGGTTTTTTAGTAGCTTGTTGTCTAGTCTCCATGTAATCAGGTTCTTCTTGTTTCGTTACCTATGGCTGATTTCTAGTTTCATGCCCTTGTAGTCAGAGAAGATGCTTGAAATAATTTCTTTTTGTTCTTTTATAATGCTTTTTATCTTTTTCATTATAGCTGGTTTACAGTGTTCTGTCAATTTTCTGCTGTACAGCAAGGTGACCCAATCACACGTACATGTATACATTCTTTTTTCCTCATATTATCATGCTCCATCATAAGTGACTAGACATAGTTCCCAGTGCTATACAACAGGATCTCATCCATTCCAAAGGCAATAATTTGCATCTGTTAACCTCAAATTCCCAATCCATCCCACTCCCTCCCCCTCCCCCTTGGCAACCACAAGTCTGTTCTCCAAGCCCATGAGTTTCTTTTCTGTGGAAAGGTTCATTTGTGCTGTATATTAGATTCCAGATATAAGTGATATCATATGGTATTTGTCATTCTCTTTCTGACTTACTTCACTTAGTATGAGAGTCTCTAGTTCCATCCATGTTGCTGCATATGGCATTATTTTGTTCTTTTTTATGGCTGAGTAGTATTCCGTTGTATATATATATAGCACATATTCTTAATACAGTCATCTGTTGCTGGACATTTAGGTTGTTTCCATGTCTTGGTTATTGTGAATAGTGCTGCAATGAACATGCGGGAGCATGTTTCTTTTTCAAGGAAAGTTTTGTCTGGAAATATGCCCAAGATTGGGATTGCTGGGTCATATGGTAGTTCTGTGTATAGTTTTCTAAGATACCTCCATACTGTTTTCCATAGTGATTGTACCAATTTACATTCCCACCAGCAGTGCAGGAACGTTCCCTTTTCTCCACACCCTCTCTAGCATTTGTTATTTGTGGACTTATTAATGATGGCCATTCTGACTGGTGGGAGGTAGTCATGTTGAGCATTTTTCCATGTGCTTATTGGCCATCTATATATCTTCTTTGGAGAAATGTCTGTTCAGATCTTTTGACCATTTTTCCATTGGGTTGTTGGCTTTTTTGCTGTTGAGTTGTATAAGTTGTTTGTGTATTTTAGAGATTAAGCCCTTGTCAGTTGTATCATTTGAAACTATTTTCTCCCATTCTATAAATTGTCTTTTTGCTTTTTTTATGGTTTCCTTTGGTATGCAAGTTTTGTCAGTTTGATTAGGTCCCATTGGTTTAGTTTTGCTTTTATTTCTGTTGTTTTGGAAGACTGACCTGAGAAAACATTTGTAAGGCTGATGTCAGAGAATGTTTTGCCTATGTTCTCTTCTAGGAGTTTGTATCTTACATTTAAGTCTTTAAGCAATTTTGAGTTTGTTTTTGTGCATGGTGTGAGGGTGTGTTCCAGTTTCATTGATTTACTTGCAGCTGTCCAGTTTTCCCAGCAACACTTACTGAAAAGACTGTCTTTTCCCCATTTTATATTCTTGCCTTCTTTGTCAAAGATTAATTGACTATAGGTGTCCAGGTTTATTTCTGGGTTCTCTATTCTGTTCCATTGGTCTGTCTGTCTGTTTTGGTACCAGTACCACACTGTCTTGATTGCTATGGCCCTGTAATACTGCCTGAAGTCTCATAGAGTTATGCCTCCTGCTTGGTTTTTGTTTCTCAATATTGCTTTGGCGATTCTGGGTCTTTTGTGGTTCCATATAAATTTTTGGATTGTTTGTTCTCGTTCTGTTAAAAATGTCATGGGTATTTCGAAGATTGCATTGAAGATTGCTTTCGGTAGTTTGGCCATTTTTACAACATTAATTTTTCCAGCCCAGGAGCACGGACTATCTTTCCATTTCTTTAAATCCTCTTTAATTTCCTTGATTAAGTTTATGGTTCTCAGCATATAAGTCTTTCACCTCCTTGCTCAGGTCTATTTGATTTTTTGGGGTACAATTTTAAAAGCTATTGTATTTTCATATTCCTTTTCTAATATTGCATTGTTAGTATACAGAAATGCGACTGATTTCTGAATGTTAATCTTATGTCGTGCACTTTACCAAATTTGTTAATCAGTTGGAATAGTTTTGGGGTTGAATCCTTAGGGTTTTCTGTATATAGTATCATGTCATCTGCATACAGTGACAATTTTACCTTGGAATAATTTCCATACTCTTGAATTTGTTGAGGTTAATTTTGTGCCCCATTATGTTGTCAGCCCTAGAGAATATCCCACGTGCACTTGAAAAGAATGTATGTTCTGGTTTTTTTGGATGTAATGTCCTGAAAATATCAGTGAAGTGTGTAACTTTTCTAGTGTATCATTTAGGATCTCTGTTACCTTATTGATTTTCTGTCTAGAAGATCTGTCCATTGATGTGAATAGGTTGTTAAATTCTCCTACTGTCATTGTATTCTTATCTCCTTTTATGTCTGTTAGTATTTGTCTTATGTACTTAGGTGCTCCTATATCAGGGGCGTATATATTGATGAGTGTAGTATCCACTTTTAGAATTAATCCTTTTATCATTAAATAGTGTCCTTGTTTTCTGGTTTTAAAGTCTGTTTTGTCTGATATGAGTATTGCAGTTCCCACTTTCCTGTCTTTTCCATTCGCGTGAAATATCTTTTTCCATATCCTTCACTTTCGGTTTATATGTGTCCTTTGCCTTAAGGTGGGTCTCTTTTAGGCAGCATATTGTAGGCTCTTGTTTTCTTTTATTCAGTCTGCCACTCTTTTAATTGAGGCATTCAGTCCATTGACATTTAAGGTAATTATTGATAAATATGTATTTATTGCCATTTTAAACCTTGTTTCCCAGTTTATTCTATGTTTGTCCTTTGTTTTCCCTTTTTTTTTTTTTCTTTGTCTTTTGTCGTTTTAGGGCCACACGCACGGCATGTGAAGGTTCCCAGGCTAGGGGTCTAATTGGAGCTACAGCTGCCAGCATACACCACAGCTACAGTAGCATGGGATCCGAGCCATGTCTGCAACCTACACCACAGCTCACAGCAATGCCAGATCCTTAACCCACTGAGCGAGGCCAGGGATTGAACCTGCAACCTCATGGTTCCTAGTCAGATTCATTTCTGCTGAGCCACGACAGGAACTCCTCTTTTTCTTTTTTTTATTTCTTTTTATTACTTTAAAATAAAAGGAAAGGATGATTTTCTTTTGTTTTATGCTTGGGTCCTCTTTTTTGTTTTTTTTGTGACTGTATTGTTTGCTTTTTATTTGTGGTTGTCCTGTTCTTTATGTTAACCCCTTCCTATTTTGCTTGATTTAGCTCCTGGTTGCAGAGTCCTGGGCAGTGGTAGTTACCCTCAGGGAGGTGGGAGCAGTGCGCAGGGCCTTTGGCAGCCGCAACAGCAGGGCATGTACGCTTCCAGGTCTATGAGGGCAGTGAGTGGCGCTCAGTTGCAGGGCCCTCCAGTGTGGAACCCTGAGGCGACTGAGGCCACAAACAGTGTCTGTTCATAGGATCTTTAGGCTCAGGAGTCTGAGATGGCTTTGGTGGTTTCCACCTGTCTCTGTAGCCCACACCAGAAGTGTCAAGCCCCCAGGAGCCTGTGTGTAAGCAAAGAAAGATTTCCTGTGGCAGTCTCACACCTCTTCCTTTTGCCCTCCCCAGCAATGGCCCTTGCTTCTCCTGTGGGCCTAGGCCTCCCCGTGCTTCTCCGGCATGGTGCGCTACTCCCTACCCTCCTCAGGCTGTTTCCACATAGCCACCCCTGAGTCCCATGCCCAGCCCCTGCGGGGTGGCTCACCCTGCCTGTGGTGTCCTGGGCAGTGTTACCAATGCTCTGTGCAGCTCTTGCTCTGTTTTTCTCTCTTCAGACCAACTGGTCAGAGGCTAGTTTTTCTCTGAGGCTTTAAGTTTCCCCATTGTCCCAGCTCATTTCCCCATCACTTAGATCGTCTCCCAAGAGTGCAGATTCCTTTCCCCTTTCACAGCTCCCTCTTCAGAGTGCTGATCCCGTTGTTTTCTTCTCTTTTTTCTTTGCCTTTTGTTCTACCCAGTTATATGGAGGGTTTCTTTCCCTGTTTGGAGGTCTGAAGTCTTCTGCCAATGTTTATAGATGTTCTGTGAGAATCTTTGTACATGTAGATTTTTTTTTTTGTTTATGTGTTTATGGGGTAATGTGAGCACCACATCTTCTCTGCCATCTTGATCCTGCCTCCTATTTTTATTTTTTTAATTAAATATGTTTATTTTAAGGAGAAACTTTATATTACTGCCATAAACAGAACAACCATCATAGCTTTCATAAAAGTCATTGTGAAAGTGCATACAATGAAAACAAAGCAGTATTATAAAATTATAAGTTGATACCCGATGGCTGCTATCTTTTTAAAATTTTTATTTAATTTTTATGTAATTTTAATGGTTACTTTACATTTACCATTATAACAAAATTATTGGTTATATTCCTCATATTATAAAGTACATCTTTTTTTTTTTTTTTTTTTTGGCTATGCCTGGAGCATACGAAAGCTCCTGAGCCAGGGATCAAACTCATGCCACAGCAGCTACCTCAGCCACTGCGGTGCCAATGCTAGATCCTTAACCTGATGCAGCACAAAGGAACGCTGTATGGCACGTCTTTGAGCCTACCTTATACCCAGTAATTCGTACCTCCCATTGCACTTCCTTGTTTTTTTAATTGATTGTCTCGAGGATATAAGCCTTGCCAATTTTGTTTTCAAAGGAGTGAGAACAACGTCTTTTTTTTGTAATTAGAAATCTTCAAATATTAATGCTGTTTCTAAAGCATCATTTTTTCTGTTTGTGAGGTTGTTATAATATGCTTTTATTTTTGTTACAGATATGAGTACTGCAACTCCCTTAAGTAGTGGAAAAGATGAAGAATTTGAAAAGAAAGATGAGATGGATGATGATACCATGTTTACCACACTAGGAGAAGAAGATAAATCAAAGCCCTTTGTGGCACCTCGCTGGGCCACTCGAGTATTTGCTGCTGATTGCCTGTGTCGAATCATCAATTTGTGTGAGAATGCGGACCAGGCCCACTTTGATCTTGCCATGGCACGTTCTGCTAAACTACGAAATCCTACAAGTAAATTTAAAATCAGTGCTTCTTTTCCCCAGAGTGTTTTTATAGGTTTGAAATATTTTACTGCTTTGTTACGTGCTTTTAGACTGTGTTTTTCATTTGTTGTAAGCTTCCTTGCCTTTTAACTTTGTTTTCGGTCCAACTTCTGATCCTTATATGGAAGATAAGGAAAGTGGTCCAGAGTTATTTATCTTTCTAAGGTATGTTTATCTTAATCATTTGCCCTCAGGTTAATGACAGCAGTAGCTTATGTTTCCTTGGTACATTATCTTACTTTTGGCACCTCAGTGTGAAAGAGATGGCAAAATTTAAGGTGACTGTATAAGAGATTTTCAGTCCTCAGTCATGGAGAATGTCAGAATTCATGAATACCATGGCAGATTTCAAATTGTCAGATTTTAGAAATGCTCTTGGGTATTTTTGAAAAGGCGAAAATTGTTTATTACTGAAATCCTTTTCTTTTTGATTGTTTGTAAGCTTTTATAGCATACATTCCCCAGTCAAATGTAAGGAATTTACAGAGAGGTCATCAGGTCTAGTATTTTCACTTGCAAATAAAGAAACCCACAGAAGCCAAGAAAGGTGGTAGAGTAACAGACTTAATGCTTTATTGTCTCTTCATCATCCTGTCATGTCTTAAATATCTGAAGATATATTGTATGTATTATCAGTACTGAAATCTATATATTCAAAATGCCTGTCAGTTTATGTTCTTGTGTGTAAGAAGCAGCAGAACTCACAAATGGATTAAAAAATGAAAAGTAGGGAGTTCCCCGGTGGCTCAACAGGTTAGGGATCTGGCATTGTCACTGCTGTAGCTTGAGTCGCTGCTATAGCATGGTTTTGATCCCTGGCCTGGGAACCTCAGTATGCTGTGGTCATAGTCAGAAAAAAAAAAAAGTAAAGTAAAAGATTATTACACTGTGTATGAAATATGAATTTGAATGTAGTCTACCAGCAGAGTACAATATGTCATAAACATGGTCTTCATTCATGTCATTATTCATTAAGTATTTACTGAATCTTGTTCTTTGCTGCACATTGGGGATCCAAAGAAGAAAAAAATGTAGTCCCCGCTCTTAAAGAATTTCTAGTCTAGGAGACAAAGAGACAGATTATCACACAAATAATTATATATCCGAATAGTGGAAAGATAGAGTATTTTGGAAACACAAAGAAGTACTATTCATTTCCTGAGGAGCCAGGAAAGACATCACAGAAAAGGTTATTCTGAAGCTGAGTTTTAGAGGCAGAGAGGGGGTTTCTAGGTAGAAGAAGCTGGTTAGTTTTCTGTTGTTGCTATAATAACAGACTGCAAACATAGTGGCTTAAAATAATAGAAGTTTGTTAACTTACAGTTCTGTAGGTCAGAAAAATCCCAGACTGTAGTAAACTTCTCTCAGTCCCCTAATTCTCTCCTCATTTGAACTGTCTTCCCAAGTGCCCCTTACCTCTCCCCACTGCTCTAGTAGTTTTATCTCCTTGGACTCAGGAAAAATATAGAGGTCTTGATTTGAGAAAGGTTGTAAAAGATTGTATAGAGAAACAACAGCACTTTTGTTCCAAAAAAATTCCCTCATTCTTCGTTTTAGATTGATATAAATTGTAAATTAGGTGACAGAGACTGCAGGAGGAGTAAGAGGTCTTTTATGTACTTTTGGGTTGGCATAATATGAATAGGTCCATTTTAATCCAGTTCCTTCTGCCTTGGAGATTTCCTCCCAAATTCTGAAAAATTAGGCAGAATGAAACTGAGCTACAGCTGCGACTTACACCACAGCTGGGGCAACACCATATCCTTAACCCACCATGCCACAGAAGGAACTCCTAGCCTGCAGTCTGTTTTTATAAATAGTTTTTTCGGAGCACAGCACAACTATATGCATATATATGGTCTGTGTACATACTACAACAGCAAAGTTGAGTAGTTACAATAGAAATTATATAGCCAACAAACCCAGAAATATTTATTCTCTGGATCTTTACAGAAAAAGTTTACCAACCCCCACTGACCAAAGAATTACACTCCTTTAGGGAAAGTTACGGTAATCAGTTATTTTGCTTCAAGTGTCATTGTACATAATGATTTTGTATTTTTATGTTATTACACTTAATTTTGGAAATGTTTTCCTTTTTGCCTTCTATTTTTATTTTTAGATGACCTCTTGGTACTTCATCTCTCTGACCTGATTCGCATGGCATTCATGGCGGCAACAGATCATAGTAACCAGCTGCGGATGGCAGGGCTCCAAGCACTTGAAGATATTATCAAGAAGTTTGCATCTGTGCCTGAGCCAGAATTTCCAGGTCATGTGATTCTGGAACAGTATCAAGCTAATGTGAGATATTTTATTTGTTTCAAAATTAAAATTGATCTTTTGAGTGAACATTAAAGGAGTAAAGATCCCTTGGAGAAACGTATTTGGACCTGCAACCTATTTATTCTTGTAGAATGTATATCTTTACTCCCATCATCTGTTACATAGTTTGAATCAACTCACAATTGAAGAAACAGTTATATAGGAGTTCCCGCTGTGGCACAGTGGGTTAATGATCTGGCTTGTCTCTGTGGAGGCTCTG